>CM060357.1:151847751-152175251 GCA_030545235.1 Helianthus tuberosus | reverse complement strand
AAAATCTTATTAACTTTATCCTCAACTTCCAGCCAATTTATAAAGCCAAAATATACAAAAACATTATTGGGGTTTGTTTGTCAATAAAGTTTAGCTGTATAGGATGGACAACATTGTCAGACATCTTTCTTAAATGAGGATTAACAATGTTGTCCATCACCATACAGCAAAACATTATTGATTTCAGCATGATCAAATTTACAGTTTTAAGTTGGTTTATTTAGTGGCGTTCTATTTCTCGGTAAAATGCCAAAAAAATTAAAAAATCAAACATCGTTCATTGGAAATTCAAGGATTGTTGGCTGAAAGGGTGTAAACTCAATAACATTTTGTTGCATGAGTTGGACAAATATTATAGAAAAAGAGGCTAATTTCAGACTTTGTGCTTCCACACGACGACAAAAAAACTACTTCGAAAAACAAAAATCAAATAAAATCATACGAAAGTCGAAACAGCCAGTGAAGATGCTTCAAAAGAAGAAAGAGACTGGTGACAGTGAACATTTGGAAGATCAATATATGTATTTTTTTAATTTTCTTTTTCAGTTGATTGTTATATAAAAACAACGCCATATCTAATAAAAACACCACACATCCAAATGCTTGTCAAAACGCCAACACACCATAAAACGCCCCAAAAACTACCAAACCATAATAAAATTACTTTGGACAAGTATTATAAAAAGCCCAAAAAATAAAATAAAATAAATAAAAACCAAACTTGAAAATATAACTAAAAACAGTAACTACAAATCAGTAAAACTCAAGCGAGGTAAAATTTATTATATTAGAATCTAAAACGCCAAACTTGAAAGATGGGACGTGTTACAGACTTCAGAAATAAAGCTTATCAAAAACAATAATTACAAACAGTAACTGAAACGACGAATACTTTATTATATAATGCACCGCCTAACTTACGCGCCAAAAAGACATCCTATAAAATGATACGTCTCAACAACTTCCATTTGATCAAACAAAAAAAACAAACGCCAATACTACTAAATACCACTCATTGTAAAACGCCAAAAAAAAATCAAAGATTGCTAATATGCTTTCTTGGATATTCAGTATTGTTCTTCGGGAAGTTTCATTGAATGAATTCTTAGCTCAGCGGAGTAACCCAGTAAGATTTTGCTGCATGAGATGGACAGAAATTCAAGAAAAAGATACTGATGACAGTCATATGTCATTTTGTATTCTTTCTTCTTGAAGAAGGCTTGGATGAGGAGAAGAGATCAATGACACTGAAGAGTGGGATGATTATAAAGATAAAGATCAAGATGAAGAAAAAGCGAAAAACCCACCCACACGTCATAGATCTATGTCCCCAAACATCCACAAAAAGCCACTACAACAGACGAGCAGGCAAAATAATCAAACCGATGGGTTTGTAAAGTTTTACATAAAACGCCATATATTTGGTAACAGTTCTTGTACTATTAAAGAAGAGAGAGACTGATGACAGTGAAGATTGTGAAGAGAGATCCGATTAGGATTTTTAATTTATTTTCTTGGCTTCTATTTTTTTCCCTGTGGTTGTAATATAATCTTACAATTGTAAAACGCCAAGATACCACAAACGCCAAAATGTATATAAAAAATAATAGAACAATGGGCCATCTTGTTTAAAACGACTTGAAAAACGCCATTCAGATAGATTTCCTGACCTCCTGGGTTCCAATGGCATACGATTTGCATAAACGCCATAAACGCCAAAATGTTAATACAATGAAACCATTAAACGCCATTAATTATTGAATTTGGTTAACGACAAAAATCTTAAACCCCAAAAATAAAACAATATTGTGAAAAGCGGAACTGGAAAAGCAGAAGATAAAAGGACAAAAAAGCCACTCCGCCATTTTCTATGCCGCGTGACACGTGTTGGGCCAGGATGCGTCAATTCTCACACTTTTGAGCGTTTTCTCCTGATCCCGTTTATATATATATATATAGGGTAAGGATAGTGTAAAAAGGGCCTAAAGTGTGAGAAGTGTATTATAACACTATATATAATACTATATAACACCATATAAACACCGTATAACAATATGTAACACCATATAATACCGTATAACACTATGTAACACTATATAACATTATATAACAAATATAACACTATACATCTATCATAGACATGCTATCAGACAACCTATAGTGTTATATTTGTTATATAATGATATATAGTGTTACATAGTGTTATATGTTATTATATGGTGTTACATATTGTTATACGGTGTTTATATGGTGTTATATAGTATTATATATAGTGTTATAATACACTTCTCATACTTCTCACACTTTGAGCACTTTTTACAGGATCCTCTACCTATATATATATATATGTATATATATATATAATGTGTATAAATAACACGATTATTATAACCACATTGTTAAAGTATCTTCATTATAAACCCAACCTCGACTAGACATGCCTAATACAAGTTGGCCCAATTTCGGTTAAGGTCCAAGTCAGGCTTGGTTCCTATAAATAGAGGAACTCACCTCCTATAGTAGGATTGTATACATAATATTATGATTTTACTATGTGGTGTAGACACAATTAAGTGCCAGAGTGCCCATTAGACTTTAAGCCTAAAACAAGTTGAATAAGGTTGTAGCTTGTTACACAATGAAAGAAGAAAACATTGATTATCATTCGGGAGGCAAACCGGATCTATCTTTTTCTAGTATTGTTTTTGTTCTTTTTTGGAACAGCAACAACACTTTATATATATATATATATATATATGTATGTATGTATGTATGTATGTATGCATGCATGTATGTATAAAGAGCCAACAAGAACCTGGAAATACAACAACGAAGACATAAACAAAACGAAACAACGTTACAGTTACTCGATAACCTCAAACAGTTTCCATTTATCCCATTGAATAGGCATCATCTTTGTTCGATTGTTTATCCATTTGAACACATCCTCCATTATGAGCTCCACCGACTTGGAGATAAGGACGAAGTTGTCTTCGAAGACTTTTAAGTTTCTTGCGCACCATTGTCACACCCTCGCTTTTGCGGAAGCGTGGGTTTATTTGGTGTGACTTTTTAATACCATAGCAACAATCATAACAATGCTATTTGATAAAAACACAAGATGTTCATCCATTCATTAAGTTTAAAAATACCACAACATCATTGTTTGAAAATGACGACACTTAAAATAAGTTACAAACCATACTTGTCTAAAACGTGTTCATGAGACACAACGAAAGACTTTAAATAAAACGAGGTTTAAAGACATATCACCCGTCCAGGTAAGGGTTACACCTCCTAAACCTACCACCCTGGATGACATCTTTATTCAACGCAGCTTGACACATGCATACTTCGCCAGATCCACTAATTCCCTGAAATACATGTAGTTTGAAAAATTAACAAAAAGTTGAGCGAGTTCATGTGTACGTGAGTATGTATAAACCTTTGTAAACATTGTATGTATGTATGTATATCCCAGTATGATTGCAAACAAGGAAAAGATCACCAATGGTTTGCAAGGCCACTGATATGTGTGACGGTGTAGGAAGACTCAAACCTAGCAAAGTTGTACCGGGCTCCCGGCTGGAAGACATAGTTCACCTCTATGGGCCGCCCCGGCCTCATGGGTGTGGGCTAGCTACACCCAATTAGATCTATCACTCATGCCCCTCGGTCCTGATACGAGGATTAATGGTCCCAAGTATCCGCCTACCCTATCACATGATCTATGGTTCTTTCCTAGGCTAATCATACCAATAGTATTGTAAGTATCCCTTTGTAACATGTATTTCACCCCCGAAGTAAACAAAACAGTTTAAGAAAAGGGGGACATGACACATGCATACTTCGCCAGATCCACTAATTCCCTGAAATACATGTAGTTTGAAAAATTAACAAAAAGTTGAGCGAGTTCATGTGTACGTGAGTATGTATAAACCTTTGTAAACATTGTATGTATGTATGTATATCCCAGTATGATTGCAAACAAGGAAAAGATCACCAATGGTTTGCAAGGCCACTGATATGTGTGACGGTGTAGGAAGACTCAAACCTAGCAAAGTTGTACCGGGCTCCCGGCTGGAAGACATACACTACTAAAAAACATGGTTTTTGTCATGTAATTTTTGGTTGCAAAATGGTAGCAATTTCCTTGTTGTCACCAGTTTGTCACCGAAAATACGGTGACAAAAACACCCGTGTCAATTGCCCTAATGCCACCAAATAGCCACCATTTTTATATTTTGCTACCTTATTTTTACCACCACAAAATTGGTCAAAATTATTTGCCACCGCTTCATATTTTCTACGCTCCACCTTATTTGCCACCGAGTTGTGACGCGTTTTCATACCATTTAGCCACTGATATTGCCACCATTTAGCCATCGGTTTTTTCATGCTTTGATATCATTTAGCCACCAATATTGCTACCATTTAGCCACCAATATTGCCACCATTTTTTTACACAATTTGCGAGTTTTGATACCATTTAGCCACCGATATTGCCACAATTTGCAACCATTTGCTACCATTTACTAGAATATTGGTTTTTAATACAAATTTTTTTTTCTCCCTGCTATTTTCATCAAAATTACATATCAATAAAACTACAAATAATATAAAAAAAGTCTAATAAAATCCCAAAATTATATAAAACATCTCGTTTTCAGAAGCATATAAAAAGTACAAACTAAAACATAAAATAACTAAAATTATCCTAATAAGATAAACATCTAAACATTCAAAACCAAGTGTTTATAGCCCATCTTCGAACTGTAGCTGTTAACATAGCTTCTATTTGTGACATCCTATCAAGCATATCATCTTTATCCACCTTAACGAGCTCCTTGATAACTAAGTTCAACTTTTCAATCTACAAAACAACCAATGAATAGAATCAAGAAATTAGAATTAACGAAAAGTAATAACGGGTCAAGTTGGTTGCAAAGAAAACAAAATACAATTGTAAGCTACAATTCAAGTGCTAGAAGCTAAATAGCATGTTCCAATTTATTTACATAATAAGAAGGAAATTATACCTAATTTAAAAACATTTTTTGTATGAAATCAATATGAAATTCCTTAACATTCTCACTTATTTCGAGAACAATGTGTATAGAAGGGAGGCGTGCTTATGCCAAAGTTAACCTTGTTAAACATTTTCAAAGATTATTTACCTTTGTTAAAAATTTAAAAGACATTTAACCTTAATAGGGCAAAAGTTAGCAATTTTCCTTCAAGAAATTCCAATCTTAGAACAAAATTGTTAAGGAGGTTGGGACTTTCAACCCGTATAACCAATTGGACCCATCTACCCGATTTGAGATAAAACACAACCCAAATAATTACGATGCATCGACTCACCTCGACGTTACCTCTTTTAATCTGTCAGTATTTCAAAAGAAAAAAAAAACAAAAAACAAACGGTAAGTCTAAGATTGATCAGATAAAACAATTTGGTTCCCAAGAAGCAGGGCTTACATTCAATACAATTTGAGGAATTCTCCCACCCATGTATATAGCTGCCATCATCCAACCTAACCACTGCCCATACACAGTATTACTTCCACCACCCTCCTGCAAAACTCATGTAATTAACCAACTTAAACCAAACACAACTTAATTTATTTCACAATGATGCCATTAGCAAAACCGAAACGAAACAAAAAAAAAACTGAAAATATTGAGACCGTGTCGGCCTAAAACTTGTTGCGATCCGAAACCCGTCCCGTGCGGAAACTCGTGTCGGCCTAAAACCGATCCGAACCGACCTGTTCCGATCCAAAACCCGCCTCGTGCCAAAACCCGTCTTGGTCCGAAACTCAATTCGAACTGAAACCGTTCCGATCCAAAACCTATTTCGTGCCGTAACCCGTCTTGTGCAGATGCTTGTGCCGGCCCAAAACCCGTCTTGTGCAGATGCTTGTGCCGGCCCGAAACCCATTCTGATCCTGACCCGTTTCTTTAAGGTGCTAACCCACATCGACCCATTTCTTTAAAGTTGTCGACCCCCTTTGACCCGAAAATAACAAGCGGGAAATATTGATGGTACGAGAAGCCGGGTGTTACAACAATGCTAGCTTCCTTTGTTTCTGCGATTAACATGTGATGATGTTCTCCCTAAGATATATTGAAAAGTTGGAATGTACAATATTGGAAATTAGAAATCGCTAAGCTACTGAGATACATTACAAGAATGAAGGACTAATATATTTATACTAGGAATTAGTAACTTAAACTTAATAGATGGATAGTGAGGAACTCGTGGTACAACTAATATGTCACTTACTAAGTCATTATCATCTTCTTAAATATTAGGAAAGCTCTCATCTTCTTAGTGACTTGGTAATACATCCTTGTTAGTTCCCGGATTGACCCAACCAGCTCCTGTATACAATCTGCATATCCTAGCGGCCACCACCCACCACCATTATCAGCCACTATTAGATCACCACCACTGGAAAATCACATACGTATGTTACAGATTCCGATCAGAAACACAACATAAAGTTACAGATTTGGGGGGTTTTGTGTCTCTATGAGGGGTGAGCATATTTATGGTCGGACCGAAAAAAACCGAAACCCGAACCGATAAATTACCGAAACCGACCCGAACCGTAGTATATAGGTTACTGGTTCGGTTCTGATTTTGCATTTAGACTTGGGTTCGGGTCGGTTCCGGTCCTAAAACATAAAAACCCGAGAATGAAAATTCTTGACCGATTTTTACACCCAAATATAGATAGAGCTAGGGCCCATCTACCCATTTAACCTATTAAATTAGTTTATGTATGGCTGTTGATAAACAACTAACAATCTGCATCGAGTTATTCTAACTTACAATCTTCAATTCATTTAATATGCAATGAATATTCAATTGACGGCTGCTTTATAAACAAATTCAAGAATAATACAAAAATACATTCACAAATTCATAAATTTTGGCCAGAAAACCCAATTCAGATCCGACCCGTCTTGTTTTAGTAATGGACACGCTAAAAGTTGCTCTAGATTGTTCTAAAAGCCTGCGACTCAAAGTTCGTTAAGAAAACTAGTTTGTAAAATGCTCGTTTTTAAACAAATTAGCCGCCTCCGCTTAATTCGTAAATGAGTCACACTGGGCCCGAGCCAAGGTACGCTGGCTTAAGTTAAAGCCGAATTCAATATGTTATAACCTAATTTTCAAACCAACAAACAATAGGGAACACTCTTAAATTTACGACATCAATGGTTACTATAGTCACATTTAATAAAAACTCTTAAATTCGATCAGACATTTCATCGAACAACTTGTAGGCGTGCATTCAGAACAATGTAAGAAAGGAAGGACATGATTTCGCTTCAATTCAATTTCAATAAATAACAACAGCAAAACGAAGAATATGGTTTCAATCCAATTCAATCCCAATATACCATGGTGAATTCAAGTTCAAGAAATCATGAATCATCAGTAGCATACTAAAGTTGCTATGTATGTTCATTTATTATATACTTAGTACATTGTTTTACATCACATGTTATGTATGTTCATTTATTGCATACTTAGTACATTGTTTTACATCACATGCTATGTATGTTCATTTATTGCATACTTAGTACATTGTTTTTACATAACATGCTTACATTTTGGTATGACATTTGGTTTGTTTCGATGGGACAAAAATAAATTCATTAACATTAGCTACGCCGCTTGGTAGAAAGTAATGGTACCATAGGAATTGACAACTCCCGTTCCTGAAATCCTAGGTTTGTTTGGGTGGAAGGAATTACTGAATCCAATATACATAACTTAGATAAACATTTAATTTGTTTAAGGGTTTATCGCCACAGTCCAAAGGCTTGATGTATGCATTTTAACAATACCGCATAGATGTTTGTATCAGTTAGCATGCATTTATTTTACAAAACATAACTTTGATTTAAACTATGCTTTATTTCAATACCTTGTTTTGTGCATTTTACCTATGGTCTAGTTGATATATTTCACTTGCCATACATGACATTTGATTACACATTACATGTTTTACATTTGACATTAGACATGGTTTACACATAAACATTTTGACATTTGATTATACATGAACACTTTTACATTGGTGGTTTGTTTGGAAAATGATTTAAGTAACGAGGCGTGTGTAATATGATAAAAGCATGGTGGATACGCCGCCGGTACTTCCTATATATAAGTGCTTTTGTAATATTACATATCGTGGCGTTATTTAAACCATTTTAGCTTAGCCATATTACATCTTACACAAATGACATATTTTCACAAGACATTATTTTACAAACAGTTTATTTTATACAACTCATTTTACTTGGTTATTTAATTAACTATACACATTTCTTTTATATAATCCGATTTCTTATCAAATTTTCGTATGATTTATAAATGAAAACACTTAACAAGATTCATGACTAACTTTCATCAAACATTTCTTTAAACTTAAGTCATGAATCCTATTTTAACAAAACCTATGTATTTCACAGGCATTTTTATGCTGACGTACCTATTTTCACATCTGTTTTCAGGAGCTGATGCATAGGTTTGATCAGGATACACTAGGGTGGACTCGGGCCTTAGTGACATAAAAGAAGCAAGATTAGTTTAAATAATGTTATGTACTCTTGTTTCTTTTGTTTAAAGACAATGTATCCCCTCTTTGTTAATAAATAAAGCAAAACTTTAATTACCATGGTTGTGAAACAATAATTCTGTTGCAACACTCCCCGACGTTTCCGCCATGGTTTGATGTTTTACGTGGTCGGGGTGTGACAAGATGAGATCCCAGAGGTTAATGAAGTGACAACACAAATGTCACTTGAAACGACTGCTGCTACTTCCTCACATTTGTTGGAAATATCTCAACCCATCCAAACTCCTCACGTATCCTCACAAAAGGACCATGTTGTAAGCACAGGGACACCACAACATGAAGTAGACCTTTCATATGAAAGTATGTTTAAAAGTCCCTCTCACAGGGCAATCACGCTTTCTACACCACAACCCTCCTCTCAAGTTCCATCAACAATATTACCTCTGTTTGAAGCAATTGAATTTCACAAAGAAAACACAACTTTTGATGCACACATTACTAAGAGTAGAGTGCAACAAATGACTGTGCCTGAACCAATTCAATCTGCTATCCTACCAACAGTTTAGGAGGTTATCCCCGTTGAGTATTATGAAACTCTTCGTGGTAGTTCAAGTGGAGTAGCCACTACAATTGTTGAACCCATCACCAATCACTTGGACAGTGGTTACATCATTAAGACTCCCTTGAAGGCAACCACTGATGAGGTTACAACTGTAATCTCTGCTTTAGTGGGAAGTCCCCAGAACCAAACAAAAGGGGCATCTGTTTCTGATAATATGGAGACTTCTCCTATTATCAAAACAAATACAACCACTACAGGTGGGAATTCAGATGATCCTATTAAAGTAGGTGATGAATTAAATTATAAGGATTTGACGGTTAGAGTGTCTACAATTGAAACAGATGTTGCTGAAATGAAAGAATTGATTAAGCAGTTGATAGAGCTTTCTAAAAGTCAACCTACCACACAGGAAATTGCCAATGAGCTTTGGAATTCTATGCAACCCATCCTTCAAGCTCAGAGAAATTCGGATGAAAGTAACCGCAATTTCAGTTTGGAATTTATCAGAAATTTGGTTGATGCCAGGTATAAAGACACACAAGCAGACATTATGAACATTAAGGAACATCTGTTGAAACTTTCTGGCACCACCCCTATATCAATCTTTGAGAAAGATGATGATGATGATAATGATGCCAAAAAGGGGGAGAAAGATTCACTGAGAAAGTTGCCACCAGATTCAAAAGCTAATCCTACAGAAATTGTATCTCCTGCTCAACCTAATTCCAACCCTTCTCCAAAAAAACCACCACAAAAGAAGGAGATAATAGCTTCAACACCATCATCACCCATTCTGTCAATAGATGCTGATATAACAAAAGTATTAGCAAATGCTTACCAAACAGCTGCTGAGACACCAGTTGTTTCAGCAGAAGTTTGTCAAACATCTGCCATGATCATTTTCACTACACCAACCACAATCCAACCACCTCCAACGTCACAAAGATCTCCCATACATTTATCTTCACTACCAAAACATTCTCCTTCACCAGAAATGATCTCCACACGTAAGAGAAAAACTCATATTGTGTTAAAAGATGATGAGGAGATTAAATCAGCAATCCCTGTGTCATCTGCCTCCATTCAAAACAGTCCATGCTCGTCATTTCCACCCATAAAACCTACTTCATCTCTTACAATTGCTACACTACCATCAGTCATTCCTCTGGAAGCTCAATATCTACTGGAATTAGTCATTGTTAAAGGTGAAATTGAATCTTTCTTCACAATAGAGGATCCATCTAAAAGATCACTCCCATCTCTTTATGGCTATAAGAAGCCTCAAAACTTAGATGAGTATCTGAAATTAAAAGTATCATAGGCTGAGGTTATAGCAAGAGAGAAAAGCATAGGGATGGATGACAGGGAATACTAGAGGTTTTTATCATTTCAACTTAGCAAAGTCGTAAAACTTGAAGATTATGCTAGGGACGTGAGTAAATCCATGTCTGAGAGGCTAGTAATTCCTGAACGTCAGATGAAACAGAGGGATGCTTATGTTGCACACATTATGAAGTACAAACCATATAACGCAACTGAAGATCAATTCAAAAATTGGTCAGTAGATGCTCTTAGAGAAGAGATCGATAGAATCACAAAAATGCACAATGATCGTCTGGTAAAGCCAACTCCACCTAATTGGAAGAAAGTGAAAACAGTGGAATCAGATGAGGCATTGAAGTTTAAAAGAATGAGAGCAGAGCTTGTGGCTGCTGGTTATGGTCCAGTTAGATCCATTGCGAGATGGTCTAAACTGAAGATAGTTGAGACCTACAAAAAGCTGGAAGAAGTTAGAGCTGAAGATTCAAATGTTCTTCAAAACCCAGTCTATCCTACAACTGCTACTATGTCTCTAAAAATCGATACTCCGAAAAACCTTCTCTTATCATCTGATTTTTTTGAACAAATTGTAAATTTAGTTAGCAGACCACAATCACCAAACTCATCTTCAATAATTCTTTGTCCAAGAAAACCAGCTAATCCAAAAATAGTAAAGTAGAAGTCATGCTTAAAAACCCAAGTATTGACTTTGATCAGATCAGATGGTAGTCTTGAAGAGATTAAAATGGATAGTGCATATAATCTGAATGCATACGATCTCCAAGATTTGTTGGACCTTCAACTTGAAAGGGATGATGAAGAAGACATGTTCTCCCTGGACTTTGAACTACAATTCAAAGGACAAATCAGGGAGACGTTGATGAGAAATAAAAATCAGTAATAAAGAAGGCTTTTCGTATCATCTGTTGTATACGGAGATTGTTGGATCAGAAGCTGATATATTGTCTCCAGTAGCATATTTAACCAGATCCCAACATGTAGCGAAGGAGATGTTGCTGCGTAACAAATTCTTGACTGAGGTTTGATGTGTGTTGTTTAGGCAGGTGATCGTATGTTCTTAGTTAATGTTTGTTAAAACTTAAGTTGTATTCGAATTTTATTAAGTTTGTTAGACATTTTTTATATGTACTTATGTTCATTGTCAATGGGTGGATACTCTCTTTTTTTAATAAGAGAATGGAAATAATCATATGTAGTAACTGATGAATTTTATTAAGTTTATTAGACATCTTTTAGACATCTTTTATTAACTTTGTTAGACATATTTTATATGTACTTATAGTTGTCTTTTAGCTATAATAGATGACATGTTTTGGTACAATATCTATACATGTATCTATATGTTCTATCAATATGTGTTATGCATGGTTTTCTAAGAAACGACCCATGTTTGCACACGGGTCTTACCGCTAGTACTATATAATAAAAGAAACCACTTTGGGGACACTTGTCATCATATTATGGCATCTCTTATAGATAATTATTATTTTAATTTAATCTTTTCTAATTAATTATGGATAACCCTCCTACTAAATATTATTTAGTTTAATATCTTATGGATAATTATTATTTAGTTTAATCTTCTTCTCATTATTATTTTAATTTAATCTTTTCTAATTAATTATAGATAACCCTCCTACTAAATATTATTTAGTTTAATATCTTATAGATAATTATTATTTAGTTTAATCTTCTTCTCATTTATAATATTATTTAAAGTAAATTACGATTTTAGCCCCTGTGGTTATATCACTTTTACCCTTTTAGCCTAAAAAAATATTTTTTTAATATCTGAGCCCCAACGTCTTCTTTTCTAATCCATTTGGCCCCTAACACTAACCCCATCCATTAAATGTTATTTAGTTTAATCTTCTTCTCATTATTATTTTAATTTAATCTTTTCTAATTAATTATAGATAACCCTCCTACTAAATATTATTTAGTTTAATTTCTTATGGATAATTATTATTTAGTTTAATCTTCTTCTCATTTATAATATTATTTAAAGTAAATTACGATTTTGGCCCCTGTGGTTATATCACTTTTACGCTTTTAGCCTAAAAAATATTTTTTTAACATCTGAGCCCCAACGTCTTCTTTTCTAACCCTTTTGGTCCCTAACACTAACCCCATCCATTAAATTTTATTTTTAACATCTGCGCCCCCAACCTCTTTTTTTCTAACCCTTTTGGCCACTAACACTAACCCCATCCATTAAATGTTAGGGGCCAAAAGGGTTAAAAAAAAAGACGTTGGGTGCTTAGATGTTAAAAAATTTCTTTTTAGGCTAAAAGGGTAAAAGTGATATAACAACGGGGGCCAAAATCGTAATTTACTCTATTATTTATTTGAATTAATTATTAATTTTATATTTATCTATTTACTTCAAATTCAAACTTAATTATCTAATTTGATCTTAACTATATATTTGAACATTTTTTTTAGTTTGGTATCAAACAGGTTTTACGAAACTTAAAATAAAATTAACTAATATTATTTATCATTTATACATTTGCGTAGTTTTAAATAAAGGGATAAATTTATTGAGACTTCGTGAACAAATTTTGTAACAACAGAATAATCTATTTTTATCAAGAAAACCAAACTTTGTGTTAATATATTAAATATTTTTATTTTCACTATGCAAAATTACATTTACTCGGGTCATGTAATACATGAGGTTTTTAAGATATATCTTTTTATTATTTGATGTATAAAATTAGATTTATTCAATTCGTACAATACATAGGGTTTTTAAGGATATATATTTTTTTTATTATTTAGTATAGAAAATTACATTTATTCAAACCATGTAATACACATATTTTTAAACATGTAATTTTTTTATTATTTGGTATATAAAATTACATTATTCAACCCGTGTAATAAATGAAGTTTTTTAAAGATGTATTATTTTATTATTTGGTAAACAATATTACATTTATTCAACTTGTGTAATACACGTGGTTTTAAAGATATAACTTTTTTATCCGGTATATAAAATTACATTTATTCAAACCGTACAATATTGTGCTTATAGATATAACTTTTTATTATTTAATATATAAAATTATATTTATTCAACCCGTGCAATAAAGAAAGTTTTTAAAGATATATTGTTTTATTATTTAGTATATAAAATTTATTTATTCAACCCGTGTAATACACAGGGTTATAACCTAGTTATATTATTTTAGAATAAAGTTAATGGAATTATATTATATTATACTTATATATATTATTACCTTATAAACTTAAAGCACAAAGTCGGTGCTTTCCCCAATCGATCCCTCTTTTTCCCTCTCAGCTTCCCCATGTCTTGCAACGTGTTCCTTCTACTGCTATCATCTTCAAATGCCACATTCACTTTTTCCTCATATGAGCACAATTGGAAGTGCTTAGTACAAGATTCAGAAGATTAGAACATATAGGAAATCAGCAAATCATCAGATTTCACAGCAATGGGTTTCACGATTTTGGCTCTAGGATTTCAAATCGTGTGGGCCTTTCAATTTGTAGGCTACCATGACCTCTAATTTGTTGTTCAGGTATGTCTTGCTTAGCACGTTCCGTTTAATTGACAGTCTAGGGTTTCTTAACTGAGTTTAGGTTTCATGTGTGGTGGTCTTATGTCAAACTAAATGAACTTGATGCATGTATGTTTGCTTTGTTTTGAGTATATGTTTCTTACTTGCTGAAGACATCGACTGATTGTATTTTTTTTTATTCAAATTCTTTTCAGTATATGTTTGTTATTTTGAAAATCAAGATACCATATGGAAAGTTCGAGGTTCCATCGTATTTGTAGGTTACATCTAAATAATGATATTTGAATCCAACTTAATATATGCAAAGATTATTGTATGTATGAACTGAAAAAGAGAAAACCAATCATATAAAAACTTATATTATACCCAAAACGTGTTGATAGTTAAGGTGAGGAATTCCTTATTACTTAGTATTTCTCTCACGGACAAAAGAAAACATGACGATGTTAAAAACGCCCCCAACCCTAGGATTGACGTCCCCAACCAGTCGATGGAACCGCCATGTCATTGTGCGCCTTTGCCACCTGATGACTCGCACCATGTCGAACCCATACGCCACACCCCCGTGGACCCGCTTCTAGATCAGATGATTTGGGTTATGCGCGTGCCTTGATATTAGGGATGGAAAAAAAAAACCCAGCCCGATGGGTGTCCCCGAAACCTGAGACATCCGGGACGGGTATACCCCGAAGCCTGACGGGTATGGGATTACTTTTTAATATTTTCATGGGTATGGGACGGCCTTGGGATTAGGTGATACCCGTCTCGATTACTCGAAACCACATACACACAAATTAATAATATGCTGCCCGATATCAAAATTCGATAACATTTTGCAAATGTATGTTAAGAGCTGTTCCTTCCAACTTGACATATATTTGTAGGAACCAGTGCAGGTGTTAAACTAAGCAGAATTTGCTAAGTATACCCCTTTTCCAATTTACACACTTCTAGAGAGAGTGAAAAGAAAGAAACACGTTTTGAAAGATTTCATGATCATGTAGAATTTAAGGAGGATAAGGTTTCATATATAGGAGACTCTATACTTTTATACGAAGAATTAGTCATCTACCATGGTTATTATGTTCATAGTAAGTTATCACATTAGTATTGACCTCAAGCTATAGGTTTATACAACATTATTTGAGTCCAAATTTGAACAGCTATTAGTCAAACTGTCTTATTTATAGCAACACTTACCTTTGCTGTAACGAAAGTAGATTCTGTCAAGAAATTTCCAACAGTCCGAATACTTTTCCACCATGCCTTGAATGCTTCTATACACGTCAAACATGATGTCAAAGTGAAAGTGCGATACTTCGTGTAAGGCGTCATACCCGAGAGATCAGAGAAGGCCTTGGTGGTCGTGCTCGGTTGTAACAACCCGCACTTTCGTGCGTTGTTACTACTCGATATACTCGTTACGCCTAGCACCAGAGATTCATATCATAATGTAACTACATCGCATACATCGCTATTCGAAGGATAATCGCATATTTTCGCAATATATTATGGCTACATCACATCACAAACAATAACACTCACGATGACATTGAGTGAGGACCTATTCTACCCTCCTCGGTGACCGTGATGTGTCGAATCGTAAACAATTGACGCTAACAAAGACTCTCGGGTGAGTGCTATAGCTCCAGTCGTCGTGACGATGAGGACAATACGAGTGAACGGTACCCCGTCAGTCATTATGGCACAACACACAATAACGTTCACGATGACATCGACAAAGGACCTATACTACCCTCCTTGATGGCCGTGAAACGTCGCTAATAATTGGATACTCGGATCGAAAACCGTTTGTTATATCGAAACTGTGGAATATGAATACGTATATATGACCCTTTGGTGATTAATTATAATATATATATATATATATATATTAATATAAATATATGGAAATGTGGCTCAAACTATCGCAACGCACCAAAAACGAGGATCGAAAGGCCTCCGTACGGATGGGCCAGACGAACGGCTGGGCCAACCGATCGGATGGGCCAGCCGAATGGCTGGGCCAACCGATCGGACGGCCAGCCGAAGGACTGGGCCAACCGATTGGACAGGCCAGCCGAACGGCTGGGCCAAC
Source organism: Helianthus tuberosus (assembly GCA_030545235.1). Lineage (NCBI taxonomy): Eukaryota > Viridiplantae > Streptophyta > Magnoliopsida > Asterales > Asteraceae > Helianthus > Helianthus tuberosus. The sequence continues at coordinate 152,159,105 of CM060357.1, read as the reverse complement.
CGATCGAACAGGCCAGCCTGCCCTCCTTTCCTTCCTCCTTGCCTATAAATACCCCTCATTCACCTCCAACACACTTGTTGTCACTGTTGCTGTTCGACCAGAAGTTCCGACCCCTTTATCTCTCGATTTCTCGCGATTCTTGTAAGTTTTCAACTCAAACCTTGTACTTCCTTGATCTATAACCAATTCTACACCCTCCTACTTTTTAAACCTACACTTTTAAACGTGAAATCTCTGGATTTTGGGCGTTCTAGGGTGATGTCACCATGAAGTTCTTATGAACTTCAAGTGTGATTTCATCCCATGAAAGAACAACTCGGACCAGGGTGATTTCCATACGTTTTTACACGAATCTAGTCTAAATCTACGAGTTATGTGATTGCCATGGATTTGAGGTGTTTTAAAGATGACCTCATTCTTACCATGAACAGCTCGGATCTAAGCGATTTCACATTTTTGCATAACAATCCCACCTAAATCTATGTTATATAACCAAAGTGTGTGTTTTCGGGTTAAACACGGGAAAAACCATCAAGAACGGCCAGATCTGATGGAACGGGGTGGTTCCCGGTCGTTAGAACGGGTCGGATTCGATGGGATTGCAGTAGTTTAACACGATGACATACCACCTCAGTCAAATCATCTGAAATCTTTCCGAACCCACCAAGTGTGACATGATCAGGACAATGGAACGAATTGCCGTCTGATCGGACTACTGTCCGATCGAACAGCAAACAAAGTTCCACCGTCCGATCGAACAATGTGTTAACCGATCGGACCACATGTTAACTGATCGGACAACATGTTAACCGATCGGCTAGCATGTTAACCGATCGGACAACATGATTAACCGATCGGCTAGCATGTTAACCGATCGAACAACATGCTAACCGATCGGAGAGCATGTTGAATGATCGAACAACATGATTAACTGATCGGCTAGCATGTTAGCCGATCGGACCACATGTCCAGCCGACCGGACGAGCCCAAGCATCCACGTCCGAACCAAACCTTGGTCCTTTCGCCACCATTTAACGCGCTATTCACCGATTAATGATCTGTAATCAGGATAACTCTGACGTACTTCCAATCGATCCAAATCAAGTTGTGTTACTTGCCAAATACGCACTGTGAGTATACTTGAACCCCTTTTTAATCGCATTTTTGGGTGTAACATACGTTTCTAACAAATCAAACTTCTCAAACAAATTATTCAATCAATCGAATTATCACTTGCAAATAACTGTTTTGCATAGATATACGTTATGCTAGTTGCATATGTGCTAGGGTTTATACTCGCGACGTCCCACCATGACTAGTATAGTACTATTGCGCCCGACGGGGTCTAGTTTGCCATCGCATATTCGAGCATCGAGGACTTAGTTGGTAGTATCAGCTTTGGGAGTACATATGTCGTGTGTTACGTTTATGCATATGGAAATTTGCTACACTTTTTATCTATTACGCTATAGATATCAAACCTGTATACTCGCCAATACTTTTGTATTGACAAATATTTTAACGTATGTTGCAGGTTAGATCGCAGGCCATATCGAATCAAGCTAGGAAGTCTAGAAACTCAACAAAAATCTAGGTTTTCGGATTTGTATTGTTCGAGAGGACAAGAAATCTGTGATAACTTATGTGATTGTATTATTTGTTAGTATGGGATAACGAATGTATTAAATATTATCGCAATATAGTTGTTATGGATTCTCTTGAGCAATCTGATTCGCCTAGTGCCGCGCCCCGATGATTCCGCCATCGGTTGGGGTGTGACAGATTGGTATCAGAGCCATAACTATAGGGAACTAGGCCAGACTCGACCTAGTCCGGGTCGACGTCTTAGAAATTGACCAAGTCTATAGTCTAAGTACCAACAGGCCGACTCGTACAAACCAGTAGGGTTTGTATCGGGCCTACTTGATACTCTCGATCGAAATTTTTAAAAAACTACAACTTTGTGTGAACACCGCGTACTACCGCTTCACACGAAGAAGCCTTTCCTAAGGCTGGAATACTACTTAGCCTTTAATAAGGCTGGCACAATACACATGTTTTCGGAAATACTCGCATAACGAAACCGAGTGATCCAGTCGAGATCAGGTGTGAAAACCAAGAACTCTAGACGAGATCGCTCACTCAGCGCATTTTCTAGCACGAGAACTTTTCGTCAAGTTAGGAGTGACATCCACATCTCGACGAAAGTCTCCATTTCGAAATTCTAGTGGAACTCACGAATTTATTCGGAGAACATAACCACAATGAGGGACGAAGCTGTTAAGTCAGGGGTGAAACCCGTACCTTAAAAATAAAAAAAATAAAAAAACCGTTCCACTCTCTAAATTAGTTTTCAAAAGTTCTCACCAAGGACTCGACTATCACGATAACACGAGCCACGTGATGACTAGGAAGGCGAATGCCATGAGCTGCATCCCAGTGGAAGCATGGAGTCTTCTGGGTCAGCGCGCGCACGGACTTGTTAAATATAGTTGGGTTACCTCGGGTAGTCGACGCCTAAATACCCAAGGCACTCTATCATACGACCCACCAATTTTACAACTGGTTGGAAGTTACCTACGTTTTGGAAACTTTACGCTTTATCAATTTCTCGATTTAACGATTTTCACTCCCTGCTTTATAAACGCACAAGTCGCACAGTCATCGCAATCTAAAACGAAACCCGAATGTTCGCAACAAAACTAATGCATAATCTATCGTCCCCGCTCTCGCTTTCTCACTTCAACGCGTCCTCGCATATTCTAAATCGACCTGTAAGTGTATGAATACAAATTACAATTATATAAATACATATATGTACGTATAAACAACAAATCATTGTGTGAGAACTTAGAAATTTCGTGTTTCCTATATGGCTCCTATGTGATTCGCATTACTATTATACTATCGCATCAAGTTTTGAACACGCTCAATCGCATCGCAAAACTCAAGAATCATTATGATCGAATCTCATTCTAAGTCTCTTCCTGTCTAGATGTCTTCCAACGACTCTACCTCGAGACGAACAGCTAGGAGAAGAGCCAAACAAAGTGTCGATAAGAGGATTGCATCACTTGTAACCAAGGAAGTGGTTAAGCTCATTCCTCAAATTGCCGCTCGCGTGCACTCTCTCAGCATCTCTCGAGCCTCGGAAGACTCCAAGACGGAAGCGCCGCAATCTACTTTTCTCTACAAACACTTCAAAGCCTGTGACCCGATGGAATTCACGGGTGAAGGAGGTGTGACTCAACTACTCCAGTGGTTCGATTCTATCGAAGTTACCCTTCGTCAAAGCGGGAGTCCCGATAGTCTCCGTACTACTTGCGCTACCGGAGTATTTCAATCCCGAGCACTCGACTGGTGGACCGCCGAACGTAACAAACGTGGGATCTCTGCAGCTTACGCTCTCTCTTGGGATGAGCTGAAAGAACTCATGAAGAAAGAGTATTGTCCCCCTCACGAAGTCCAGAAACTGGAAGACGAATTCTGGAAAATCAAGTCGAAAGTGACAACGCTGGCTACACTGCAAGGTTCAAACATCTTAGCATAATCTGCCCAAGTCAAGTCAACACTTCAGAGAAAGCCATTTCGAAGTACATTCACGGCTTGCCTGAGTGTGTGGGTGATTTTTTCGAAGCTGCAAGACCTGCTACCATCGAAGAGGCCTACCCAATGTTGTAGAAGGCGTTAGGCGCTAGTCGGGCGGTGAGGTACAGCCTAGGGATTAATCGGGATTAATAGGGATTAATCGGGATTAATCGGAATGGGATTTTTATATGTATTTTTTCAAAATTATATATATATACCCAATAATATAAAAATAATACTTCAAAATTCACATAAATACTTCAAAATTCACATAAAAATTCAAAAATTAACCAACTTTTGACCAACTAGGACCGATTAATCCCGACTAGGACCGATTAATCCCGACCAGGACCGATTAATCCCGACCAGGACCGATTTTTACCAAAAAAACCATGGTCCGATTAGTCCGATTAGTCCGACTTTTGACCGACTAGGACCGACTTTTGACCGACTAGGACCGATTTTGACCTGGACCGATTAATTGACCGATTTGCTTAAAATTAGGCGATTAGCTACCGCCTAGCGCCTAGGCGGCGATTAATCGGCCGCCTAGGCTGATTTCTGCAACAGTGGGCCTACCGCTTAGCCGCAGAAGTCAACAACAAACGACTCATGGAACGATTTTTCTCCAAGAACCCTGTCAAGCAAACTTATCAAGCGATCATCGTAAACTCTTCAGACGAACCTATCGACGATTCTTCTGACGAATCTGCTGACGATTCTTCTGACGAATCTGCTGACGATTCTCCTGACGAATCTGCTGGCGATTCTTCTAACGAATCTGCTGACGACTCTTCTGGCAAATCTGCCAACGATTCTTCTGACGAATCTGCCAACGATTCTTCTGACGAATCTGCCGACGGATCTCCCGACAACTCGGCCAAAGATCCTGCAAGTGAGTCCTCAGACGAATCCTCCTCCGACGACACCTCTTCGCAAGACACCGACAAACCCAACCGCAAACGAAAGACTTCAAGCCCGAACTCACCAACCACCGAACTGCCACAGCCGAAGCCTCTTCAAGCAGTTCCGATGTTTCCAAAACGAGCCTACACTGGAGCTCATCCCCAGTGTTACTCATGCACCTATCATCACCCAGTTGGGGCTGACTGTCGCTATTGCAATAACTGCAACCGTTACGGTCACTTCACCCGCAACTGCCGCATCGAACCGCGAACTTGAGTACAACAACAACAGCTCCACTAAAAGTCTTCAGCATCAGACATCTAGCAAGCGTAGGATAAAGTTGTAATGATACGATTTTCGACGTTAATTTCTAAGTTTTGAACCTACTCTATTACTCGATGTTGCCACTATGTGTAACGTTACCTCTCGTCTTCGTTTTCTCTTCCACTCTCTAATCATCGCACTTAGACTAGATTCACATGCATACTATATACTATATCACGAAATAATGTATTTTACCCTCACTACACTTTTAGAACGAGGTACGATAAACGTGCAAGGAACGATTAAATCACGGGTGCACACGGGATTATTTGGGTCAGTGCACTGAGATCGTAGTGAATTCTAAGGTGTCATAAGCGTTTTGACAAAAGGTGACGCCAAATCACGGGATGAAAGTAGTAGGGGTCAAGCAAGGTGTGCTTTATCATACTACCAAAGTTCCGTGAAGAAAGTGCCACGTGGAGTTGAACGTTATTAGACCTATTATACTATTGTGATTATTTTCAACACACTACACTCAATCGCAAGGCATAACAACTAAATCGCATCATCGTGAGACTTAACGCAAGTCTGCAAACGCAGTGCAATCGCCTCATCGATGGACTCCGGGAGTCTACCTCGCAAGGCCATTGTATCGACGCAAGACTGGTCGTAAGTCTTTCGCGATCAATCTCATCGAGTACATAAATGCTCACGACGTTATTGAGTGAGGACCTATTCTACCCTCCTCGATAACTGTGATGCGCCGCAACGTAACGTGAAGCTTATTCGAAATAAAACTCGGCTAATCGTAATCGCTTATCATGTGTATCTCACAATCTCCATCGTTTATTATGTGAATCTATATCGCTTGCTGTGTGTCAGTCTATCGCTATCGCCTACCGCTATCCGTGAAATTCGTGTTAAGTTAGCACGCATGACCACGCTTCACGAGATGAAGCTCATATGGTTAAAGCAAGGTGTTTTAGTCATATCAGCGACCTTTCATGGAAAAAGGCCATGTGGGGTCTGATGTTAGTTAAATTATGTGGTGTTAATCAATCAGATCGAACCGCATAAATCGCGTGTACCTCCATCGCTTGCAACGCAACAACTACCGCTTATCGAAATCATTTATCACCGCCGTCATTACTGGTGTTGTATTATTCGCTAAATCCTCTAATCGCTTATCGCTTATCGTGTATAGTCTACCGCTTATTCGCGTATCGCGTACCGCTTATCGCTCGCTTGGTGTTCATTGCAGTCTGTGTGGCATTAGTACACATGACACCACTTCACGAGGCAAAACTAACCTGGTTAAACGTGGTGTTTCACCATGTTAGCAGCCTCTCGTGGAGACGTGCCATGTGGGTTTAATGTGGAATCTAATCGAAAACGCGCTATTCGCTTATCGTCTGCCGCTCGAAGCCTATCCAGACATGACACGTAAGTGTTTCGTGTCACCAGGCTACTCGCGCACGCTGTTGTAGCTACGTTCGCAATACAACTCGCCGGCTTAACCTATTCGATTCTACCCTATACTCGGTCCGACTTCCTATCGACTGGGCCAAGTAAGCGCAAATCTATCCGTGTCATATCGGCACACCTGACACCGCCTCACGAAACGGAAGTAATATGAACGAAACATGGTGGATACGCCGCTGGTACTTCCTATATATAAGTGTTTTAAACATATTAACCAACTTTCGTGGGGAAGTGCCAAGTGGGGCTCGGTGATTGACTACCTTCTGTACTATTAAAACTTGTTTTTATGTAAAATTTTGATTTAAAAACCGGTGGACAAGTGAAATTCTCTCACGACGGGGAGATAACATCGAATCAGCTTAACTCCCTGTCCAAGAAGAGTTTCATAAGTCCAGTTTTCCTTAAAAGCTTTTACAACATCAAACAAAATCCTCCTTAAGACATTGGTTCGACGTCAAGCTCAGCTTGAACCCATGCCATAGGAGAGTTTTCGTAACCTCAGTCTCCATCTTCGAATTCCTTAGAATGTTTAAAACCTAAACTTCCTTGCAACATGGGTTAACATCGACTCAGTTGACCTTATGTTAAAAGGAAAATTTTCAAGATTTCCATCCTAAATTCCTTTTAAATATCTAAAATGAACGTTTCCTGTAACGCTGGTTAACGATCGACTCGGTTAGTTCCACGTTATGGGAAACCCTTCAAGTTCTTTAAAATTGCAGTCGTATTGAACTAACGAATTCTCCGCGACACGAGGTACTTGGAACACCACCTCGTGGGATACTACTTTTGTCTTTACGTCGCCTTCTCGCTATCGCAATCGATCTCTCTTATTCGAGGCACTCTCGCTTGTCAACTCTCGGTCAAGTCACTCGCTGTATCGCTACGTATGCAGGAGCAACTCTCAAAAGTCTACCTGTTGGATTAATTTCGGGACGAAATTTCCTAAAGCAGGGGAGACTGTAACAACCTGCACTTTCGTGCGTTGTTACTACTCGATATACTCGTTACGCCTAGCACCAGAGATTCAGATCATAATGTAACTACATCGCATACATCGCTATTCGAAGGATAATCGCATATTTTCGCAATATATTATAGCTACATCACATCACAAACACTAACACTCATGATGACATTGAGTGAGGACCTATTCTACCCTCCTCGGTGACCGTGATGTGTCGAATCGTAAACAATTGACGCTAACAAAGACTCTCGGGTGAGTGCTATAGCTCCAGTCGTCGTGACGATGAGGAAAATATGAGTGAACGGTACCCCGTCAGTCATTGTGGCACAACACACAATAACGTTCACGATGACATCGAGAAAGGACCTATACTACCCTCCTTGATGGCCGTGAAATGTCGCTAATAATTGCATACTCGGATCGAAAACTGTTTGTTATATCGAAACTGTGGAATATGAATACGTATATACGACCCTTTGGTGATTAATTATAAGATATATTAATATAAATATATGGAAATGTGGCTCAAACTATCGCAAAGCACCAAAAATGAGGATCGAAAGGCCTCCGTACGGATGGGCCAGCCGAACGGCTGGGCCAACCGATCGGATGGGCCAGCCGAACGGCTGGGCCAACCGATCGGACGGCCAGCCGAACGACTGGGCCAACCGATTGGATAGGCCAGCCGAAAGGCTAGGCCAACCGATCGAACAGGCCATCCTGCCCTCCTTTCCTTCCTCCTTGCCTATAAATACCCCTCATTCACCTCTAACACACTTGTTGTCACTGTTGCTGCTCGACCAGAAGTTCCAACCCCTTTATCTCTCGATTTCTCGCGATTCTTGTAAGTCTTCAACTCAAACCTTGTACTTCCTTGATCTATAACCAATTCTACACCCTCCTACCTTTTAAACCTACACTTTTAACCGTGAAATCTCTGGATTTTGGGCGTTCTAGGGTGATGTCACCATGAAGTTCTTATGAACTTCAAGTGTGATGTCATCCCATGAAAGAACAACTCGGACCTGGGTGATTTCCATACGTTTTTTACACGAATCTAGTCTAAATCTACGAGTTATGTGATTACCATGGATTTGAGGTGTTTTAAAGATGACCTCATTCTTACCATGAACAGCTCGGATCTAAGCGATTTCACATGTTTGCATAACAATCCCACCTAAATCTATGTTATATAACCAAAGTGTGTGTTTTCGGGTTAAACACGGGAAAAACCATCAAGAACGGCCAGATCTGATGGAACGGGGTGGTTCCCGGCCGTTAGAACGGGTCGGATTCGATGGGATTGCAGTAGTTTAACACGATGACATACCACCTCAGTCAAATCATCTGAAATCTTTCCGAACCCACCAAGTGTGACATGATCAGGACAATGGAACGAATTGCCGTCCGATCGAACCGCAAACAAAGTTCCACCGTCCGATCGGACAATGTGTTAACCGATCGGACCACATGTTAACCGATCGGACAACATGTTAACCGATCGGCTAGCATGTTAACCGATCGGACAACATGATTAACCGATCGGCTTGCATGTTAACCGATCGAACAGCATGCTAACCGATCGGACAACATGTTGAACGATCGAACAACATGATTAACCGATCGGCTAGCATGTTAGCCGATCGGACCACATGTCCAGCCGACCGGACGAGCCCAAGCATCCACGTCCGAACCAAACCTTGGTTCTTTCGCCACCATTTAACGCGCTATTCACCGATTAACGATCTGTAATCAGGATAACTCTGACGTACTTCCAATCAATCCAAATCAAGTTGTGTTACTTGCCAAATACGCACTGTGAGTATACTTGAACCCCTTTTTAATCGCATTTTTGGGTGTAACATACGTTTCTAACAAATCAAACTTCTCAAACAAATTATTCATTCAATCGAATTATCACTTGCGAATAACTGTTTTGCATAGATATACGTGATGCTAGTTGCATATGTGCTAGGGTTTATACTCGCGACGTCCCACCATGACTAGTATAGTACTATTGCGCCCGATGGGGTCTAGTTTGCCATCGCATATTCGAGCATCGAGGACTTAGTTGGTAGTATCAGCTTTGAGAGTACATATGTCGTGTGTTACGTTTATGCATATGGAAATTTGCTTCACTTTTTATCTATTACGCTATACATATCAAACCTGTATACTCGCCAATACTTTTGTATTGACAAATATTTTAACGTATGTTGCAGGTTAGATCGCAGGCCATATCGAATCAAGCTAGGAAGTCTAGAAACTCAACAAAAATCTAGGTTGTCGTATTTGTATTGTTCGAGAGGACAAGAAATCTGTGATAACTTATGTGATTGTATTATTTGTTAGTATGGGATAACGAATGTATTAAATATTATCGCAATATAGTTGTTATGGATTCTCTTGAGCAATCTGATTCGCCTAGTGCCGCGCCCCGATGATTCCACCATCGGTTGGGGTGTGACATCGGTGTTGACAAAGGCCAGGTCCTCTACAGCCCCTCTCATCCTTTTCATTTCTGTAACCGATTCCGACAAAGGCCAGGTATGTTTGCCGTTCCTTCGACTAGGCTCTCCTTCCCTCTATCTTGGTGTTGTGAGACTGCATTCTCCGCAGCATCGTGTTGACAACAAAGGATGCATCTGGCTGAGCCACATTTGGCAATATCACATTAGATAAGAATTAAAGATAATGTTTGAGCTTAGAATATTACTAAAAAAATTTAATAATTTCTAATTAGATAACACCAACAAAGAAAAAATTTGAGAATAATGCTTTTGGCAAATCTAGGCTGGTTAAAAAGTATGTACATCTTCCTCATCCAGTTTTATTAATTTTGCACAACTATTTTTAAGAATGCATGTTTTCCATATAATGTAATTGTTTATGATCATACATAGGCTAGGAAATTGGTTACAATGTTAGCAATGGTTTATATGTAGACTGTAGTTCATTATTTGAATTTTTTTTTAACATGTAACTATCTATATTTTTGATGGGATTTCAATTGCAGTTTACACGTTACAACTATTTTAGAATGACTTTGTGCTTCACTTTTGTTGATACTTAACATCTTTTAAATTTTTTTTACTTTAGCTTCACCAGTGTTGTTAGTTAATCAAAGGTATAAGCTGATAAGCCCTTAGATTCCTCAATTGCAACAACATTACTAAATCCCTTAACGTCTCAAACTTTGCCTTTCAATAGTTATGTTGCTATCAGTTTCACCATATATATTTTTAGGCACATGATCTGGCTCTCATTACGTCAAAACGTAGACACCAACAAATTTATATTGATATGTACATAAATATATGCATGTAATTTTTTTTAAAGTAAAAAAATTATAGTGATACACAAAATAATTTAACAAACAAAAGTTACTCATGGAAAATTAAATCAGTAAAAAGGTAGGGTTTAAAAACGCCAAATGCCAAAGTAGAGGTGTAGTAGAAACATAGAAGCGACTAAAATGGATAACTCCAAAAATGAAAAGGACAACCAAATCCGGTGGAAACCCCAGCCAGCAAAGTTTTCGCTTCTCCGTCGTGTTTTGTACATCGCACACTGCCTTTTGAAAAGTCAAATTAAGCAAGTACCTTAACTTTAAAACTCTTATAAAAATTATCTATAAAACTATTACCTTTATCGAAGTTGTAGTATGAATCCTAATGTAACCTACTACATCTATATATCTATAAGGCTATTACTCTTATTTAGGTTTACTAAATGTTTATGCCACCAATTACACCTAATGTACATGCGCAGCATCGTGTCACATCGCGCACAGTCACAATACCTAGTTTATATAAAACTATAAAGAGTAGAATAGTCTAGAAACTTATTCCATGTTTTTTGGGATTACATATGAAAGTTAAATGGGACATAAAAGAAGTCAACAATGGAACGCTTCATCCCGACCGTCATCAATTGAAATTTATAAACTTCCAAATGAAATTACCTACATATACATTTACAAACAGGCCCGGTTATTGGGCTGGGCAGCCTGGGCGATAGCCGAGGCCCAAAACCAAAAAGGGCCCAAAATTTAGAATTTTGTTTGTATACATAGGAATAATAAGAGACTGTGCCATATAGAATAAAACGACTATTCCAGCTAGTGGTATTTGAGTTTCCTATAATTGGTTGTGTGTTTCAACCTTTGTTTTTTATTATATTTTTTTTAGCTGGCCAGTTGGCCTTTGACTTTTTTGTTTTTCTTTCCTCGTTTCATAATTTTTTTTGTGATGGAGCTTTTTAAATTCTATCTTTTACACATTAAATTTAAGTTACTCCTAAATTAATACTTGAGTTTTATGCTCATATGTTGATGCTTATTTGTGAAATTAGTAAATCTTGCTACTTATCTAAAAACGTTAATGAGAGCCGCACGATTCGCTTAAACAAGTTCAATTATTTTGTCACACTACTTTTTTTTGTTTATTTTATTACAATTATTATCGTTTTATTATGGTTTCTTGATATATAATTGATAAGTTTATAGTGTAAGGAGTAGGCCCAACTTTTTGTCTCGCCCGAGGCCCAAATTTTTTTTATCATTCTCGGAGACGGCCCTGTTTACAAGCTCAGGCTTGCCTGACACTTTCTTATGGACCAACCCATTTTTTACTTAATTTTATTCACAGTTTAAAATTACGCTTTCGTACTTTGTTTAGAATTACGTTTTTGCTCTCAGCTCAAAATAAAATTATAATTTTCCCTTAGCTCAAAATTACGCTTTTGCCCTCGGTTCATAAACTCATTTTTAATTTTGTTCCCAGTTTAAAATTACGGTTTCGCCCTCCGTTTAAAATTACATTTTTGCCCCCAGTTAAAAATAAAATGTTGCTTTTTTCTCTAGCTCAAAATTACGATTATGCCCTTAGCTCAAAATTACGTTTTTACTCACAGTTCAAAATAAAATTATGTTTTCCCCTAGCTCAAAATTATGATTTTGCTCTCAGTTTAAAATTATAGTTTCGCCTCCGGTTCAAATATAATAACGATTTTGCCCTCTGTACAGACATACATGTTGTAAGAGAGAAATATTTGGCTTATTGCCCCGCAACGCGGGCGGGGCAAAAACTAGTTGCATACAAAAAGTAAAAAATGTCACTAATATTTCAATTTGTCATCCAACACAATGACAAGTAGCTTAAATATTACAAATTAATAACAAAAATCCACAATCCATCTTAGGTGTCAGGATATAATAGGAAGTTTGTTTTGGTTAGAAAATCATAACCATCACTTCATTAATCAAATGCTTGGATTAAATGGGATAACTGATAAAAAAAAAAAAAGAGTCGCGTGAGTTTGTGTAGGTATATTTTAGTCAATCCAAAGCAATTGTTTATCTCTTCTCCAATCCCCCCCTATTTTTTAAACGTTAATAACTATTTCATATGACATTATTTCTTTATAAAAATTTCACAAAAAAACGAGCGTTTTTTATCTTTAAAATGAGTATATTATTACTATATTTTTGAAAAAAAAATTCGAAAACCCAGATGTGTAGCACGCAATGGACAAAAAGCATATTAAATGATTTTTTTCTAAAACGCAATTGACAATAAACACAAAGAAAAGCATTGTTCACAGACAAAAAACATAAAAGAAATGTGTTATTTCTAAATCGCAATGGCTAAAAACACAGAAATGTTTTTTTTTTGTAAAACGCAATCATCTAAAAACACAAAGAAATGTCTTATTTCTAAAACGCAATGGTTAGAAAACACAAAGAAATATCTTTTTTTCTAAAACAAAATGGCTAGAAAACAGAAAAAATGTTTTTTTTTTCTAAAACGAAATAGGCAGAAAACACAAAGAAATGTCTCAATGCCCAGAAAACAAAAAGAAACGTCTTTTTTTCTAAAACTCAATGGCTAAAGAACACTAAGAAATGTCTTTTTTTTTCTTTCTAAAACTCAATGGTCAGAAAACACAAAGAAATGCCTTTTTTTTTTTTTTTTTCTAAAACGCAATAGCCAGAAAACACAAAGAAATGCTTTTTTTCTAAAATGCAATGGCTAGAAAACACAAAAAAATGTTTTTTTTCTTTCTAAAACGCAATGGCTAGAAAACACATAAAATGTGTTTTACCTAAAACGCAGTGGACTAAAAACACAATAAAATGTGTTTTTTCTAAAACGCAATAGAATGAAAATACAAAAAAAATGTTTTTTCATTCCTTTGTAAAACACAATTACTCAATTCAAAAACCTAGATCGTAAAAATGCAATTCAATTTTTTTTACATAGATCGAACCCGATTTCTTCAGATTATTCAACGATTGACGAACTATTTGAATGCTAGAAACACTTATCACCGATCGAATCGTACGAATCGAGTGATTCGCTTCAAAATCACGGGAAAAAATGAGATTTTGTATGAAATTAAACGGAGTTTCTTCAAAAAAGTTGAAGAACATGTTGATTGTGTGTTTGAATTATTGATTATTGGTGAAAATCGCACTATAATGTAGTGCTTATTGAGATAGAAACTGAAGAAAATGTTGAAGATGGAGAGAACATAAATGAGAACAAGCGAGAACATAAAAGGTTTTGAAAATAGTGAGTTTGAAGTTACATGGAGAGAAAAAGCAAGAAGATTGGATAAAATTGACTAAATTACCTTTGTCCTTTATTTTTAAATTTTACCAAATGTTATAAATCTTTTGATTCTTATTATTTCTAGCCAAACTAAAGTTCCTATTTAATCCTCTCTCTCCATCTTAATCCTTATGACAACCATTTATAATCTTATAAGAATAATAATGTTGTAAACCATCCGTTGGGCGTTACTTGAATCCGATCTTAAACTCACATAAAGAACGAACTAAAATATTTAGTATTTAACTACACAATTTAAGTTTCTAACTGCCTTAAGATAGTGCTTTTATATTTTCTAAGTTCTAATACCATGCCAGTTTAATAAAAACGATTATATATATATATATATATATATATATATATATATATATATATATATATAGGGGAGGGTTATCTTGAGAACGCTAAATATTGCGAGAACCGTGAGAACGAACGAAAAAACCAATCAAAACCGATTTTTTTTAATACAAACCTTATTATAATAAAAATACAACATCAAAAAATAATTTACAACATCAAATAATTCATTTCTCCTCTCAAAATCACTCTTACTAAATTTTTTACACATGTGTAAATATAACAAATTTACACATGTGTAAATGGCAAACTTACACATGTGTAAATTATCTTTATTTACAAATTCACGAAAATTTAAACGTGTAAATTTAATTTCTAACATTGTATTTGAATAATAATGATAAGTGTAAAAATAAATTTTGAATTTGAATTGTTTTTGACAAAGTTCTCGTGGTTTTTTCATTCGTTCTCACGGTTCTCGCGATATTTAGCGTTCTCATTTAAACCCTCCCCTATATATATATATATAGGGGGCCGCTAGAATGAGAACCACCTCGAGTTATGAGAACCGCGAGAACCACACCGTACGGGGCGAGGTGGACCAAATTTTTTTTTTCAAAAACGTAGATGCATGTATTATAAACACATTCGTAAAAAAAAATTAAAAAAAAAACGCCGTGTGTGTAGTTTTTTACACCACAAAGTTGTGGTTTACGAGTTCCGTAACGGAACTCGTAAACCACAACTTTGTGGTGTAAAAAACTACACACACGACGTTTTTTTTTTAATTTTTTTTACGAATGTGTTTATAATACATGCATCTACGTTTTTGAAAAAAAAATTTGGTCCACCTCGCCCCGGATCAAGTAGTTCTCGCGGTTCTCATAACTCGAGGTGGTTCTCATTCTAGCGGCCCCCTATATATATATATTTATATATATATATACTTATATATATATATATAAGTATATATATATATAAATATATGGGGAATGCTAAAATGAGAACCACCTCGAGTTGTAAGAACCGTGAGAACTACACCGTAGGGGGCGCGGTGGACCAAATTTTTTTTCAGAAACGTAGATGCATGTATAAAAACAACATTTGTAAAAAAAAAATTAAAAAATAATGTCGTGTGTGTAGTTTTGAGCGCCACAAGTTTGTGTTTACGGGACCCGTAAATCTGGCCGGAAAATTTACGGGTCCCGTAAACACAAACTTGTGGTGCTCAAAACTACACCCACGACATTTTTTTTGAATTTTTTTACAAATGTTGTTTTTATACATGCATCTACGTTTCTGAAAAAACATTTTGGTCCACCTCGCCCCGGATCAAAAAGTTCTCGCGGTTCTTACAACTCGAGGTGGTTCTCATTTTAGCGGATACTTATATATATATATATATATATATAGGGTTAGGTTCATTTGTGAACACTTCCCTATTTATGAACAAAACGAACAAATCCTGACCATAGATCATCATAACTAAAACATAAGGGTTGGATTGTCTTTTAACATTTATAGTTTTAATTATAATTTTCGTTTTATTAATTATGTTCAGTTATCAGATAAACATAACCAACCACCCATAATCCACCGGTTCGTAAATTCAAATCCAATTCATCTAGAAAAGAAAAAAAACCACTTCCATATTGTTCAGATAGTACATATTCCAGATAGCTCTGATCGTTCTTCGGATCAAGAAATTCATACCACAATCATTATCGTATCATTCTTTTGTGTTCCACTAAAGATTTATAAATTATGACAGACACGAACGATGAACCTGTTGTTGCTGCGAATTCGATAATTCCTCGTAGCCCCAAACAAGCAGGTGAAGATCATGTGTATGGAACATCCATTGATCATCAAGGTATAATTTTAAAACAGTTGTGGTTATAAGTTTGTATCCACTTTCTCAATTACATGAATACATTGTTGTATGATGTTTTGTTTAGCTTTTATACTCGTGAATGAGTTTTATACAAGTGGATGCCACTTTATGTTTGTAGGTTTTCATGTATCGATTGAGCTGATAGTTATTTTTGTTTTCAAATACAGACATGTATATCTGCTGTTACTACATGCATTTGGTGAGAGGTATTGTTGACTTGTAACACCCCGAAAACGGGTTTGGTAATCAAACCACGTTTATACTAAAGGACGGGTAATTTACCTTTAGTGGTAAAAGTAACCCGATGAATATTAGAATTCTTAAATAAACAAATCTATTATTAAAATAAAAGTTAAACGAAAGTATTTGAAGAAATAAAGTTTATAGAAGCCCGAGGGACGGGAGTTAAAAATAAATTTAGTCATAATTTCCCCAACCCACTAAGTTAACTAGGAATGTTTAACCTAGTTAATAAATGGGAACATTATTGGAAATAAGTAGGTTGTCGCCTACTTAATAACGAACCAAACATGAGGGACCAAACTTGGATATCTAGAAAATGGTTTTATAAAAAAAAAACAAAAAAAAAAAAACAAACACACATATATGTGTGTGCGTACGTGAGAAGCCAGGAGCAAGCTTCCATGGAGCTCAACCCTAAAATTCAACAAAACCCTCAAATTGGAGGATCAAACAAGGGCCAAATTCGGATTTGAACACATAGAAACGGTCACCAAGTCAAGGGGATCGTAAGGTATGTCGAATTTCTAACATTCTTGAAGTTGTGAAAATCGATTAATCTTGCATGATACGATTTATGTATGAATCATAGAAGTTATGGTTGAATTTAGGATGTAGGATTGCTTAGGAACAAACCCTAAGTGAAGATTTAGAATAAATTGCTATGATTTAGGTGTTTGGTTGAATCACCACACCTAGCTAAGTGGGTTTCATTGTTATGATGAAATTGATGATAAGACTATGTTTAGAATCATCATGCATGATAATGAATGGAAGGTGTTTGATTAAACCATGAAATTTGGGTACATGATCATACTTTCATGAAAAGGGTTCAATAAATTATGATGAAACTAGTGATTTTGGTTCATATAAATGGGTGTTGGAATCATGATGTCTACTATTTAATATGTAGAACTTGATTATATTTGATGATTACTTTTGTATGTGCTAAGTGGGTTTTGACTAAATAATAAAGATGATGATATGTTTGTGCTAGAAATCGTCATAATCGATAGTTGATGCGAGATACTTAAACAATTTGCAAGTTTGAGTATTTTATCATACATAATTGAGATGGGTTCTTAGAATGTTGTAATGAAATTGGTAAATTATTCATGAATATGGATGTTTGAAACCATGATATTAATTAGTTGAATATAGAACTTGATTTGAATAGGTAGCCGAATGAATACCTAATGACATGATGAAACGGGTTTCACTTATAGATGGAACCCGTAGAATTTGCCTAATGAAAGAAAGAGTTTTATATAATTAGATGATTTTATGATGTACATAAACTATGTTAATGAATGTAGTTAAATTAGTTGCCTAAAAATAGCTACGACCGAATAGTCAAAGAAATGGTCAAGTGGGTTCGTTGAACTCAATTGTGCATTTCATATATTAAAAAGGGACAGTTGACTTTTGAAAAGTCAAACTGACCATTAACAAGATCGAATGATAATTTTGATAGAAAATACGTGAGGTGGAATAGTCGTGATTAGCAATGACTAAACTAACCATCTTGCGAATCATTATGCTAGTTTGAAGCTTAACAAGCTAGGTGAAGCTTGGGGAGGAAGCGGGTCAAACAAATCAAGCATGAAGAGGAACGAGTGGCTTGGATGTGAGGTAAGTGAAACTTACACCTTTTTGTAGAATACATATCTATTCTATAAGTTATAAATACAATGGAGATAATATTCGAAATATGGTTTCCGACACGAAATGATTTGGGTCGGAATCAGAAACAAATATTAGAAACCATAGAAATGGTAAAACGGGGTGGAACGGTAAATTAGTCAAGAAAAGAATAAGATAAAATGAGTTTTCGAACGGCTACGTTATAAGTAAGCCAAAACTAGTAAAAAGAGTAAAAAGGGATCAAATGGTAATATTGATACCCTTTGACAAATAACGACTAATAAGTGTATGTCGAGCCTCATGCTCGCAGGATGAACGGCTCGTGAATTAGCGAAGCTATGAAATAACAAATAAGTCAAGACAAGGTATTAAAACGGGTCAATACGTTGATCCGAGCCAGGTACGCATAATTATGTTGTAGTTGAAAGTGCTATTTTGGTCGAATAATTGGTGAGAGTCCTTCGTCGTAAAAGAAGGACCAAAATCGACCAAAACGCCCTTGTAGGCTAAATAGAACAAACAACCCTTAAAGGTTGTTTGGAAACAAATTTTATGATTAAATAGATACTTAGAATAAGTATAGAAGTTGAAAGATGTAATATGTTAGTCAAATGGCTCTATTTGAGTCTTGCCGTAAAATAATAATCCGAGGGGTAAAACTCGGAACATATAGATATCCACATTAAAAACCAACGCACATATAGTTGTGGTGGAGGATTACTTGATAAGAAATGTAGGAATAAGATACTAGAAATGAATTAAAGCGATTTCAAGCTTAAAAGTGCTTAAATACCCTTAACGGGTCAAAATAAGCATACAAGCGAAAACGGGTTTAATTTGTGTAATAAACCGGTGATTAGAATCTTTATGGTAGATAACGATAATTTGAAGAAGTGTATGTGATATAAGGATCAAGAAAACACGTTTGATGATGAAATCACGAACGGGTCAAAAGTTGGTAAAAAGGGTAATAAGCCGAAGAGTTAAAAGTCTGAAATTTTATCATGTAGGATGTTGGATTTCAACTCCATTAGATGGAGAATAAAATTACGGTCGCGTAGGAAAAATGAATCGGGTAAAACGGATCAATAACGAAGAAGTTATGGCCGTTTCTGTAAAAACAGGCATAGCTGAAAATGCAGGACCCAGATCTGAACTCGCTGGAAAATCATACCTGTCGCGCCACGCGACGGATGACCAGAAACACGTCGCGACACGCGACGATATGACGCGACACGCGTAAGACGAGGGTGTCTCTGTCGCGACCCGTGTGAGAACCCAAAGCTGGCAAATTCATTTTTCTTGTCCGTTTTCGTATCCGGACTTGTTCTAAACTCATTTTAAGCCGGTATAACTAATCATTTCATGGGTTATGAAATGCAGGTATAACTTTGAACTCCGGATGACATTTAAGCTCAACAAAGAACCGAACACAATCAAGAATCAAGCTTCCGCACACTATTTCGTTGTTACCTTTAAATGACGAACTAAATTACATTATGTTGTAAACTTTTAATTTGTAAAAGTTTTAAATTAACCGTATTTTTTTTAAAGTACATGTAATTATAATTACATGTTTATTCCGTAAACTATACAACAACCTTAAAATAATAACCAGGGTGTTAAAAGTTGGTAATCAGAGCTCAAGGTTATTGACAAATGTGTTCGGTTCGAGGCTTGATCGCAAATCCAGTATGTACATGTGTGTTAATAGTTTAGTATGCTAAAGTGTTGTAAACAACACATAGGGCTATCGTGTGATACACGTTACCTTAAATTAAAATGATTGATATAGTTGATGAAAATACGCGCGTTGACGCGTATAGTAGAAAAAGCCTTGTATTATAATACGGGCGATTATTGAAGTAGATATTACTAACTCTTGTGAATGTTTTAATTGGAGGAAACTCGCATTTGAAGATGACGAGGGTTGAACAAATTACGGATATGATAGAGGAACGGTCCGAAGTATGACAAGAGGAGCATGCTCACCAAGGACTAAATCGCGTAACGACCGCGAACAAGGTTAATGGCAAGGAACGCCCGTCGGGGCAAACATTACCAGGTGCACATTTTAAATATAATTGCACAAATAGTAATATGCAACAAATA
The DNA here is from genome assembly GCA_030545235.1 of Helianthus tuberosus. Classification (NCBI taxonomy): domain Eukaryota; kingdom Viridiplantae; phylum Streptophyta; class Magnoliopsida; order Asterales; family Asteraceae; genus Helianthus; species Helianthus tuberosus. Next base: position 152,139,097 of record CM060357.1, on the reverse strand, counting down.
AGTAGAAATTGAAAGTTGCATATGTAGATTAAAAACTTGGAAAAACCCGAATAGAAAATGTATTCGGGATATTGTTTCCAAGAGAAACAAATAGAGGCATTACTTACATAGGGCGTGATGTGAAAACTATAAAAAGGTCATGTGTGTCATGTGTTAATCGCTTACTCTGGCCAAGTAAGTAGTGGCATATGATACCATGAACTTCTTATAGCGGACACATTTACATCCGATGTAGTAAGGGCAGGGTGAATGGGACTAACTAAAAATGTACCCAAAATAAGTCAAACAAGTAAGATGTTTGATAATAAACGTAAACGCATGTCGGATGACAGGGAGCGTATTACGTTAGAATAACGAGCCCAAGATAAGGGACAAAGATTAAAGTAAATGAAAATACAGATCAACTAATGAGAATGATAAGGCATAGAGGTAAAGTTTGACTGTCATAAGTGATGAAATTCACACAGACAAGTCAAAGGGGTAGAATAAAAGAATAAAAGACTTGACTAAATAAAAGCGATGGATTTCGCTAAAACAATCAAATAAATTAAGATGATGTCTAAAACCATATAAGAATGGTTACTTGATGATAACTTCGGTAAAGATACCCGATAGATGGGTAGGATTTTGAAAGCATGCGTAAACCAAGAGACGGGTACGCGAAATAGAAAGTCATGGGACTCGGATTAAGAGTCAGGACTAAAAGATGATGAGAACTTGCAAACAGAAATTTTGGTAATTACGTTCAACCATTTCAAAGTTGGACGGGTCAAATAAAGAATGAAGTTTGACATTCGTAAGTGATGAAAATTCACCCAAAATGAGTCAAACGAGTCAATTAAGGAAAACGCAAACCGGTGAAACCGGAAAGCTAAAAAAATATAAGATAGAAGGACCCGGGTAATGGGTTGTAAAGAAGTATAAGTATGAACCGGGTAATGGTAAGCGTAAGACAAACCGACGTGTAAATAACGCTAGAAGTCGTAAAGTCGGAAAGGATAGTCCGAAAGTAAACAAATGAAACCTTAGACTACGGTTAAGGTCAACTAAAGTTCAAAAGCAAAATTAAATGATTCCAAACATAACAAAGGATGCTTTAAAGCTATATAGGTATAAATAGACAATGGAATACAGACTAGAATAAAAGATGATCTACGGGATCATCATAACCTACGGGATTAAACACAGTGTTAAGGTCTATGGGACCAAAAAGACCCTCGGGTCATAAAGAGAAGGAAACGAGTTGTTAATGTCTCACCTTAAAAAGGTGAAAAATTTAAAGAAATAGCCTATGAGGCTAAGTGAAAGAACCTACGGGTCAATAGCGTAAAGCAAGGGAACTGGTTATGATCCCCCGCGTAAAATGAGAACGAAAAAGAATAAATTATGGGTTGACAATTTCCTTAATATGAGTAATTGACATAGTTAAAAGGAAAAACGTTAAACTAAAATTCAGTTTTAGTAAGAAACAACGTTTTAACAAATATGAATACTATAAGACGAATTTGGAAATAACAAATATCAAAGAGTATGGGTCTTAACATCGGTAGATGCAAGATGATATATTCGAAAAAGTGGTATTTTCGAAAATGAAAGGTTGATATAAATTAAACATGACGTGACACAATCACGGTCAAGAAATGCAATGTGAAGTGGAATCACATTATCACCAAGCGAGCGGTAAAAAGCAATTGGACTAATAAGTCTAGTTAGTGAGACCAGTTAAGGTCATTTAAGTAAATTTGGTTGTTTTAAGCGGTGGATTCAGTATAACTGAACCGAATAAATGAATTTGAAAACAAAAGAAATTGTTGCTAAAAGTGAAAGATTTCACTAAAGACCTTTAAACGGGTCAAAGTAACGAATCCATAAAGGATTCGATAGTATATGAAAGTGACGAATATCGCTAAGTAACTAAACTAGTGGAAATAACGAGATTACGTTATTTCGAAATTACACTATGTCGTATGAGATATGTAGACAATTAGTAACCAAAAAGATGTTACCGTACTTTTCGGGTAATACTAACGATTGGTTAAAAAGTATAAGTAATGTTTAAAATATTTCTCGGATCGAATACATTGAGTTTAAACTCAATGAATTATGTAAGAAAAGGTTTCGAGGACGAAACCTCTTTAAGGGGGGTAGACTTGTAACACCCCGAAAACGGGTTTGGTAATCAAACCACGTTTATACTAAAAGACGGGTAATTTACCTTTAGTGGTAAAAGTAACCCGATGAATATTAGAATTCTTAAATAAACAAATATATTATTAAAATAAAAGTTAAACGAAAGTATTTGAAGAAATAAAGTTTATAGAAGCCCGAGGGACGGGAGTTAAAAATACACTTAGTCATAATTTCCCCAACCCCACTAAGTTAACTAGGAATGTTTAACCTAGTTAATAAATGGGAACATTATTGGAAATAAGTAAGTTGTCGCCTACTTAATAACGAACCAAACATGAGGGACCAAACTTGGATATCTAGAAAATGGTTTTATAAAAAAAAAACAAAAAAAAAAAACAAACACACATATATGTGTGTGCGTACGTGAGAAGCCAGGAGCAAGCTTCCATGGAGCTCAACCCTAAAATTCAACAAAACCCTCAAATTGGAGGATCAAACAAGGGCCAAATTCGGATTTGAACACATATAAACGGTCACCAAGTCAAGGGGATCGTAAGGTATGTCGAATTTCTAACATTCTTGAAGTTGTGAAAATCGATTAATCTTGCATGATACGATTTATGTATGAATCATAGAAGTTATGGTTGAATTTGGGATGTAGGATTGCTTAGGAACAAACCCTAAGTGAAGATTTAGAATAAATTGCTATGATTTAGGTGTTTGGTTGAATCACCACACCTTGCTAAGTGGGTTTTATTGTTATGATGAAATTGATGATAAGACTATGTTTAGAATCATCATGCATGATAATGAATGGAAGGTGTTTGATTAAACCATGAAATTTGGGTACATGATCATACTTTCATGAAAAGGGTTCAATAAATTATGATGAAACTAGTGATTTTGGTTCATATAAATGGGTGTTGGAATCATGATGTCTACTAATTAATATGTAGAACTTGATTATATTTGATGATTTCTTTGTATGTGCTAAGTGGTTTTTGACTAAATAATAAAGATGATGATATGTTTGTGCTAGAAATCGTCATAATCGATAGTTGATGCGAGATACTTAAACAATTTGCAAGTTTGAGTATTTAATCATACATAATTGAGATGGGTTCTTAGAATGTTGTAATGAAATTGGTAAATTATTCATGAATATGGATGTTTGAAACCATGATATTAATTAGTTGAATATAGAACTTGATTTGAATAGGTAGCCGAATGAATACCTAATGACATGATGAAACGGGTTTCACTTATAGATGGAACCCGTAGAATTTGCCTAATGAAAGAAAGAGTTTTATATAATTAGATGATTTTATGATGTACATAAACTATGTTAATGAATGTAGTTAAATTAGTTGCCTAAAAATAGCTACGACCGAATAGTCAAAGAAATGGTCAAGTGGGTTCGTTGAACTCAATTGTGCATTTCATATATTAAAAAGGGACAGTTGACTTTTGAAAAGTCAAACTGACCATTAACAAGATCGAATGATAATTTTGATAGAAAATACGTGAGGTGGAATAGTCGTGATTAGCAATGACTAAACTAACCATCTTGCGAATCATTATGCTAGTTTGAAGCTTAACAAGCTAGGTGAAGCTTGGGGAGGAAGCGGGTCAAACAAATCAAGCATGAAGAGGAACGAGTGGCTTGGATGTGAGGTAAGTGAAACTTACACCTTTTTGTAGAATACATATCTATTCTATAAGTTATAAATACAATGGAGATAATATTCGAAATATGGTTTCCGACACGAAATGATTTGGGTCGGAATCAGAAACAAATATTAGAAACCATAGAAATGGTAAAACGGGGTGGAACGGTAAATTAGTCAAGAAAAGAATAAGATAAAATGAGTTTTCGAACGGCTGCTTTATAAGTAAGCCAAAACTAGTAAAAAGAGTAAAAAGGGATCAAATGGTAATATTGATACCCTTTGACAAATAACGACTAATAAGTGTATGTCGAGCCTCATGCTCGCAGGATGAACGGCTCGTGAATTAGCGAAGCTATGAAATAACAAATAAGTCAAGACAAGGTATTAAAAAGGGTCAATACGTTGATCCGAGCCAGGTACGCATAATTATGTTGTAGTTGAAAGTGCTATTTTGGTCGAATAATTGGTGAGAGTCCTTCGTCGTAAAAGAAGGACCAAAATCGACCAAAACGCCCTTGTAGGCTAAATAGAACAAACAACCCTTAAAGGTTGTTTGGAAACAAATTTTATGATTAAATAGATACTTAGAATAAGTATAGAAGTTGAAAGATGTAATATGTTAGTCAAATGGCTCTATTTGAGTCTTGCCGTAAAATAATAATCCGAGGGGTAAAACTTGGAACATATAGATATCCACATTAAAAACCAACGCACATATAGTTGTGGTGGAGGATTACTTGATAAGAAATGTAGGAATAAGATACTAGAAATGAATTAAAGCGATTTCAAGCTTAAAAGTGCTTAAATACCCTTAACGGGTCAAAACAAGCATACAAGCGAAAACGGGTTTAATTTGTGTAATAAACCGGTGATTAGAATCTTTATGGTAGATAACGATAATTTGAAGAAGTGTATGTGATATAAGGATCAAGAAAACACGTTTGATGATGAAATCACGAACGGGTTAAAAGTTGGTAAAAAGGGTAATAAGCCGAAGAGTTAAAAGTCTGAAATTTTATCATGTTGGATGTTGGATTTCAACTCCATTAGATGGAGAATAAAATTACGGTCGCGTAGGAAAAAGAATCGGGTAAAACGGATCAATAACGAAGAAGTTATGGCCGTTTCTGTAAAAACAGGCATAGCTGAAAATGCAGGACCCAGATCTGAACTCGCTGGAAAATCATACCTATCGCGCCACGCGACGGATGACCAGAAACACGTCGCGACACGCACGATACGACGCGACACGCGTAAGACGAGGGTGTCTCTGTCGCGACCCGCGTGAGAACCCAAAGCTGGCAAATTCATTTTTCTTGTCCGTTTTCGTATCCGGACTTGTTCTAAACTCATTTTAAGCCGGTATAACTAATCATTTCATGGGTTATGAAATGCAGGTATAACTTTGAACTCTGGATGACATTTAAGCTCAACAAAGAACCGAACACAATCAAGAATCAAGCTTCCGCACACTGTTTCGTTGTTACCTTTAAATGACGAACTAAATTACATTATGTTGTAAACTTTTAATTTGTAAAAGTTTTAAATTAACCGTATTTTTTTTAAAGTACATGTAATTATAATTACATGTTTATTCCGTAAACTATACAACAACCTTAAAATAATAACCAGGGTGTTATAGCTTTCCTATCTAGTATATGATTTTTCAATCATAACATTTCCTGGTTAACGCCTGATAGAGGAAATTATTGCACATAAACAACCAGCTAAGGTTTCTTGCTCCGCACAGCGGAAGATACGCAACAAAGGATGTGGTAAGCATAAACGAACCATTAGGCCAGGAGAGAAAGCAATTAAAAAGAGTAAAAAACCAAGAAGGAAATGCAATTTTTGCCATAAATATTCACTGGTTGTACTATATATATATATATATATATATATATATATATAGGGTTAGGTTCATTTGTGAACACTTCCCTATTTATGAACAAAATGAACAAATCCTGGCCATAGATCTTCATAACTAAAACATAAGGGTTGGATTGTCTTTTAACATTTATAGTTTTAATTATAATTTTCGTTTTATTAATTATGTTCAGTTATCAGATAAACATAACCAAGCACCCATAATCCACCAGTTCGTAAATTCAAATCCAATTCATCTAGAAAAGAAAAAAAACCACTTCCATATTGTTCAGATAGTACATATTCCAGATAGTTCTGATCGTTCTTCGGATCAAGAAATTCATACCACAATCATTATCGTATCATTCTTTTGTGTTTCACTAAAGATTTATAAATTATGACAGACACGAACGATGAACCTGTTGTTGCTGCGAATTCGTTAATTCCTCGTAGCCCCAAACGAGCAGGTGAAGATCATGTGTATGGAACATCCATTGATCATCAAGGTATAATTTTAAAACAGTTGTGGTTATAAGTTTGTATCCACTTTCTCAATGACATGAATAAGTTGTTGTATGATGTTTTGTTTAGCTTTTATACTCGTGAATGAGTTTTATACAAGTGGATGCCACTTTATGTTTGTAGGTTTTCATGTATCGATTGAGCTGATAGTTATTTTTGTTTTCAAATACAGACATGTATATTTGCTGTTACTGCATGCATTTGGTGAGAGGTATTGTTGGCTTTCCTATCTAGTATATGATTTTTCAATCATAACATTTCCTGGTTAACGCCTGATAGAGGAAATTATTGCACATAAACAACCAGCTGAGGTTTCTTGCTCCGCACAGCGGAAGATACGCAACAAAGGATGTGGTAAGCATAAACGAACCATTAGACCAGGAGAGAAAGCAATTAAAAAGAGTAAAAAACCAAGAAGGAAATGCAATTTTTTCCATAAACGAGTTAGGGATCATGATAAGAGAAATTGCCCGATTAAAAAGGGTCAGCCGGTTAAGGACGATTCGTCTACCGATGAAGAAGACGACGTATACAAAGAAGCCGAAACCGAAGAATTTGGGTCTGATGATTTTGGAAGTGAAGAATAGGTTACGTAATGCGTAACAACATTATGTTTTTTAAGACACTAAGGTGTTTTTAAGATTTTTTAAAAAACATTGTTGATGTTAGTTTAGACTCGTTTTTATCGTAATTTAGTTTACATGTTTTTTGGGGTGGTTGTATATATGTTTGTTATAACAAATATAACTGGAGTCTTTGGGGTGTTAAGTTTTATCCGTTATACATACTAATTTTATTGACAATATTTACGTGTGACACAGGTTACATTTTCAAAAGTAGTCCAGTAGGTTATAACTCTGTAACTGAACATGTGTATTCGCATTCCAGTAGGTAAGATTTTTTAGAGCTGCACATGTGTATGTGTTGTACGTAATACCAACAGTTATACACTTCAAAATGCGTTGTGGAAATGTTATAAAAACAGGTATAAAACTCATTCATGAGTATAAAAGCTAAACAAAACAGTTATACATCACTGTGAATGTACAACCAGTGAATATTTAAAGCAAACGAACACCGGATACAGTTAACGTTATCCCATACATGATAGTTTAACATAAACCAATCAAAACAAAGCATAAAAAGTAGTATGTTCACATATACGAGCTAAACAAAAGTAGAGATACTATTTAGACACCATTAAAATAAACTAGACATATTCAGTAGCAGTCTTGTGATCTATTTCCTTTTGTTGATGCCGGCGTACTCATAGGCTTCATCTAGAATACGTTCACGATGTATGTTCGCCTCCATGGTATCAACTTCACATCAAACTTCTTCTTAAGTTGTGCTATTTTGGTCTTTGCTTTAGCCATATCAGTTGGAAATCCGACGTCCCAGCGATTTTCAATAATTCCCATCATGTGTCGCATCGTGTATATTCCGCAATCTTCTTAGTTTCCTATCGTTGCCCAACCAAACTCCAAACGAACAGGTTCGCTAGCTTCAATCTCATAGCATCATGGATGACAAACACGCTTCAGGTATTTTACAACTACATCTTTCTGCACACAATTTAACTTGGTGAAAAAGAAAACAATACACTTGCAACACCTACAAATAAGTACATATTAGTTTTCCCAACTTTTATACACATGTATTTCATCGCTTACACATGTGTATAATAATTGTGAAGTTAACATCTATCATAATGAAATCTCAGTACAGAACATTTGTATTATTTATACACATGTGTATTACATCACTTACACATGTGTATTATTAAAAAAGCTCAGAACAAAATAGTTTTTTAATACACAATGAAATCGATTGAGCAAAAAAAAAAAAAAAAACAAACTACAAGTTTTTAAAATACTGGCAGAAATACACAAAAGATCAGGATGATACACTATGTAATCAGTCCAAATACACATTTACTTCTTTCTTCATACACAACAAATATAAGATTTCTATATACTGGCACGAATACACAAAAAATCAAGATGCTACACTATGTAATCAGTCCAAATACACATATACTCCTTTCTTCATACACAACAAAGTAAATCCAAATTTTAAACAGAATGGATTTCGCAATACCGATATACACACATGAAGAGGGTATACGTATACATTCGATCAGGATTTTAAAATCGACAAAAATACACAACATATCAGAATGTTACATGATGTAGTTTGAACAAATACACATCTAATCGGTTCATTATACACAGTAAACTAAGCCTTAGCTTAATAGTGAAAGGCAGAACAATACAATAACATTTGCCCAATAACTAAAATCGGATTACAATCTATATAAATAAGAATAATGCCCTACCAAATCGGAAAGAATACACTACCAAATCGGAAAGAATACACTACCAAACGACTGATTAAACATACCAAACTAAACCCTAGATTTTGAAGAAAGGGGATTCGTGTGTATAAACAAGTAGTAACAATGATTTCAGGAATAATACACTATTGAACGATACCCTGATATAATGCTTGCAGAAATCGCCGTTGAAAGATTGCAGAAATCGCCAATGATAAAGGGAAATCGAAGAAGATGCAGGATGTTCATATTCTGGGTACCGAAGAGAGAGAATACTGATATGTAGAACAATTAATTACAATTGTGCCCTTATGCAGTTATTGTAAGTCAGTTTTTTTTTGTTTTTATTAATTAAAAAATCATTTAAATCCTAAAATCAAGATATCCTCATCCAATGGCCATGATCTGTTCGTTTTTGTTCACAAAATTAACATTGTTCACTCTTGATCCCTACCCTATATATATATATATATATATATATATATATATATATATATAGGGGACCGCTAAAATGAGAACCACCTCCAGTTGTAAGAACCGTGAGAACTACACCGTACGGGGTGAGGTGGACCAAATTTTTTTTTCATAAACGTAGATGCATGTATTATAAACACATTTGGAAAAAAAATTCAAAAAAAAAATGTCGGGTGTGTAGTTTTGAGCACCCAAAGTTTTCGTTTACGAGACCCGTAAATTTTATTTAAAATTTACGGTACCCGTAAACACAAACTTGTGGTGTTCAAAACTACACACACCACATTTTTTTTTTGATTTTTTTTACAAATGTGTTTTTAATACAAACATCTACGTTTATGGAAAAAAATTTTGGTCCAACTCGCCCCGGATCAAAAAGTTCTCACGGTTCTTACAACTGGAGTTGGTTCTCATTTTAGCGGTCCCATATATATATATATATATATATATATCTATACTACTTTATAAAGCATATAGGAAGGGCAAGGAAACAAATGTGTTGAAAACACCTTTCAAGCATGAAGTACAACTCTCTAAAGCACAATATATTTATACATTTCCAACAATACCCTTTCTACCCTAACCCGCCTCATCCAATATTTGGGCGGCCAACAAAACCCCAAAATTTCATTTCAAATTTCAAATCCAGAGCCCTTTTTCAATTTCATTTTCTCTCTCCCTCAAAGATCTGGATTTGGATCTGGATTGGATGTGCCCTCTCTTCACAATTCACCACAAGTTATGCCAGAGAAACACTGAAACGCATAATTAGTCAGATCTTGAAGGATTTTCGACCTGAAATCACTGTTAGGAGGCTACAATCAAATGTACAAGAGGCTGAGAGGTATTGGTTTTCTCATAATCGAAAGATGGATGAAGGGCAGTGATGAACTGGGATTTGATAGGAGTTTCAGGGGTAAGTTTTGAGTGTTCTTTTGCTTATTAGCTCGAATGAAGCTCTAATTCGAGGCCAATGTTTGCTACAGTTACAATTTTTGATTTTAGTTAGGGTTTTTTTTAATAATTGTTTAGAAGGTTTGCAGGACCTCTCTGATGGTGTTATATTCAAGTGCGTCTCTTACCCTATTCAGGTATGGTTTATGTGGTTTACCTGATTCTGGACCTCGATTATGTTGATGGCTACCATAATTCTGAATTCATGGTTGTAAACCCTATATATTTTTTTACGAACCTTCTAATTTGTTTACGAATTTTTTGATTTTTTTCAATTGATTAATGGATGATTGTGGCATTAGGTTCACCTGCGATGTGATTTCTTCTATGTTGAAGGCTATGATGATCCAGATTTCCGTTTTAGATGGTCTGTTAACATCATATGCCCATCTTTATTTGTCGTTAGTTTCGTTTTGAATGGATTAATTGTTGATTTCAGGGTGAAAGTTTAGATGCACTTGCAAAGCTTTTGATAAGATTTGTATTCCTGCAGTATTGAACAAAATTTTCAGCCAATAATTCTATCCGCTGAGGATTTTTTCCCACGGTAGAGATCACTCGCTGCACCTCCTTTGATACTTCAAGAAGTTGCTTGTATAAAATTTGTTGAATTCATTTATTCTTTTTTAACATCACCGGAGGGTATTAAAAATTCGCTTTTTCTATTATTTGAACAGGACTAGAGGCGTAAACCGATGTCCCTTGAAGAATGGCTATCCTATTTTTACAGTTTGAGGCTTTTTGTTTCCCCTGGACTGGTAATTTCTTTTATTACTGTAAATAATAAGTATTTTTTACATCATGTAACTGAGGCCAACATGGTTTACCATGTATGTTATTACCAGGATCCAAATGCAAATATTTTAGTTGCAAGCTAAACCTTTTGTTCTGAAAATACACGGTCCATGTTACGCCTGGTAAGTATACATAAATTCATAATTAATCAATTAGTTTAATCACTTGAGTTTTAAATTTCATTGAATAGTAATGTTAACATATACACATTTTTAAATGATTTTTAAGGTGTGATTAGAAACGAATCCATCAAAGAGAACATATACACATTTTTAAATGATTTTTAAGGTGTGATTAGAAACTAATCCATCAAAGAGAATCTGATTACTCATAAAAGTGGCATCAGGTGACCCTACAATAGCATTTGAGTATGTTTTCAGTTTTGAGTTCCATGTCAAAAGGAATATATACTATATTATGTTATATTAACATGTTCAGAGTTTAATTATCTGGTTACATTTTTTACTTCACATATCCTCTTGCTCCAGATCTCGCTCCAGGTTCTACACATCTGCCGCTGCGTAAGTTTAATTCAAAAATCGGATCTAAATCCATATAAACCTTCAAAAATCTGTTTGTGTATTAACGTTTATTTACTTGTTATTTGCAGGGGAAGAATAAGGAAGGCAACACTGTCAAGCGGTTAAGTATCTTCAAGCCAGTTTATCTGTTTATGGATGTATTATCTTAAAAGTTACTTAAAAAGATAAATAAAATAACCTTTCTATGGATGTATGCCTTTGTTTAAGCAGTTGGTCTTAATTAACAATCAAACCATGACTGGTACAATCTGTAGCCTCATTTTTGAAAAGCTAAGATCTTTTTAGTGTACACAATATTTTGTGGTTTCCATTTAGATATTTCAAACGTTCAAGTACTGTGTTGAGCATGAGTTTCTGCATGACGCGGGGAAAAATATTTGTGACAGTGTTCGTGGGGTGAATTAAGTTTCAAGCTATTAGAGATTTGTGAATTATAACTGTAATTTGATTTTCTTTTTATATGTAATATGCAATTTAAATTTATGAAAAGATTTACAGATTTATGATAACCATCGTTTTCTGAAACCCATGTAATTTATGAGATTATAATTAAGTATATTGATTTCTAACATTGCATAGGATGAGACTTTTTAAAAAGCTATTCCACAACGGAAACTCCTGACCTTCTGAATATGTCAACCCTTATGGCCGAAAATGTTAATTGATCCAAACTGTTGTGGCATGTTTATTAAAAATAAGTTTTGTAGATTATGCTGTTGTTAAGGAATTACGTTTGGTTTACCCCAATATGGGCCAGAGGTACTCAAAGAGGCAGATTATGCTATTTTTAATTAAAAATAAGTTTTGAAGATTATGCTATTTTTAATTAAAGTAGTAGATTATTATGTAACAACGTTGTTTTTGTAATCCCAAGTTCCAAATTAACACAATAACTTTTTTGTGAAGGTGATTCATTCCTACTCAACTTATTTATTGTGATTGAAACAATTAGCGTTTTCTGTGTTTTACTCTCTTCTGGCTTTGGCTCACTTACATGTATCTTAACTTTTGCAGACTTTAGACACAATGCTTATGGACAGGATCCTTATGCGAAGTAGTTTGGGATAAAAATTAGCACACAGCTAGCATCTGTTGAAGCTTGGATTTTACCTCCTCCTAGGGTATATGAGAGAGCTCTTTTTAACGTTTTTAAGCACTTTTCACCATTTGCTAACTATTTTATCTGCTTGTTTAGCTTAAGTACCATGACACCGGCCGCGAAAGGGACTGCCTGCGTCAAGTTGGCAGTTGGCCTAACAATATTCTGTTATAGGCGAAGTATAATATCATCAGTCTCTTGGTTGAGCAACGGCGCGGCGAGCGCAGCCGCATCGGCGCGTCGATTCTTTGAGCCGTGGGCTAATTGATCTTAATATATCTGGACGTAAGTGTGCCACTACTACCAAAATTTGAATTACTTTTGTTATTTGACCCATACATAATCGACCCATTTTATGATATTCGTACAGCCAAGAAGGTAGACCTGACTGATGTGGGCACTGTTGGTGGTTTGTCTTGGGGTCGAAGAGAAGGATAAGGGACTTCCAAATTTTTTGTACATGGTGTTTAGCGCAAAAGACCAAGATGTGAAGCCTTCTACAGAACAACATTAGGGAGTTCAGAGCACCTCAATACCAACTGAGGTTGCTCCAGTTATTAAAGAAAGTGCGATAAAGTCTGAGCCACCTCAGCAGCAAGACGGTGCAGATGTGACATAGGTGCTTCTTCTTCCATTTTTCCTTAAAAATAACACAGTGGGTACTAATTCTGTTTAAAGCTAAATTCTGGTTTAATTTTTTCCTTTTTTTGCAGGGTATCGGGAGCAACGATGCCAAAGAGCCAAATTCCCTTCTTGATTCATACCTTGTAGGGGATCAGGTGGAACAAAATGCTGCAACAACTTCATATCCGGACAAGGTTAGATACGTAGATGCCATATGATGTATATAGAAAGCAGAATAACTATCTTCAGAAAAAGTGTCTAATTACGTGTGATGTGAAATGAAGGAAGTAGCTGCGGCGGTGGAAGGTGTGTTAAAGAATGGAACATTAATTTTGGATCTCTTGGAAGCCATTCACGCAGCTGAAAAAAGGCAGGCGGATTTGGATGCACATATTTTTTCTGAAGAGAAGAGGTTGATGAAGGCAAGACTATTTACCTTATATATTGAAATGCAAACATTTCCATTTTATAACTGCTTAACATTTGACTGAAATGTTTTAGGAGAAATATGAAAAGGAATTGAAAGATGCAAGAGCCCGGGAACTCATGTATGCTGAAAGAGAGACTATTTTGGACAAGGTTATGTACAATTCTATCTTTTAACGTTTTCTGATCACGCTACTGTGAATGACGAATTTTGGGCAATTTATGTGTTATTAGCATCTGAAATCGCTAAACCCATTTGTAGGAATTACATAAAGAATAGATAAAAGTAGCGGCTGCTCTCAAGTCACTTCAGGAAAAGTTAGAAGAGGAGTTCAGAATGGAGATCGAAAGAAAGGTGTTTGGCTATTTCACAATGTTTCAACAACTTGCAGCATTTAAATAGCAGTTATAGTGTTCGCTAATCTTGAATTTTTCAGGAGCCTGCATTTTATGAGGCGTTTGGGTTGATGGTGGTGGAGGAGTGTCCAGTTCAGATGGTATAATATATCGGATGTACGTGATCGAGCCTGGGTTGGAGTGTCCAATTCAGAAACATGCCTAATGGTGAAAATGCCATGTAAGTTTTCCCCTCATTATCTGCATGAAATGACTCAGAGATATATAATTAAGTTTGTGGAGATCCACTCATACTACAGCTGGAGTTGTTGCCCAGTTTTTTGGTAAACTGGGTTGCCCAACGGGTAAAACTTTGACACTTGACTAAAAAGCCCCCCCTAAATGCTTCTCGAGCCATGGGCTTTTTGAACAGCCCTACAATTCGTATCCGATTAAAGTTAAATGAATGAACATGAACATGCCCCTGTTCGTGTTCGTGCGGTTCGTTTACGGGCCTAAAAAGAATCACAACAATGATGCAATTATCTCGACAAAAAACGAACAAGTCCGAAATAATATTCACATATAACCTGGGTTTAAAACAGTCTGATTCTCTTGTTTGCTTAACTCTTTGATCTTAGTCCATTGATACAAACATTTTAATTTGATAAAAAAACAATTGTTATTTACTTTTGATAAAGATTTGAAAAGTTATTTTGGAACTTGAGATGAAACTGCATAATGGTTGTCAACACATATTTCTTGCTACAGATGGACTCACATGAGCAGGACATACTATAACTTGCCACTTGTGTGGATCAAATTACAAAAGACAGGTTAGCATTTCATTTACTTATGATATTAATTATTATAGTATATAAAAGTATTGTATACATGGTGGATGCTTGAGAACAGTTAAAGAAGTATTTATGATCGATGTATGTGCAGGCTTGAATGTTGAAGTAGATAGAATATTGGAGATTGCTTGTGTCATTACTGATGGGAAGTTGAGGAAATTGGTAGAGGTAAGGTGATCGTTTGTATTTCGTTTTGACAATTGCAGTTTGTGAATAGTAGAGGTGGAAGTTACAACCCGTCTGCTTCTTCACGGGTCGGTTCGAGTTATGTTTGACCTTTAATGGCAATTTGGTAAAATATTTAAAATTTTATGAAAAGAAAATGAGTCAAATGGTAATGCATAAAACAATGTAAATCTCTGTATTTAAGAAATTAGATTATTACTGAAATATCTTAAACTTTGTGATAATATTTGGCACACTAATTATTCATGAAAGTTTTTAGACAAAAACTGTTTATGGTCCATCCAACCTGTTACCTGTCTGTACCAAAATTTACATGCTTTTACCCAAAACCGTTTGGACCCGCACCCACTACTCCAACTATCTCAGAAGATACATGCAATCTGTTAACAGGAACTGAAACTGGCTCTTTTTGCTTAGCTGATTTGGTAATTTTTCAAACAAATGATATATGGGCATAATGCCTACTGCTGCTTTTAATCATTATAGAAAAAAAATTCTAATTTAACATGTTTGACTTTTTTGGAAACAAATTAGAACCAAACGATGCGTCAGGTGTTTGCGAAGATGCGTCAAAGAAGAGATGGGTTGCTGGGCAGGTTCTTGATCTAGAATATTCTTGTTTCTTTCACACTGTTGACTTCTGGGTGAAAGGGGCTTCAGCAGTTCCGGGGCTGCCGTCGCTACAACACCAAATTGACTAAAAGTGTTGTTTTTGTCCTGATTAAGGTAACAATTCCAATCCATATCTACAACCCATTATCATATATTGTTTTGATCAGTTACGATTTATAGGTGGAAGGATATCGCATAGTCATGATTAAACGTTGCATGTAAACCCGACACTTTTTTTTCAACATGTCTCCTTAAAATCATAATATTAGGTCAACACTAGAAATAATTGCTGATATTAGTTTAGGTCAACAAGATTGGGGATGGGTTAAATAGCAATAGCATTTGTTTTCTTGTTCACTAAGCTTATTTTGGTGGATTTAATGATATGAGTTTGATTGTAGGTTTCTACTTTCTACATAGAAAATTTTATTTTATAGAGTTATCTGCATTAGTCAAAGACACATTTGAACATTGCATTTTTTTTAGTTCTAAAATGTTTGTTGGTTTTTTTTTCTTAATTACGGGTTGGGTTAAATATGGATGAAAATGTTTAATGATGGTTGAAAAGCGGTGGATAATGAGTCCAACTTGAATCATCTGGTACTATCTAACCTCCTTTTCTTTTCATACTGAGTTCTTTCATAAAAATTATAGAATTGATCGAATTGGTTATTTTTATAACAAAACGGGTCAAAAGTTTGAAGTCGCCCAAAATATATTGTTATGTGTTAAACCCGACCTGTCCTGTTTGGACAAACCAAGCTGTCACATCTTTTAAGTCATATATAATACGATTTATTCATGTATCATGTTGCAAATGCTATCAAAGGCAAACATTTATACAATAATGGAAGTGGTTAGTCCGGAAGTTTCTATTACACGCATGGATTTATTTTTTGTTCGAAGGCTTTTCAACTCACGTTGTTATGCACGAGGCGTCATCCTTTTTGAGAGACCCACTATACATAAAGTTGCAAGGATTCTACAGTCATTACTTGCAGCTGCTCAAAAGCCGAGTCTGAGTGGTGAAAAAAAGATGGATATATAGAGCTTCAATCACATCACCAACATCCATAGCAAAACGAGGATGATGAGAATTCATCTATGCTCAGTGGTTTTATAGGTTCCGTGAACTTATATCCAATAATACATCTTAGAATACAGTTAACGGGAACTTGTTTTGGAACATGTCTAAAATTGTGTTGTTTGTTAACCCGAATAGGAACAATATCTGTTATGGAAAGGAAACGAAAATTAACTCATTGAAGTTTTCAGCGAAGAAAACATTCATGAATTTGTAAATAATTTGCCTTATGTGTGTGACATGATTGTGACTACCATGGAATTGATCAACCGAATGGAGTTGGTGGTTACAAATAACACAGATTAATAAGTTACAGTTGGATTGGATATCATTATTAGAAAAAGGTAAAGTGAGAAAAATGGGTAAATATCTATTTTGGCAGTAGTCTTAGAAATAGTTTATTTTACAATTCATAGGATTCAAAACATGAGGTTGAACACTATCACAGGAAACAATTCATCGAGTGAGCAAAATTCTTTGAGTGAGCAAAATTCTTTTCAATTCTTCTGTCGGTTCCTTTGGCCCAACAATGTATAAAGATGTTAACTGTGGTTTCTAACTCAACGTTTTTTTATCAATATGTCAGCGGCATAACCGGCTATACCGGTTTAAAAATACCTTTAAAAAAATCATAATTTTATTCACAATTACAACAAGTTAAGGTAATTTAATATACATTGATATTTGTTAGGGGGTTTGAAGTACACTATTAGACCACAAGGTGTGAGGGTATAAAGATGGGGCATTATGTGACACGTGGATCACGCGTCAGAACATGGCGTGGTGTTAAAATGGACGGTGTGGGAGTGGTGTGGTTGGTGACATTTTTATAAAAAATATTTTATAGACATCAACCAATTAAAACATACTCAAAATCCACCCACCAATTAAGATCCTCCACTTCACAACCCACATGCCCCCACGCCAGTGGAAAACCCCAAACCCAAACATAAACGCCATGAACAACGCTGTTCCAGGGGTGGTGTGGCATAAACCCCACAAAACCACGCCCACACCATGTGGTCTTAGGGACCATAATCAACAACCCAAATCAAAGTATATTCTATGTTAGTTTTTTAGTAAGCTTATGTGTCAACCTACTAGATAGATCACGCCGAAGCTACATCTAAAAAAATTAACAAAAGTATATCACCAAAAAATCGATAAACTAACGGAAAAACCAATGCTAACATATCACGAATAAGAAAACTAACTTAAGTACTATACAATATATCACGAGACGTCTGATAAACTAATGGTAAACGGGTATCCTATTGTAAATCGCCACTCCCGCCGCATCGCGCGGGTAAATGGCTAGTATATATATATATATATATATATATATATATATATATATATAATCTCATATGATTACCCCTTTACATTTTTGGAGATTCCTAGTTTTTATTTTCATTCCTACCGGAAAATGATAGCAGTCTATATGAATTATTATGTTAATGAAACGACAGCCTTGTAGGGGCCATGTTTTGGATGATTGTGGAAACCACATCTAGATGATTGTAGGGACCATATAATGACTCAATGGCGGACTTAGCTCTTTACGAGCCGTCTCAACTTCGTATCGATAGTGTATTTTTTTTTCGTTTTGTACAAAATATACACTTAAACAACTACGAGAATACCACTGAAAAAAAAATAAGTTCGTTAGCCCAAAAGCTGTTTAGCGTTTATATCTAGCCCAACGAAAAATACAAAAGTCGAAATCAGTTTATAATAGATAGGTAGCCCAATTCTTATTTAAAATTGTAAGCCCAAAACAGTTTAATTGATATGGCAGCCCAATTCTATTGATTAATAGTTAGCCCAAAAGTCCAATACGTAATAAACTAATAACCCTTTGAATATGAAGTGGCTGTGGCGCGACATTTGTTCTTTATTTTATGGGTTAGTGAAGCTAACTTTGCTTTTACTTGCAACCATTGAAAAATGTTTTTCGAAATTGAAGCTTGTCAAGACAGTTTTACGCAATCGAATGGGCCCGGAATTTTTGAACAATGCTATGGTTTGTGTGGTCGAAAAGGATTTTTTATATGAAGTAAAAGACGATGATGTGATAGAATGATTTCAAGCTATGAAAAAAAAAGAAGAGGACAAATCTATTAGGTATTTGTTTTACTTTATTTATTTATTGTCGTTTTTTTAATATTGTATGATTGCATGATGAAATATTTTTTTTATAGGATACCTCTGATTTAATGTTTTAGTTCCACCACTGTAATCACTTCTTGTTGGTCACTCAATCCCGTATTATAATCAACCCTTTTGTTTCCCTTACAGTATTTATAAATTTATATAATATAGTTCTATGGAGAAAGTAACATTTATATATTTTCAATGATAAATAAAGGCAACTTCTAGCATTGCTAAACTCCAACCAAATTAGGAAGGAGAACACACAACAAGAGGTGGTTATAAAAGACAGGGAACCACACCAAGCAACCAAACATACATAAAACCCAATAACTAAACAATAATAATAAATAAATCAAATTTTAGTTTCAACCCTTTTAACTATGTTAAACCCACTTAAACTCCTATTAGAATTAACCCTTAAAGCTCTCATTTAATCCTAATATTGATTTGTTTCTTCACATCTGCACCATTACTTAATGCAAAATTGGATTAAACCCTTATTTGATCGTTGTTTTACCACTATATCACACTCATCTTTGATATGCCCCGCTAATATCAATCACCAACAAAGACAAGAACCACATGTTGATCCGTCCCTTGGTCACCAAACGAATCTCTAAGCCCCTTGCTCTTCTGTTTCTTCCGTGACATGCCCGTTGGTTTTTCAGCAAAAAAAATCGAACTTCTCCCTACAATTTCCTCCCTAGCAAGAAAAAGTTTCCGACAAAAATAAAACATGATCAAACCTGAGTTAAATCTGTAAGTTAATATAATTCCTTGCTTAAATGTGTCCGATAAATAATACAAACTAGTTGAGTAAAAAAGGAACTAACTAGGAAATACAATCAAAGAAATCTCTTTAATAATTACAAAATATTCACAAAATATACAAGCACATATAATATGTCACCATATTATCGGCTAACACATCCCCGCTGTTTGAGTCGTAGGTCTGCGGAGGCGTAAATTGAATCGAAAACGTTGGAAGGGATGCTTAGGAAGGCCTTTGGTGAAAATGTATGCATATTGATAGTCGTCAGGAACATGCAGAACTTTGACAGTGTCAAGACGGACCTTCTCTCGGACGAAATGTATATCCATTTCAATATGTTTTGTGCATTGATGTTGAACCAGATTTTCAGCAAGATAAACTGCCGAGATGTTTTCACAATAAACAATAGTAGCGTGTCTAGTTAATACGTGCAGTTCAAGCAAAAGGTTTCGAACCCGGGTAATTTCAACGATTACATTTGCGACCCCCTTATATTCTACCTTGGCATTGGATCGTGAAATGGTGGACTGCCTTTTGGAAGACCATGAAATTAACTTGGCACCCAGATAAACACAGTAGCTCGACGTAGACTGATGTGAGTCGGGAGATCCGCCCCAATCCGCATCAGAGTAAGCGGTTAACTTAATGTATGGAGTGGGAGAAATAAGCAAACCCTGTGCAAGAGAACCCTTTATGTAACAGATGATCCGTTTCAGGAACTGAAAATGCGATTCTCGGGGTGCATGCATGAAAAGATAAACTTGTTGGACAACATAAGAGATGTTTGGTCGAGTGATGGTTAAGTACTATAAGGCACCGACTAGAAAATATTTTACTCGCGTCTGCGCTGAGCTTGGAGCCGATTTCGACTGGCGTACTAACTGGTTTACAGTTGGACAGTTAGCATGCGAAAGTATATCTGCTGCATAGATGGACTGAGACAAAAATAGGCCATTCGATTGTTTTAGAACAACAATTCCAAGAAAGTGATGCAGTATACCTAGGTCAGTCATTTCGAATTCTGCAGTTAAAGATTTGATAATGCGTTGTCGGAGAGTAGTACTAGAAGCCGTGAGGATGATGTCATTGACATATTAGAGCAAGTAAGCCATACTATCACCCTTGTTATAAATAAATAAGGAAGTATCACACACACTGCTTTTGAAACCACATTTGAGTAGATATCCTGCAAATCTTTGATACCAGGCCCTTGCGTCTTGTTTCAAGCCATAAAAAGACTTATTTAACTTACAAACATACTTAGGGTGGGAATCAGAAGTAAACCCTAGTGGCTGAAACATGTAAACAGTCTCCTATAGATAGCCATGTAAAAAGCATTTTTAACATTCAATTGATTAATTGACCATCCTTTTGAAAGTGCATAATGTCTATCACCTCTGTCAATCGTGCGTCGTAGCAGAAAATGGAACAAGACAAGATTTCACAATGTAGATTATAGAAGAGAAGTTCATTCGGACGGATGAAGAAAACCCAATCCGGACGGTGAGGAGAACTTCTTTTAAGTGAGCCTATAAATAGAAGTGTCTTGTGTTTCATTAAGAACTTTTTCCTCTTTGTATCTTGAAGAGCTTTGAAGTTTAGAGAGAGAAAGTAACAAAGAAGGTGATTCAAGGTGTAAAACATTGTCAAATCTATAACCGAATCATTGTTAATTACTTTCTTGTGTTCGATCCACACACGTGCATGGATTCCGTACGTCATACGTGTTATTCGCAATCGTTCGGAAGTCAAATTCGATCCTAAAACGAGTTTCAGAAAAAAACTAAGCTTAGGTTGTTCTATTGGTTGTCGGTTTCACAACCGGACTAAAAGTTTCATCGCAGTCAATACCCACCATTTGACTTTTGCCATTGACCACAAGACGAACTTTGTAACGCTCCAACGTACCATCCACATGGAACTTATGCTTAAATAACCACATGCAGCGGATGACAGGTGTATTGACCGGTCTTGGAAAAAGTTCCCACGTGTTGTTAGCCAATAGGGCTTCATATTCATTAGTCATGGCAACATGTCCAACTGCAAACCTATTATATGTCACCATATTAACTGCTAACAAAATCTCCCGCTTCTTGATCAGTTGCTGCCTTTCGGTACCCTTTGGACTCCGATTTTAACCCCGAAGCACTTCTTGTTCAGCTCCTGAACACTACTGGAACCATGCAGCCCAATTGGCTCAGAGGATATATGAATCCGGTGACCTTGAAGGTTCAATTCTTACCACGGGCCTCTTTTGTGCCTTGACCAGTAGCCCTGTTCATGTAGAAAGCAAGTTGGAAATGTTTATGTAAGATTAGATTTTCACTTCCCAACCATGAATTATATCTTTGTTGATGAGTATGATATCATGAAAGCCATAACATGATTCTATATGACTGCAAGAGATTATGCCAGAACAATTGTTCTAGCACTGCTTATTCTTATGCAACCAAAAATAGAACAGGCAGCAAGACTTATGGTAAAATGTTATACAATCCAGCAGAAGCTGACCAAGATAAATAACACTATAGTTTTGGTGACAATTAGCTAGTTTATTACTCTCTATACTTGTGTGCCATTTTTACTGCAAATATAATGATAAGAGTAACTGCGAAGTTAAGAGAACAAATTCTGGCAACAATGAGACAGGAAAAAAACCTTTTTACACATGTTTGGATTTTACTGTATATGCGCATATAATGTATATATGTGTGGGCGCTCAGGGAGCAAAAGTGAAAGTGCACTAATTTTAATGTTATTTACTAATTTCGTGAAAATAATGTTAAAAGAGGGGGATGGTTAATCATGTATCATGTGGTGGCGTTGATAGAAGAAAGACAAGGGAGTACATGCACTAATTGGCCTTTGTCTTAATTGCCGAGTGTTATGTGCCTTATGTCCAAGGTTTGATGTAAAACTACCATCGAGCCAAGGGTCTCACTGGAAGAAGCATCTCGATTTCTACGGGGTAGATGTAAGGCTGTCTACATCTTACTCTCCTTAGACCCTACCTTAGCTTTGCTATTGGTAGGATTTACTGATAGGATGATGACACATGTTTGGATTTCATTTATTTGTTTTTATTGAGAAAAAACATCCTTTTGGAGACACATATGTTAGTTAAACTTATTTTGGCTTAAGAGTATGAAATTTCAGACAACCAAATAATCCAACTATTCCTAAGAATTGGATCGTCTTATTTAGGCCACTGTAAGATCGAGGTAGTTAAATAGGGTTAGTTGGTTATTTATTATTAACATTTAAAGTATATCACAGTATCATTCAAAATTTGGTAACGCGTTATAAGATTTTCATATATTTCTTAATGATGATGATGATGATATGCATCTATAGAGTTTAACAGCTTTATGCACTCATATTACAATTATTATTGTAACTATTTTCCTCACATTATTAATAACTTTACTATTACTTATTAGCATTAACTAGTGGACTACCCGCGCTCCGTAGCGGGCAATTGATATCGTTTCGTAAAAAATCAAATCAATAAAAACTAGATAGATTAAAAGTGTATATTATATAATGTATAAGGAGCCAATAAAAGATTTCACATGTAAACTTTAGAAAGTTAAACCTATATTTATATCCTTTTTGTATGTATAGGTGATGGCAGGCAAAATTATTCACAAGATGATATTTGTATATAGAGTAGTAGTAGTAATTATGATAATAATAATAATAATAATAATAATAATAATAATAATAATAATAATAATAATAATAATAATAATAATAATAATAATTGTTTTGGTCAAAGATCACACAAGGATAATGTAACCAAATCTGATTTTTGTGAGGTTGGATGCTTGGTTATATGAACAGGCGTATGAACAATTATCAAAATGAAATGACAATGAACACAAGGATTTATACGAGGAAAAAGCCCTTGATCAATATATGATCTCCGGCATAAAAAAACCTCGGATAGTAAAAACTATCACTATCAACTATATTGACCAAAAAGGTTACTACTTTGGATGATAACAAGCTCAATACTATGAATTCTAGTGTGAATGTGTGTGTGTTCGCCAATGTAGATCAGAGAGTTTGAATGGAAGCAATTGTGTTTCTAAAAAGAGTTTGTTACCCCTTAAAAGATAAAAAATATCTTAATAACAAACTATCCGAAAATCAAGCTAGCCCTCCACGATCACCATTAACGGTCACCAGCCTCATGCACGTGCATAAATGGAAGCATATTCCTCCGAGATTCTCTCAATGACTAAGTCCACAAATACCTGCAAACGTAAACTGAGAACACAAGGAACAATTTTTAAAAACATAAATAATAGTAAGGATCCTGGATCCTCAGACTCCCTGCATTATCCGTTAAGGATCCGTGATCCAGGCCCAGTCTCTGGATAGACGATCCTTAATATTAAATCCATGCCCTAACAATTGCCCCCAAAATATGAGGAATTAGATGCAACTAAGTGAGTCATATTTTTTTTCTTGATTCTGGATGACTCGTTAGCAATAAAACTAGCCGTTACAATAGGACTAGCCGTTACAAGGGTGACATCAGCGATAAGACTCCCCCTGCAACAAACATCATTATAAATAGGATTAGAGATAGGGTTGAAATTTACATTTAAATTCGAGATCCTTCCCCTTTAAATCCTCATTCAAAGACTTCATCTGGTATCTCTTCTTCCCTTCTCTCTAAATTTCTCATCTCCGATCCTCTGTTTCTTTAAAACTTCCATGGCTAAGATGACCACTCGATCCTCCCCTTCCAAGAATCCTGAACACAACAGCCCTCCGAAGAGTCAGGGCCACACCAAAAATCCTTCCATGGAGCTCTGTCGTTTCACTGATCCAGAGATTGATCAGTTTCGTCATTGCTTCCCGGATGGAACAATCGTCCGACCTTTCAACTTGTCGATGAAGAGTGATTGTCAATATGAAGTCTGGGTCACCTTCCCTGCCGCTCCATTCTAGATAGGCTTCATCTATCCTTTCCCGGTGTTCACACAGAGCTTCTTCACTTTGACTGGTCTATGCTATATTCAGGCCATGCCAATGTTGTGGAGAGTTCTTTACACACTTGAGCACATCATAAAAAATGAGGGAATAGACATAGGTCTATCTGAGTTAAGCCACATGTATAACTTGGATAGCTATGGGTCTCATTGTTTCCTCTTTAAGCACAAGCCACAAAAACCCATTCCACTATTGAAGGTCACCAAGAACGACACTCACTGGAGAAACAAATTTTTCTTTGTGAGGAGAGATTCCATTCCAAATGGAAGCTCTCTTCCCAAAAAATGGAACACCCAGGGTAGGATATAGGATCCCTAGGCTAGGACCGTGGTAAGATCTTTCCCTTTCTACAGAGGATAACTGGTCCATTTTTTATGCAGCTATCTCTTTGTCACACATACAAGATTCACCTGTCACTACTAAGAGAGTAAGTGCTTTCTGGAACCTCGACCCTGCTATCAGAAAATTTCCATCAAGGATAAAGGATTCACAATAAATCTCTTCTACCTCCTACATCATGTCAAGTAAGTACCCGTTTTTATAAATATGTAACTGAAAAATTGAATAATGAATACTTATATGTTTTTATGTGTGTAGGCGCTGCAAAGTCATCAAAGTCTGCCTCCAAGTTTGGTGTTAGCAACATCCAGGACATTGTCTCCCCCAGATCCATCAAGAAAGAGCTGGCTGCAAGCCAAAGCATCCCGGAGGGCAAAGGAATGGGTACCTGGGCTAAAAGTTGGAACAAAAGGAAGAAGCCCTCTGAGCCCTGTGAAGGTCTTCCTCTGATGGAACGGCAACTCCATGAAGCAGTCTCTGAGATAAGGATCATATATCCTGAAATTTGTACCCTTTCCAAGGATAAATGATCCTAAAAATGATTATTTATTGCCGAAATTCGCTGAGATCCAGATCCTCCAAGACCAACACTTGGCCGAAGCTGAAGAGCGAATCCTCAACCTCCAGACCATAGCAGCTGCCAAAGATAAAAAGATCTCCCAACTAGAGAAGGAGAACAAGGTATTGCAGAAGGAGGTTGTTCGTGCTGATATCACCGCTAATAAGGAGCGGTTGGAGATCATCGATGAGGCCAAGAAGTCTGCTGCCATTGTGACGTTGAAGATCAGGCTTCAAATGGCTAAGAAAGTTGCTGATCCTTCCTTCGACATGTCAGTGTGGGATGTGGAGGCTTGGAAGCAGAGGTAGCAAGAGCTTGGGGATGATGAGGAGCCTGAGGAGGTGCTGGCCATCGAAGCTGGTGGGAGTGGTAGAAATGATCCTAAGGATGCGGCAGCGGCTGGTGGCAGCGGTGAAGGTGGAGAAGCAAAGGTGGAAGAAGCGACCGAGGCATAGGTTGCACAAATGGGATATGATGGAAATTTCTAGACGTGGCCGGAGCCCATTTTTTATGGTTTGATGGTTTTTGGTTATGGTGTTTTTATCCTTAACAATTGGTCTGTAATAACTTCGAACAATAGCTCTAGGGTTAAGGATCACTGATTCTTTGGACAATAGGGGGGTAACAAAGGTGGACGGGTCTTTCTGTTTGTGGAGGATGAAGCCTTTGATGCCCCTCACCTTTACTTCCTGCACTACTTAGAACTGTTAATATGTGTTTTGGTCAAAAATCACATAAGGATAATGCAACCAAATCTGATTTTGTGAAGTGTGATGCTTGGTTAATTGAATAAATGACAAGTATATGAAATCAACGATGAACACCGAGATTTATACGAGGAAAAAGCCTTTGATCTTTAGAAGATCTCCGGCATAAAAAAACATCGGGTGATGGAAACTACCGATCACCAAATATATTGGAAAAACAACAATGATCCTTGTACAACTTCGGAAGAAAACAAGCTCAATACAATGAATTGCTAGTATAAGTGTGTGTTTTTGCTAAGTGTTTGCAGAGAATTCGAGTGTTGTGTGTTGATTGTGTGGTGTGTTCGACTTATGCCTCAAATGAGCTCGTTTTCCCCTTAAAAGATAGAAAAAATCAACTAACTAACTTCCAGAAAAAGGTGGAAGTCACCCATGATCACCACTAACGGTTATTTCTTCATTAAGCACGTTCCTATGAAGCATATTCCACGAGATTCCAGCAAAGAAGTAGTCCACTACGTCCATTATCTGCATTTAAACATTAAAAACGTGACAATTGTTAGAAATCATAAGTTCTGTTAAGGATCCTGTGATCCTCAGACTCTGGATCCTCAGACTCCCTGCATCATCCATTAAGGATCCGTGATCCATGCCCAGTCTCAGTATAGATAATCCTTAGCATAAAATTCATGCCCTAACAATTGCCACCAATATGGCAGTTGTGATAAGGATTCACAGCTGTCATATTTCCGTTAGAAGCGGACTAGCTAGTCGTTACACTACCTGTCGTCACCGATAAGACCTACTATAATCATCATTGCAAAATATAGAGTTAGAGATAACTCCTCAAATGCCTTTAGAGACAAGAAGATCCTTCTGTTTGTGGAGAATGAATCCTTCTACACAGTTCGCTATTAACCTTCCTGCACTTTAATTTCTGGATAGACACTTTAATTGTTAGATAGCCTTATCCGGCCTGGGTACGGTTTTGCTGGTGAAATCCAGGCCAGATGATTTGATACATAATGAATGGGTAATGTAACACCCCAACCCGGAAGGGCTGACGTGTCACAATAACAGTATCATAAACAAAAGTCATAATTTCCTTTAGTTATTTATTGGACAAGGATACAACCACATTACTTATAAGGCTAATATACAAGCGGAGACATTATACTTAATTAACTAACATCTTCAGATTTATTCCTAGGCTTTATTCTTCTCTCTCTTTCCCGCCCAAAGTAACCTGCTGGCCTGTACACACAACAATTTTACGGAATGAGCTGAATGCTCAGTACGGAATTATAGGCTCAAATAACAAATAACGCTTTATGCGAAAATTTTACGATGCAAGAACATAATTTCATAATCATATCTTACGGATGTACCCATGAGCAAACTTAAAACGTGACAATACACAGGTAGCTACTCCTGCATAATTATCACATGAGATGGCGAATTGGCATACCCGTTATCCACCTCCTTATACTTAAATTCTAGGATCGATCCATACGCCTCCTAATAGCTTTATGTACCACACTTGTACTTTAAGAGACGCCGTGAACTAATCTCTCCGTCACGGATGGAGCACATGATGTCGATGCCGCAACAACATGCTCGTGGGACACTCCACGAGAAGCGATACTCAGGGTATCAGAGTACAAATGGTCTTATTCACATAACTTATAAAACTTATTTTCATAACAAAACGGAACATATATTGGAACATGCGATAATGAGTATAACTAACATAATTCTATCGCATGACATGAAAGCTAAATCCAAAGTTATGATTGGAATAGAAATCAAACGGACTGTCAAATGAATCGATAATCAAAGACGTGATGAGGTTGAAAAGCTATATGAACTTAACGGTTTTATAACAATTGAATATCAAACAACAAGGAGTGGGGTAAGGATCCGTACCTTAATAAATCCAAAATGAAGCTACCTTGTGATAATATTTCAGATTTATACGGGCAGAGTTTAGACTACTGATTAGTCTTTTAACCTAATTTAAATAACATGCACACAAACTAGGTTAGTAACTTAATACAGCCTTTACGATAACTCACGAGATCAAATTCTCACAACGAACGACAAAGTGCGATACTTCATCCATCGAATTAACGATGATCCGTCAAATTAATGACGAACGACAAAGTACAATACTTTATCCATCGAATTAACGATGATCCGTCAAATTAATGACGAACGACAAAGTATAACCCTAATGTGGGCAGCACTTAAACATCCATTGGATATATTGATCGATCGGACAATGAATCGTAATAGCGATCGAGTTATTACCCTGTTCTGCAGCACCCTGCTATACTTAATTTGTGTTTCGTGTGTGTTTTGAGAGTAATTTGACGATATCTCAGTGAGTATTCTGAGTTTCTTCGTCGTTTTTGTGCCCAGATTCAAGTCCCAACATCCTCTATTTATACTGAAATTTTGACCTTGACGCGGCCCGCGTGACATATAACCTATTCTTACGCGGGCCGCGTGGCAACTTATTTTGGGTATAGGGTTGCCACGTGTGGGACTAGCCTAGCTGAATCGACGAAATCATTAAATTCAACTTCGTCCGCAAGTTATGAAGATAATTATCAAGTAGGGAATACCCCCCCTGAGTTTTAGGGGCCCTAATCCTGATTCTGAAAATTCTGAAAAATTTAGGGTTTGTACGAAATTACTTGGGTGTCTTAATTAGGGTTTCCTATGGTTTAATTTAATAAAATAATTAGGTCTTTTAATGAGGGTCGTTAAATTATTAGTTAATTATTCCTTTATTTCTAGAATAATGATTTTAAATTTTCGGTTATTACAACTATTACCCCCTTAAAAGAAATTTCGTCCTCGAAAATTTTCAAATATATCGTATAAGTAACGGGAACGGAATTTTCATAGCAGAGTTATTAACTTATATAACAAAAATCTCCTACTTAAATATGCTTAATCATAACTAAAATATATTCACATAAGGTAAAGCATGAATGACCATAAGCAGAAATAAATGAACATAGATCAATTAGCAAGGTTTACCATTACCTTAACTAAAATTCTATTGCTAGAATAGATTAGGGTATAAAGAGCGAATTGATTCTTCAGATTCCCATGTTGCTTCCTGTTCAGAGTGATTCTTCCAGAGGATTTTAACAAATGGAATTACTTTCCTACGCAAAACCCTTTCTTGTCGATCTAAAATGGCTTCTGGCTCCTCTTCGTAGGACAAATCCTCGTGAATTGTAAGCAACGGATAACTAATGACATGTAGTGGATGATAATTATATCCTCTTAACGAGGAGACATGAAAAACGTTATGAACGTGAGAGAGCTGAGGAGGTAGAGCTAGTCGATATGACACTTCTCCAATTCTTTCAAGGATTTCAAACGGACCGATGAAACGAGGACTAAGCTTCCCTTTAATTCCAAATCTACGAACGCCACGCCAAGGTGATACTTTTAAGAAAACGTGGTCGCCAATTTTAAATTCGAGTGGTCGTCTATCTTGATCTGCATAGCTCTTTTGTCTGCTTTGAGCTTCTTTCAGTTTTTCTCGTGCCATAGTGACTTTTTCATTTGTAATCTGAACTAGTTCTGGCCCTTCAATAATCTTTTCTCCAACTTCATCCCAGCATATCGGTGCTCGACATTTCCGACCATACAAAAGCTCAAAAGGTGCCATGCCAATACTTGCTTGCCAACTATTGTTGTAAGCGAACTCAACAAGGCATAGATATTCATCCCAGTTTCCAGACCATTCAAGTGCACATGCTCGGAGCATGTCTTCCAAGGTCTGAATCGTGCGTTCCGACCGCCCATCTGTTTGTGGATGGAAAGCCGTACTAAACTTCAGTCGTGTCCCCCAAGCTGCCTGAAAACCTTTCCAAAATCGTGAGGTGAAACGTGGGTCTCTATCGGAAACAATGGAAGATGGTGTGCCATGGAGTCGAATAATTTCTTGAAGAAATATTTCAGATAACTTATTAACCGAAAATCCTTGCTGAATTGGTAGAAAATGTGCTGACTTTGACAATCTATCGACAACAACCCATACAACATCATTCTTCTTGAATGTCTTAGGCAAACCGGTAACAAAGTCCATTGTGATCTCATCCCATTTCCATATGGGAATATCTAATGGCTGCAACAGACCGCTTGCTCGTTTGTGTTCAATTTTCACTTGTTGGCAAATGAGGCATTTACTTACGTATCGAGCAACGTCTTCCTTCATACCATTCCACCAGAAGTTCTGTCTTAAATCTCTATACATCTTGGTAGATCCTGGGTGAATCGAAAATGGTGAGCTGTGAGCTTCTGCTAACAATGACTCACGAAGGCTGGAGTCATCGGGTACACAAAGTCTTTTGCCGCACCAAATCACCCCATGATGGTCTATACGAAATTCAGATTGCTTACCCACCTCAAGATTTTGCACAATTGCCCAAAGTTCTCCATCTTGCTTTTGTGCATCTTTGATCCGAGATATGAGGTCGGGTTCAATCTGCATTCTAGCTAGATATCCATCAGATTTACTAACCTGAAGCCAAATGTTCATCCTTTCGAGATCCCTCCTAATACGAGGCTGAATTTGTAAGCAAGATATAGTCCCGGAATTCTTTCGGCTCAATGCGTCAGCTACAACATTGGCTTTGCCTGGATGGTATTGAATATTTGCGTCGTAATCTTTTAAAAGTTCTAACCACCTTCTTTGCCTCATATTTAGCTCTTTCTGCGTAAATATGTATTTGAGACTCTTGTGGTCGGTAAAGATGTCACAACTCTCACCATACAGATAGTGTCGCCAAATCTTAAGTGCAAAGACGACTGCGGCTAGTTCTAAATCATGTGTAGGGTAGTTAACTTCATAAGGCTTCAACTGACGGGAGGCATAAGCGATAACCTTCCCATGTTGCATTAGCACACAACCTAATCCTTTCTTTGAGGCATCACTGTAGACTTGGTAACCTCCTGATCCAGAAGGGAGAGCGAGTATCGGAGAGGATACGAGTCGTTTCTTCAATTCTTCAAAGCTTTTCTCTTGTTCTTCATTCCATGAGTACTTCACCCCTTTCCTTAGGAGTTTTGTGAGTGGTAAAGCAATTACCGAGAATCTTTCAACAAATCTTCGGTAATAGCCAGCAAGACCCAAGAAACTTCGTATTTCGGTAACAGAAGAGGGTCTTGGCCATTTTGTAATAGCTTCAACCTTAGTTGCGTCTACCATAATTCCCTCTGCTGATACGACATGACCTAGAAATGCCACTTGGCTAAGCCAAAAATCACATTTGGAGAACTTAGCATACAACTTCTCATGCCGCAAGATTCCAAGTACTGTATGTAGATGTGCTTCATGCTCTTCGTGACTCTTAGAATACACTAGAATGTCATCGATAAAGACAATAACGAATTTGTCTAGGAATTTATGAAATACGCGATTCATCAAATCCATAAAGACTGCGGGTGCATTAGTTAGCCCAAAGGGCATAACCAAAAATTCGTAATGACCGTATCGAGTACGAAAGGCGGTCTTGGGAACATCAGCATTCTTGATCTTTAGCTGATGATACCCGGACCTCAAGTCGATTTTTGAGAAGAACTGAGCCCCCTGAAGTTGATCAAAAAGATCATCAATGCGAGGCAGAGGATACTGATTATGAATAGTAATCTTGTTCAGCTCTCGGTAGCCAATACATAAACGCATACTACCGTCTTTCTTCTTCACAAATAAGACCGGAGCACCCCAAGGTGAAACACTGGGTCTTATGAATCCCAGATCTAACAATTCTTGCAATTGTTCCTTCAACTCCTTCAGTTCCATTGGAGCCATACGATATGGAGCTTTAGAAATAGGTTCGGCACCAGGGATCAAGTCGATGATGAATTCTACCTGACGGTCGGGTGGTAATCCCGGAAGTTCATCCGGAAATACATCAGGATATTCACGAACAACGGAGTGGTTATCAATACTCTTAACACTAGCAGAAGTATCCTTAATCGATGCTAGGAATCCAGCACAGCCGTTGGATAAGAATTTTCGAGCCTTGAGCGCAGAAATAATCTTAAGAGATTTATGAGCTTGAGTTCCCTGATATATAATATCAGGATGATGAAGATCACCGAAAATAACACGCCGGAAATGACAATCTATAGTTACGTGATGTTGAGACAACCAATCTATCCCTAGAATAACATCAAAGTCACACATATGTATTGGAAATAGGTCTGCCTTACACACAATAGATTCAATACGGATTGGACAATCTTTATATATGTAAGTGATTACGGATGAATTTTCCATGGGAGTGGAAATGGTTAAAGTATGATTTAAGAGAGTTGGTCTTATCGGAAGGTACTTAGTAAACGAGTGGGATACTAAAGAATGAGTCGCTCCTGTGTCGAATAACACATAGATACTATGTTTACCAAGCTGAAGGTTTCCCGACACAGTACCTGGGACATTAGCAGCATCAGTAGCAGAAAGTGTGAAAGCTCTTCCTCCAACATTGGGTGGTGCAACGTTTGGTCGGTTATTCTTCTTAGTGTCTTTCTTAGTACATTCCTTAATCATGTGTCCAGTTTGGCCACATCTAAAGCATGCTCCTGTACTTCGGTTACATACGCCATGATGTCTCTTACCACAAGTATTACATAGAGGATATGTAATCTGATTTGGGTTTACATGTTGATTTAGTGGTTGAGCTCTAATGGGTTCTGCATATAACTGAATCTGGTTTTGAGCAGGCCTCGGGTTTTGCAGTCTAGGTTGCCATGGACGTGCCTGATTTCCAGAGTTTTGATTTCCTTGCACTTTACGATCTTGATGCTGTGGCGTAGTGGATGATTGGCCGTTTTCTTGCTTAATTTGTCCTTCCCTATTTCTCTTCTTATTATCCCCAGTTCGAGATAAGAATTCTTTCCTTTCGAATTCAAAAGTTTTGATTGCATCAGCAACTTCGGTGATATCCTTAAATTTCATGTACATGATCGACTTCCGAATTCGATCATTAACTGCCCAATTGCATTTTTCTGCCTGGACTTCTGCTGATCCTGCAACGTCTCCTACAATACTAGCCAACCTTGAAAATCGAGTAATGAACTCAGAGGCTGGTTCATCACTCCCCTGTCGAATTATTGCATACTCCCTGATATAAGCTTCTTTATCAGCGGTCGAAAAATACTTATCGTAAAAGATATTACGAAAGTCGACCCATGAAAGATTAGCATTAAAATCATCCCCTCCTTTGACTTGCTTATATCCTTCCCACCAAGTTTGTGCGTCATCTTCAAATTTGTAGGTAGCCAATCTAACTTTATATTGCTCCGGAACTCCAAGAACTCCGAAGATCTTTTCAATATGAGCTATCCAGTTTCTTGCTTCGACTGGATTAATAGCGTGACTAAAGGATTTCGGCTTTTGTTTTTGAAATTTACTAATCCATATGTCTATACTATAAGTAGTATTGTTCGTGGTATTCTCACGAGTTTCACCACCAGAGGTCGGATTAGTGTTAGTGCCTTCTGGATGACGAGTTTGTTGAATAACGGCCTCAGCTGTTTGAGCAACCAGGTTTGGAAGCAACCCGGCAACAGCCTGGTTGATAGCATTAATTACGTTTGGATCAACTGGAGTCTCATTTGAAGAAGTGTTGTTACGCACATGGTTAGTACGAGTACTCTTACGTAGCGGACGACGAGGAGGCATATCTATACGAATAAACATAGGAATTAAACCAAATAAGAGATCAAGTTGAATCCTATCATAGATATCTACCCATTCCTCACAGGTTTTTATTACTATCTTCAAGTTTTCTACAGGAAAGAGCCTTTGCTCTGATACCATAGCTGTAACACCCCAACCCGGAAGGGCTGACGTGTCACAATAACAGTATCATAAACAAAAGTCATAATTTCCTTTATTTATTTATTGGACAAGGATACAACCACATTACTAATAAGGCTAATATACAAGCGGAGACATTATACTTAATTAACTAACATCTTCAGATTTATTCCTAGGCTTTATTCTTCTCTCTCTTTCCCGCCCAAAGTAACCTGCTGGCCTGTATACACAACAATTTTACGGAATGAGCTGAATGCTCAGTACGAAATTATAGGCTCAAATAACAAATAACGCTTTATGCGAAAATTTTACGATGCAAGAACATAATTTCATAATCATATCTTACGGATGTACCCATGAGCAAACTTAAAACGTGACAATACACAGGTAGCTACTCCTGCATAATTATCACATGAGATGGCGAATTGGCATACCCGTTATCCACATCCTTATACTTAAATTCTAGGATCGATCCATACGCCTCCTAATAGCTTTATGTACCACACTTGTACTTTAAGAGACGCCGTGAACTAATCTCTCCGTCACGGATGGAGCACATGATGTCGATGCCGCAACAACATGCTCGTGGGACACTCCACGAGAAGCGATACTCAGGGTATCAGAGTACAAATGGTCTTATTCACATAACTTATAAAACTTATTTTCATAACAAAACGGAACATATATTGGAACATGCGATAATGAGTACAACTAACATAATTCTATCGCATGACATGAAAGCTAAATCCAAAGTTATGATTGGAATAGAAATCAAACGGATTGTTAAATGAATCGATAATCAAAGACGTGATGAGGTTGAAAAGCTATATGAACTTAACGGTTTTATAACAATTGAATATCAAACAACAAGGAGTGGGGTAAGGATCCGTACCTTAATAAATCCAAAATGAAGCTACCTTGTGATAATATTTCAGATTTATACGGGCAGAGTTTAGACTACTGATTAGTCTTTTAACCTAATTTAAATAACATGCACACAAACTAGGTTAGTAACTTAATACAGCCTTTACGATAACTCACGAGATCAAATTCTCACAACGAACGACAAAGTGCGATACTTCATCCATCGAATTAACGATGATCCGTCAAATTAATGACGAACGACAAAGTACAATACTTTATCCATCGAATTAACGATGATCCGTCAAATTAATGACGAACGACAAAGTATAACCCTAATGTGGGCAGCACTTAAACATCCATTGGATATATTGATCGATCGGACAATGAATCGTAATAGCGATCGAGTTATTACCCTGTTCTGCAGCACCCTGCTATACTTAATTTGTGTTTCGTGTGTGTTTTGAGAGTAATTTGACGATATCTCAGTGAGTATTCTGAGTTTCTTCGTCGTTTTTGTGCCCAGATTCAAGTCCCAACATCCTCTATTTATACTGAAATTTTGACCTTGACGCGACCCGCGTGACATATAACCTATTCTTACGCGGGCCGCGTGGCAACTTATTTTGGGTATAGGGTTGCCACGTGTGGGACTAGCCTAGCTGAATCAACGAAATCATTAAATTCAACTTCGTCCGCAAGTTATGAAGATAATTATCAAGTAGGGAATACCCCCCCTAAGTTTTAGGGGCCCTAATCCTGATTCTGAAAATTCTGAAAAATTTAGGGTTTGTACGAAATTACTTGGGTGTCTTAATTAGGGTTTCCTATGGTTTAATTTAATAAAATAATTAGGTCTTTTAATGAGGGTCGTTAAATTATTAGTTTATTATTCCTTTATTTCTAGAATAATGATTTTAAATTTTCGGTTATTACAGGTAATAACATTAAACTTTTTTAGCTACATCTGTAATTGTTTCTTTCCTCTTTATTTTTCATGTATGCTTTCTATTTTCAAAGATATCATCGCCAAACAATTGGAAAGTTATTGGAAATCTGATGATAATGTTAAACTTTTAACAGAAAACTTGAAGTGTTCATATAAATGTGGATCAATGATCCTTAACCAAAAAGGATATGAGACAACTTGCAGCTTAGAAAAAGTTAGAATATAACATACCAGAGAATCCAAGTTAGGACTCTATATCCTTGTAAACTAATACTGAATGAAATGTGTGAAAAGTAAAGTTTCAAGGATCTAGGATCCTTATTGTCAGAACTTGTATAACTTTAGAGCTTCAAGATCCTGTAAGAAAAACAAAGTTGGGACCAAGCCAAATAATTGGGAATGAACCTATAATAACCGGGGACAAGCCCAAATAAACTTGGGACAAGCCCAACAAACTGGGGATAAGCCTAACATAAACTGGGGACAAGCCCAACAAACTGGGGACAAGCCCAACATACTGGGTACAAGCCCAACAAACTGGGGACAAGCCCAAAAAACTAGGGACAAGCCCAAATAAACTGGGGACAAGCCCAAAAACTGGGGACAAGCCCAAAGGATCTTGTGTAAACTGGAGTACGGCCCTCACTGGCGACTATCCAAACTTAGTGACATGAAAATGCCAAAACCTTAGCTAACATGAAAACGTTAGAAACCTTAGGAACGGATGTATGGTACGTCTACCATTATACGTAGGATCCTGAATACAGCCAGTACAATGAAATTGTCAGCCCCTAAAGCGAGTACTGGTCGCATTGCCTTGAACTGCACCAGGATCATCGTGCGTTACTGGCGAAACTGGGGACATGCCCAAAACTGGGGACAAGCCCAAAAAACTGGGGACAAGCCTGGGGACAAGCCCAAATAAACTTTGGAGAGTTGGCCAACCACTTTGATCTTCTGTAAAATGATAATAACTCTGCAAAAGCTTAAACTTTATGAAAATAGATGTTAAATGTTTAACATCCTTTCCTTATGATAAGTAATAAGTATAAAATGAATGAAAATGAAAGTAATGTGTTACCAAATGTAGAATCATATATCCTTTAAGGATCCCGGATCCTTAATCAGAATACTGGTATCGCTGAGGATCCCTGATCCTTCTTACTTAAAGTATTTCTTTAGATGAACAGTATTCCAAGCTCTTGGTAAGAGGTCACCATCTATTGTTAACAAATGATATGCCCCCTTTCCTGCTTCAGCTTCAATTAAGTAGGGACCTTGAAATCTTCTGAACCTGACATTCTTGTTGTATGCTCCAGCCATTCTTTGTTGATAACTGGCCATCAAATCTGGTAATAATAGGATGAAGGAGCTCCGCTGGTTGATGAAGGATAATGCTATGTCTTTGACAAGCATTACATTTCTTTGTGTATTCCACAGCATACTTCTTCCTCATAGGCCAATAGCATCCTGTTCTAAGGATCCTTAAGAATAGTGCTCTGCCCCTAGTGTGGTTCCCACAGTCTCCTTCATGAAAATCCTTTAGAACTTCTTGAATTTTTGGATCCTCAATGCACCGCAACTAGGGACCTGCAAGAGATATCTTGTATAACATGTCATTTAGTATGGTGAATTAAGATACCTTGACTTTGAAAGCTCTGGGGTTTTCTCCTGTAGGAATCTCTCCATGTTGTATATATCTCAGGATCGGAAGGATCCAGGATCCTGAATTTGATTGTGCACCATCACTAGGTATGATTGCAGAATCCTCTGCTATCTCCATAGCTATGTGATCTTCAATAGCAGGGGCTAAGACATGAATGATGAGTATTTTCACATCCTCTGGAATCTTCAGTGATGATCCAAGATTGGCTAGAGCATCAGCTTCTGCATTTTTCTTCCCTGGGTACCTATGATAGACTGCTATCAAGGCCTCATACTCTGCCTCATGATTAGTGGTTTGGAATTCACATGCAATGGATTGGGGTATAATGTCCCCCTGTGGCGATTTTGGTAGTGTACTTTGTCTAGTTCCTTTAACATCTGAAGCTCCATCTGTGAGGAGTGTCTATGGATCCTTGGTCTGCTCAAGTTGTTGAATTTCTAATTCAGCTTCCCTTTATAGATCACTACTGGAATCAGGCACAAAGTCAGCTAAAGCTTGGGACTTGATGGCAGTCCTGGGTTCATACTTAATGTCATATACAATAAGCTTGATTGCCCACTTTGCCATTCTACCTGACATTTGAAGTTTCCTGAGAACATTCTTGATAGGAAGGTTAGTTTTCACAATAATGGTGTGAGTTTCTAAATAATGTCTATGTTTAGCAGAAGCCATCATTAAATCAAGAATTAATTTCTCTAAATGAGAATACCTGGCCTCAGCATCAAGTAGAATTTTACTTACATAGTATACCGGATGTTGAGAGCCTTCATGATCCTTAACTAGGATCACACTTACTGCTTTAGCTGAAATAGCTAAGTATAAGGATAACGATTCTCCATTTTCTGGTTTCATCAGGGCTGGTGCTGAGGATAGATAATCCTTAAGAACCTTGAGTGCAGCTTCATGCTTATCAGTCCACTCAAACTTGCCTTGAGTAATTTTTCTACCTCTTCTTGGATAATGGCATTCCTTTCAAGTGCAAACTTTCTCCTTTTTTGGTGTATTGGCTTGAAAGACCTGATAATACCAAGTTTGTGAGTAATAACTTTCTTAGATATACCTTTCATATCTTCATGTTTCCAAGCAAAGATAGATTTTCTTCTTTCCAAGAAGGATACTAAATCCTGCTCAATACTGTCTAGGATCCCGGATCCTATAAAAATTTTGTATTCAGGATCCTCTGGGTTCAACAAAATATCCTTGACGTCTTGCTCTCTTGCCTCCATGACGTCTTGCTCCTTGGAGGCTGGCTTCATTGAAGAAGTGTAACAGTTCTTTGCCTCCTGCTGATCACTTTCTATCTTCACCATATCTCATAGAGTTGGGAGCTTGACACATTGATGATATGTTGAGGGGGACTGCCTTCATATCGTGTATCCATGGCCTGCCAAAGATAACATTACAGCAAGATAAGCAATCAATAACATAGAATTTTTTTAACATAATTCACTCCCTCTATATAGATAGGAAGTTTGATGTCCCCCAATGTAATCTTTGTATCTCCACTGAATCCCGCAAGGACATATGATCTTTGGACAATATCGGATTCAAGGATGTCCATTCTATTGAGGACATCCAACTGGATTATGTTCATTGAGCTTTTCCCATCAATGAGAATCCTGCGAACAAAATGGTTCGATATAAATAATGTAATAACCAAACCGTCATGATGGGGATCATGTATGTCGACACGGTCATCCCCATCAAAGTATATGACTTTTTCCTGGGTAAGGATGGAAGTTCGAACAGGTCTGTCCCTATTATCCATCTTTGTTTCCTTTGCATGTCTCTTAGCTGCTGAGAACCTCCGGAGATGAAATGGATGATTTGAGCATCAGTTGGTGGAGGAGGAGCTTTTTCAGAAAGTTTCTCAGGATCCTTGATCCTTGACTTTTTCCTTCCAAGCAATTCCTTCAAGTATCCTTTATTCAAAAGATAACCTATCTCCTTCCTTAATGCTATGCACTCATCTGTGAGAAGACCAAAATCCTCATGGTAAGCACACCATTTCGATTTGTCTTTGATAGCAGGCAGTTTGTCATTTCTCCTTGGCCACCTAGCCTTGTCACCTAAATTCTGCATAGCAAGGATTAGTTCACTATTATCAGCAGAAAAAACAATATTCAGAAATAGGAAAATAATCCTCATCATCTTTCTCTTGTTCCAGAGCATGCACATTCTGGTTATCATGATTCGAGTATTGCTTGGATCAGTTATTCTTGAAATAGGATCCTTGTTTGTCTTGCTTTGAGGATCCTGACAACCTATCCTGGATCCTTTTATCATCCTCTAAACGGATGAATCTAAGGGCCCTGCTCCTTACCTCATCTAGGTTCCTACAAGGTGTCATAACAAGATCATCATAGAACTGAGAATCCTTAAGTAAACCCATTTTAAAAGCCTCTACAGCTGTGGCTATATCTAAGTTAGGGATTTCTAAGGATTCTCTACTGAATTTAATTATATAATCTCTAAGTGATTCATTATGAGCTTGTGTTACCCTATATAAATCGCTTGTTAATCGTTCAAATCTCCTACTACATGAATATTGACTATTGAACAAGTTAACTAGATTAGAAAATGAAGTAATAGAGTAAGGGGGAAGACTTAGCAGCCATTTAAGAGCTGATCTTGTAAGAGTGGATCCGAAACCCTTGCATAGACTTGCTTCTTTTAACCGCTCAGGAATTGGATTGATCTTCATCCTTTCTCTGTATTGATCCACATCCTCTTCTGGATATGTTGAACCATCATACAACTTCATGGTTGGTATCTGGAACCTTTTAGGAATTTCTGCATCATAAAGGGGTGGTACAAAACGAGGTATCCTATGGCTTCCATCTTGGATTTCAGGAATGGGTTTGACCACTCCTGGAACGCTGGATATCATATCCTTCAATTTCTGTAATTCCCTAGCCATAGCTTGGTTGATACCTGTATCCTGCATAAAGCCATGGTTAGCAGTATATGAATTATTCAAAATGTTACCTCCTGGAGGATTCAAGTTTAGAGTTCCGGATGTGAATCCATATTGGCGGGATACTGGTATGATTGAGGGACCAGAAGAAGCAATGGTCTGCATTGGAATGAAGTCTCCTTGATGAACATCTGAACTTCCAGGTTGTACACTTCTTAAGGATCAAGATCCTGAAAGATGTTGGATCCTTGATGTGCTGTGAATGAAGGTCTTGGAGGATAATCCATGGATCCGGAAACCTGAGATGAGGATCCTTGAACCTGGAATGAGGATCTTTGAACCTGAGAGGATCCTTGAACCTGAGAGGATCCTTGAACCTGAGAGGAGGATCCTTGAACCTGAGAGGATCCTTGAACCTGAGAGGAGGATCCTTGAACCTGAGAGGATCCTTGAACCTGAGAGGATCCTTGAACCTGAGAGGAGGATCCTTGAACCTGAGAGGATCCTTGAACCTGGGAGGAGGATCCCTGAACTGGCTGCGTCCCCATGCATCCTCCTAAACTGGTGAAGAATCCCTGATGCTGAAATGAGGATCCTGAAGGCTGGAAACAAGATCCTTGAGCCTGAGACATTGCCGATGATCCATGACACATTCCTGTTGATCCACCCTGTATTAGACATCTGGAGCTGCAAAGTGCTGGGAAGTTATGACCGGAGTGTCGAAATTCAGCGACCTCGGCATCAAAGGGGAGTGATCCTCTGCTGATTTTATCAATTTCGCGAAGGATCCTGCCATTAGTTTGGTCCTGTTGTTGCATGTATCCTCTCATCTGCAAAATCAAAGCATAAAGATCACTGTTAGTAAGTGTAGAGGAAGAAACAACAGTTGGTTTTGTGAAAACGGGGGTTGTCTTCTTCGGAGCATTCTTAGCATTCTTCTGGAATGCAGGGATAAGATGATGCAACAGTGGAATGCCCGGTGATGAGGTAACCGCCGACATGGAACTTGAAGAAGTTTTTCCCTGAGAAGCCATGTGGTTGAAGGTGATGAACCGAAATGACCAAAATGAACAAAATTTCTCAGAAATGAAGCACCAATTGCCCCACGATGGGCGCCAAACTGTTTTGGTCAAAAATCACACAAGGATAATGCAACCAAATCTGATTTTGTGAGGTGTGATGCTTGGTTAATTGAATAAATGACAAGCATATGAACGATGAACACCGAGATTTATACGAGGAAAAAGCCCTTGATCTTTAGAATCTCCGGCATAAAAAACCTCGGGTGATGGTAACTACCGATCACCAAATATATTGGAAAACCAACAATGCTCCTTGTACAACTTCGGAAGAAAACAAGCTCAATACAATGAATTGCTAGTATAAGTGTGTGTTTTTGATAAGTGTTTGCAGAGAATTCGAGTGTTGTGTGTTGTTTGTGTGGTGTGTTCGACTTATGCCTCAAATGAGCTCGTTTTCCCCTTAAAAGATAGAAAAAAATCAACTAACTAACTTCCCGAAAAAGGTGGAAGTCACCCATGATCACCACTAACAGTTATTTCTTCATTAAGCACGTGCCTAAGAAGCATATTCCACGAGATTCCAGCAAAGAAGTAGTCCACTACGTCCATTATCTGCATTAAAACATTAAAAACGTGACAATTGTTAGAAATCATAAGTTCTGTTAAGGATCCTATGATCCTCAGACTCTGGATCCTCAGACTCCCAGCA
Organism: Helianthus tuberosus; assembly: GCA_030545235.1. NCBI lineage: Eukaryota > Viridiplantae > Streptophyta > Magnoliopsida > Asterales > Asteraceae > Helianthus > Helianthus tuberosus. The sequence continues at coordinate 152,097,077 of CM060357.1, read as the reverse complement.
TCATCCATTAAGGATCCGTGATCCATGCCCAGTCTCAGGATAGATAATCCTTAACATAAAATTCATGCCCTAACAATATGGACGCCCTTTGCCAACCCAAGTAGACCGGCCACGTTTTGCTGGTAGAAACTTGGGTAGACAATTTTGACAACCTTTAAAAGGGTTTAACGATAAATAAATAAAACTTTAGGCTTTTGACTATCTTTTGTGTTATTAGCTTTATTTATTTTGAATGTTGTTTTATTTACATTTACCTGCCAATTTCTATTTTACAACTTTAGAGTTTACAAGTTGTTAGAAAAAGTATCAAATGTATGCCAAAATCAGTTTATGTCAAAAGATTAAAAATTATATGACCAAGGATCACATATGTTGTTGTCAAAGGATAAGGGTAACATTAATAAATAAAAAATAAAGTAAAGGCAAATAAGGATCATACCATAGAATCCAAGTTAGGATTCTATATCCTTAACACTTACAACTATGCTAACAAGAGACAAGAATCAGTAGAGAGTTAGGATCCTGTATCCTTAACTGTCTGGCTTTGGGAACCTGTAACAACATATAACTTGGGACTAAGCCAATTGTCACAGAAAATAATCATTAGTAACTGGGGACAAGCTCAACAAGATGGGGACAAGCCCAAAAACTGGGGACAAGCCTAGAAACTGGGGACAAGCCCAAATATTCTTGTGTAAACTGGTGTATGGCCCAAACTGGTGACTATCCCAACATGACTGACATGAAAATGCCAAAACCTTAGCTAATGTGAAAATGTTAGAAACCTTAGGAACGGATGTATGGTACGTCTACCATTATAATTAGGATCCTAAATATAGCCAACAACAATGAAATTGTCAGCCCCTAAAGCGGGTACTGGTCGAATTGCCTTGAACTATACTTGGATAACAGTGCGAAACTTGCGAGGGTGTTGAAACCCAATTCGTAGGAGGTAGTGGATACCTTAGACTGAGGACAAGCCCATAAACTGGGGATAAACCCAAAAACTTTGGAGAGTTGACCAATCACTTGATCCTTTGTCAAAAATGCATCTAATTCTGCAAAACTTAAAACTTGATGAAAAAGGATAAAGGATTCTAATACCCTCTCCACATAATCAAATGAATTAATGAACTTGTAAAATAATAACTAAATCATTACCAGAACGAGGATCATATATCCTCTGAGGATCCTTACCATGAACTAAGTATTAGGATACCTAAGGATCCTCGATCCTTCTTACATGAAGTACTTCTTTAAATGAACAGCATTCCAAGCCCTTGGTAAGAGATCACCATCCATTGTTAACAAACGATAGGCCCCCTTTCCTGCCTCAGCTTCAATTAGATAGGGGCCTTCCCACTTTAGTGCTAGCTTGGCATCAGCAGAGTTTGTGGTATTTTGGAATGCCTTCCTCAACACCATGTCACCAACTTGAAACTTCCTGATCCTGACATTCTTGTTGTAGGCTCCAGCCATTCTTTGTTGATAGCTAGCCAACCTTATTCTTGTTAAATCCCTGAGTTCTTCTATAGTATCCAGATTTTGAGTCAAGTTTTTAGCATTTCCTTCAGGATCACGGATTCTTGTTCTTGTAGTAGGGACTACCATCTCTGTAGGGATCACAAATTTAGCTCCAAAGACCAAAGAGAATGGAGTTTGACCAGTAGCATTCTTAGGAGTTGTTCAATCAGCCCATAATACATATGGTAGCTCTTCTGCCCATTTCCCTTTCTTGGATCTAAGCTTCTTCTTCAAGTTGTTGATGATGATCTTGTTGGATTATTCTGCTTAACCATTAGCTTATGGGTGGACTGGTGTTGATGTTATCATCCTAATCCCCCAGCTTTCACAAAAGTTAGTAGTTCAAGCCCCAATGAATTGGGATCCATTCTCACAAACAATTTCAGAAGGTATGCCAAATCTAGTAATGATGTTTCTTTTGATTAAGGGTATAACTTCTTTTTCTCTGACTTGTGCAAAAGCTTCAGCTTCTAACCACTTGGAAAATTAATCAGTCATGGCCAACATAAACACTTTTCCTCCTGATGCCTTAGGAAGTTTGCCAACTATGTCCATCCCGCATCTCATGAATGGCCAAGAAGAGGATATAGGATGCAGAGGCTCCGCTGGTTGGTGAAGAATATTATTATGTCTCTGACAAGCATCACATTTCCTTGCATACTCTACAACATCCTTCTTCATTGTCGGCCAATAATATCCTGTTCTAAGGATCCTTGAGAATAGTGCTCTGCCCCTAGTGTGGTTCCCACAATCTCCTTCATGAAAATCCTTTAAAACTTCTTGAATCTCTGGATCCTCAATGCATCTTAAATATGGACCTGCAAGAGACCGTTTATATAAGATGTTATTTAGTAATGTAAATTGAGATACCTTAATTTTGAAGGCTCTGTGATTTCTCCCAGCATGAATCTCTCCATTCTGTATATATATCTCAGGATTGGAAGGATCCAGGATCCTGAATTTGACTGTGCACCATCACTAGGTACAATTACAGAATCTTCCACTATCTACATGGCTATGTTATCCTCAATAGCAGGGGTTAAGATGTGGATGATGGGTATCTTAAAATCCTCTGGAATCTTCAATGATGATCCAAGGTTAGCTAGGGAATCAGCTTCTGCATTTTCTTCCATGGGTACCTATGTTAAACTAAACGAAGCAAAAGAGTCTGCCAATTTCTTGACTATTTCTAGATACTTGATTAGCCTTTCACCTTTGACAGCATAAGAACCATTATAGTGGTTAGTAATTAATAAGGAATCTATGTGTACCTCAAGATACCTGATCCTCATATGCTTGGCTAATTGCAAACCTGCTATGAAGGCCTCATATCCAGCCTCATTATTGGTGGTTTGAAATTCACAAGCAATTGATTGGGGTATCATGTCCCCCTGTGGCGATTTTAGTAGTATGCCTAGTCCAGTTCCCTTGACATTTGAAGCCCCATCTGTGAAGAGTATCCAATGATCCTTAGTCTCTTCAAGTTGTTGAACTTCCAATTCAGCTTCCCTTTTTAGATCACTACTGAAATCAGCCACAAAGTCAGCTAAGGCTTGGGATTTGATGGCAGTCCTAGGTTCATACTTAATGTCATATGCACTAAGCTTGACTGCCCATTTTTTCATCCCTCCTGACATTTCAGGTTTCCTGAGAACATTCTTGATAGGAAAGTTAGTTTTAACAATAATGGGATGAGTTTCAAAATAATGACGTAGTTTAGTAGATGCCATGATTAAAGCAAGAATAAGTTTATCTAAATGAGAATACTTGGACTCAGCATCAAGTAGACTTTTACTTACATAGTATACTGGATGTTGAGAACCTTCATGATCCTTAACTAGGACTGCACTTACTGCCTTAATGGAAACAACTAGTTATAAGGATAATTTTCCCTATTTTCTGGTTTCATTAGAGCTGGAGCTGAGGATAGGTAATCCTTGAGGGCATTCTCATGCTTCTCAGTCCATTCAAATTTTTTATTCTTTCTCAGGATGTCATAGAACTCTTTGCATTTCTCCGACGACTTTGAGATGAATCTGTGCAAGGCTGCGATTCTTCCTGTCAACCTTTGCACATCCTTAGCATTGGCGGGAGACTTGATATTCACCATGGCCTTGATTTGTTCTAGAGTTGCCTCTATTCCCCTCTTTGTCACCGTGTAACCTAAGAATTTACCAGCTTTAACTCCAAAATGGCATTTGGAAGGACTCAGTTTCATGTTGTATCTATCAAGGATATCAAATGCTTCTTCCGAATCTCTTAAGTGATCCTCAGCTCTTTTGGACTTAACCACCTTATCAACTATGTAGACTTCCATTGTGTGTCCAATCTGCTCTTTAAACATCATATTCACTAGCCTTTGTTATGTAGCACCTGCATTTCTGCCTTGAGCAATTTGTCTACCTCTTCTTGGATAATGACATTTCTTTCGAGTGCAAATTTCATCCTTTTCTGATGTACGGGCTTGAAGGACCTGTCAATACCAAGTTTATGAGTAATAACACCCTTAGAAATACCCGTCATGTCTTCATGTTTCCAAGCAAATGTAGTTTTTCTTCTTTTTAAGAAGGATATTAAATCCTGCTCAATACTGTCAAGGATCCCGGATCCTATAAAAATCTTGGATTTAGGATCCTCCGGGTTTAGTAGAATATCCTTGACGTCCTGCTCTCTTGCCTCCAGGACGTCCCTTGGAGGATACTTTAATTGCTATGCCTCCCTAGGCTTTGAGGCTGGTTTCATTGATGAAGTGTAGCAATTTTTGGCTTCTTGCTGATCACTTTCAATCTTCACCACACCCCATGTAGTAGGGAGCTTCACACATTGATGATATGTTGAGGGAATTTCTTTCATATCGTGTATCCATGGCCTGCCAAGGATAACATTACAGCAAGATAAGCAATCAATGATACAAAATTTTTTAACAGAATTTACTCTCTCTATATAAATAGGAAGTTTGATGTCCCCCAATGTATTCTTAGTCTCTCCACTGAATCCCACAAGGACAGATGATCTTGGGACAATATCAGATTTAGGGATGTTCATTATTTTGAGGACATCCAACTGGATAATGTTCACTGAGCTTCCCCCATCAATGAGGATCCTGTGAACAAAATGGTTAGAGATAAATAATGTAATAACTAGACCGTCATGATGAGGATCCTGTATATCCACACGGTCATCCTCATCAAAGGATATAACTTTCTCCTGGGTAAGGATGGAAGTTCGAACAGGTCTGTCCCCATTCTCCATCTTTGTTTCCTTTGCATGTCTCTTAGATGCCGAGAATGAAGTGCCACAGATATCAGAGCCACCGGAGATGAAATGGATAATTTGAGCATCGGCTGGTGGAGGAGGAGCTTTTTCAGGGACTTTCTCAGAATCCTGGATCCTTGATTTTTTCCTTCCGAATAACTCCTTCTAGTATCCTTTGATCAAGAGGTAACCAATCTCCTTCCTTATTGCTATGCATTCATCTGTGAGATGACCAAAGTCTTCATGATAAGTACACCACTTCGATTTGTCTTTGGTGGCAGCTGGCTTGTCACTTTTCCTCGACCATCTAGCTTTATCACCTAAGTTCTGCATAGTAAGGATTAGTTCACTATTATCAGCAGCAAAACAATATTCAGAGATAGGAGGATAATCCTCAACATCTTCCTCTTGTTCCAGAGGATGCACATTCTGATTGTCAGACTTAGTGTATGACTTGGATTTGTTATTCTTGAAATAGGACCCTTGTTTGTCTTGCTTTGAGGATCCTGATAGCCTCTCCTAGATCCTTTTTTCATCCTCTAAACATATGAACCTAAGGGCTCTGTTTCTTACCTCATCTAGGTTCCTGCAAGGAGTCGTAACAAGATCATCATAGAACTGAGAATCCTTAAGTAAACACATTTTAAAAGCTTCAAAAGTTGTAGCAATATCTAAGTTAGGGATTTCAAAGGATTCTCTATTGAATTTAGTTATATAATCCCCTAATGATTCATTATGACCTTGGGTAACCCTATATAAATCACTAGTTAACCGTTCAAATCTCCTACTACATGAAAATTGACTATTGAACAAGTTAACCAAATTAGAAAATAAAGTAATTGAATAAGGAGGAAGACTTAGAAGCCATTTCAGAGCTGATCCAGTCAACGTGGATCCGAAACCCTTGCAAAGGCAGGCTTCTTTTAACCTTTCTAGAATGGGATTGATCTCCATTCTCTCTCTGTATTGTGCCACGTGCTCTTCTGGATCGGTGGTACCATCATAGAGCTTCATGTTAGGTGTTTGAAATCGTTTTGGTATCTTAGCATTACATATGGGTGGTGCAAAGCGAGACACCATGTGACTCCCATCCGGAATCTCAGGAAAGGGGTTAACCACTCCTGGGACACTGGATATTATATCCTTGAGTTTTTGTAACTCCTTAGCCATGGCCTGGTTGATTCCTGATTCCTACATAAGACCATGGTTAGTATTGTAAGTTGTATTAAAAGTGTTACCTCCTGACTGGTTTGAGGCTGTGTTTCCAGATGTGAATCCAAATTGAGCCAATTATGGTGCAACTGTGGGACCAGACAGCAATAGTCTGCATAGTAACGAAGTCTCCCACATGAATCTCAGAACTTCTGGGTTGCTGACTCCCTAAGGATCCTTGATCCTGGAAGATGTTGGATCCAGGATACATTAGAGTTGAAGGTCTTAGAGGATACTCCATGGATCCTTGAACCTGCGATGACGATCCTTAATGTTGAGGGTAGGATCCTTGAGCTGATAGCGTCCCCATGTAGCCTCCTGAACTAAATAAGGATCCTTGATGCTGGAAGGAGGATCCTTGAGGCTGAAAAGAGGATCCTGAAGGCTGGAAGTAGGATCCTTGAGCCTGTGTCATAGCAGACGATCCATATTGCATACTTGATGATCCTCCATGGTACTGGACACCTGATGTTTTGGAATGCTGGATTGTTGTTAGTGGAGTAGTGAAATCCAACTTTCTGGGCATCAATGGGGAGTGATCCTCCGCTGACTTCTTCAATTTCTTGATCTCATCAATCTCACGAAGGATCCTGCCATTAGTTTCATCCTACTGTTGCATGCAACATCTCATTTGCAAAATCAAAGAATAAAGATCATTGTTAGTAGGTGTAGAGGAAGAAACAGCAGTAGTTGTCTTAGTGAAAACGGGGGTTGTCTTCTTCTCTGCATTCTCAGCATTCTTCTGGTATCCAGAAGAAACATGAGGCAACGGTGGAATGCCCTGTGATGAGGTGATCGCTGACATGGAGCTTGAAGTGTTTTTCCCTTGAGAAGCCATGTGGATGAAGGTAATGAACAAAAATGAATGAAATGAATAGAATTTTTAGGAATGAAGCACCAATTGCCCCACGGTGGGCGCTAAACTGTTTTGGCCAAAAATCACACAAGGATAATGTAACCAAATCTGATTTTTGTGAGGTTGGATGCTTGGTTATATGAACAAGCGTATGAACAATTATCAAAATGAAATGACAATGAACACAAGGATTTATACGATGAAAAAGGCCTTCATCAATGTATGATCTCCGGCATAAAAAACCTCGGATAGTGAAAACTATCACTATCAACTATATTGACAAAAAAGGTTAGAACTTTGGATGATAACAAGCACAATACAATGAATTCTAGTGTGAATGTGTGTGTGTTCGCCAATGTAGATCAGAGAGTTCGAATGGAAGCAGTTGTGTTTCTAAAAAGAGCTTGTTACCCCATAAAAGATAAAAAAATATCTTAATAACAAACTATCCGAAAATCAAGCTAGCCCTCCACGATCACCATTAACGGTCACCAGCCTCATGCACGTGCATAAATGGAAGCATATTCCTCTCAAATTCTCTCAATGACTCAGTCCACAAATACCTGCAAAAGTAAATTGAGAACACAAGGAACAATTGTTAAAAACATAAATAATAGTAAGGATCCTGAATCCTCAGACTCCCTGCATTATCCGTTAAGGATCCGTGATCCAGGCTCAGTCTCAGGATAGATGATCCTTAATATAAAATCCATGCCCTAACAACAACAACAACAACAACAACAAGTTTTTTTTTTTTTTTACAAACTAATCATATTAAGAGCATTCACAATGAATCTCCTATATATTTGTGAGTGTGTTATTTATATTATAAGTAATAGTTTACAAGTGTAGGAGAGAAAATGTTACTGTTCATTTGTAAATATACATGAAACAGTATTCACCCTTATATGTATAATATTTTTGAAGTGGTTTTAAGTGTAGAAAGAGAAAATGTAATAATAAAAGTATAAAAATATTATTTAATGGAAAAAAAAGAAAAATAATAATTTTCAGTGCAATCATAGTAATGAGAATAAATAATTTAATGTGAATGCTCTAGGTCAATTAGTTATATCAATATATTCATAAGGGTGGGCAGGGCACTCGGGTGCCCCTTGCGCAGTGGCGAAACTTGACAATGAAGACAGGGTCTAAAACGTATATACCGAAAAATTTCTATAGAACCGGAGGGTCGAAAACGTATATACCAAAAAAATTCTATACAAAAACTACATATATAACACTATTGACTGAAAAATTCGGATGGTCGCCCCCCCCGGCCCCTCTTAAGTTGCGCCCCTACCCTTGCGGGTACCTCGGTAACCACGGGTAGTATAGTAGTACTCACCGAAAAAAGGTCACAAATGTGCTCACTAAATGTGAGCGTTGGGCACCAAAATAAAACAAAAAAGTTTAATATTTTACCCCCTTTAAAATACACATCTCACATTTTGTTTTCACACTAATTCTATAACCATTTCTCCTCTCTATAAACTTCTCTTTTCAGTTTTTCTTATACTATAAGACGGATGATAATTTAAAATTATACATTCCACCCGACGATCTTAGTAATTTATTCTCCACCGGCAGTAACCTTCAATTTCTCATGGATGTTGCACAAGCTCATGTTGAAGACACAACAATGTCTAAAAAAAGATATGTGCCACATAACGGATCCTTCGGTGGAGCCAGTTATTGATGACAATGTATATAATATCTTTTTAATTAACAAAAAAATGGTTTAGGGAACTTGAAAGGAATGATACCATTAATTAGAGTAGTTCAGGGTAAAAATAAGGTGGCAATATAGGATTGATGAAAATATTATAAGGGTAAGAAATGAGTGTCCCTCCCATCTTTAGAAACTGATTAGGGCTGGGGATAGTCATTTCAAATGGGACACGTCGATTCATCCGTATACGTAGATATATGAGATCAGGTGGAAGTTTTCTTCAACGATAGAAAAAAAAAAATACAAAAGAATGACATGTAAACCGGCAATATGTTATGCCGCAGCCCCTATTAATGATATTAAATGTAAAATATCGAGTGGCTTGATCGATTAATATACAAAATTCGTATTATAGGGTTCATCCATTGTTCTTCTAAATTCTTTGTTCTTGATTGTTTGATTGAATTGTGATTAATGGGTCCTATATTATGGACGGAATTGTCTTCTAACCCTAATTCAGCTATTCTCAATTCGTTGTAGTTCCAAGCATGTGTTCTCTTAGCCTCTAGTTAGTTCTTATGATTGTAATGCCACCATTAGGAAACAACTAATCTTAGAGATACCATCAAATTAAGTTTCAAGGAATTAAACATGAATTAACTAATAATATTACATGTCTTTTTTTTTTCTTCTGGTTTCTATCTAACCACTAAAACTGAAAATGATTGTCCACTAACGGACCCATTTCCCATGACTTTCCGCTCTCTAAACTTTTGGTCAAGCTCCGTCACTAAACTTTTGGTCAAGCTCCGCCACTGCTTGTAGGTATCCAGCAACATGTTAGTGGCTTTTAAATCTCTATGGTTACCCTTAGCCTTGAAAACTTGATCAGCTCACTATTATTATTATTCTGTTGACTGTTACCAACTAAGTAATGGTCCAATCCAATTTCAGTAGATCTCATCCATTTAATTGGGCCAAACCAAACTCCATCGGCTCATCTGCTCACTCATGTTAGCCCGCACTTTGACTAATGAGTAACAGCCTACTTTAGAATTTTCAATGAGTTAATTGCCATTTTAGTCCCTGTGGTTTGTCCCATTTTGCCAGTATAGTCCAAAGGTTTCATTTTTAACATCTGGATCCAAAAATGTTTCATCGTTGCCATTTTGGTCCAACTGACTTAACTCCATCCATTCACCTCTGTTAACTCAAGGGCAATTTTGTCATTTTATCAATCTGTTTTAATTAATTAATATTTAAAGAATATATTATACACACACCTTCATCACCCACCTCACCATCACTACTGCCACCATCACCACCCCTGCCTTCACCACCACCACAGCGCCTCACCACCACTGCCACCATCACAACCACAGCCTCACCACCACAACCTCACCACCACCGCCTCACCACCACAACCATCACCACCATCACTACTGCCACCATCACCACCCCTGCCTTCACCACCACCACAGCCTCACCACCACTGCCACCATCACAACCACAGCCTCACCACCACCGCCTCACCACCACAACCATCACCACCACCTGCTTAACCATCGGTTCAACATGTTTGAAATCCAGTTCATGAAAGAATGATCGGTTTTAGTTGCGTATTCATCAGCTTGTTTCTCGAGTCTTTTCCTTCCAAGAATTAATTGTTGTTCGAAGCTGCATATTTTCTTTCTTTTAGTCGATAAATTAGCACTTCTGCAACTTTCCATGCTTCCTTGACTCTCAGCCTCGCGTTTCCTGTCTTTTTCTTTCTCAAAGATAGCAACTTGTTCATGAGGTCCACATTGCATCATCGGTTCAACTTTCAAAGGCGATCTACTTTTAGAACGCGAGTCATTAACATTCGTAGTCGTTCCTTTTTGAAACACATGTTGGCATAATGTACCTGCTGCCCCTTTGTTGTGTGAACCTACACGAAACAATATTCAATCGGTATATTTCTAGCAACAAGTTTGATCCATTATGGAAGCGGTATGCAACACATTAATCATTTCTAAGTTCAAACAAGCGTTAATGGATCAACGCGTACTTGTGCAGCTGGAAGCGGTATGCACCACAGCCTCACCACCACCGCCTCACCACCACAACCATCACCACCACCTGCTTAACCATCACCGACATGACCCTCACATGCCAGAACCCTATCTCTATCCTAGACCACAACCTGCAAACAATCAATCTTTGTTCACCATCATCACACTCACCTGTAAACCACCACACCTGCCTACACTTAAATCCGAACAATCATCGACACTCCTCACCCTAATCACCACCTAATAGCAACCAAATCCTTCACAACCTCCTGCAACCGTGAAACACCACCACTGCCACCATCACCATCACAGCCTCACCACCACCGCCTCACCACAACCATCACCATTACTGCCTCACCACCGCTTCACCATCACCATCACCATCACCTGCACCCGACCACCACCAACATCACCATCACCCGCGTTGGTGACTGTAACTAACCCCCAATCCTCAAGAACCCTAGATTTCAAATCCACCAAATTGATCATTTAATCACCCCTGTCATGGCAAATTGACAGAGGGGTTTTGTTTGGAATCAAAAAACGAGTGGAATGCGGGAAAGAATTGTCGTTAATGGTGTCGGATTTGACGCTGGAGGGTTCATCAGAGTTCCCACAGTGGCAGTGGCCGACGGTTATAGATTTCTCTCCGAATGGTGGTGGCCGGGTGGTTGTGATGGTTGTGGTGGACAGATGGTGGTGATGGCGGCAGGTGGTTCTTGGTGAGGATGGTTGCCGTAGAGAGAGAAAGAGAGAGAGAGGGGGTAGAGTTTTGGTGTATGACTGATATATGTGAGTGTATATATAATTAAATTTGTTTTTTTATTCATTTTTATTAATAAAGCATAAAAATAACTATAAAGACAAAATTGCCCTTGACTTAACAGAGTTCATTGGATGGAGTTAAGTCAGTTGGACCAAAATGGCAACGATGAAACGTTTTTGGATCCAGATGTTAAAAACGAAACCTTTGGACTATACTGGCAAAATGAGCCAAACCACAGGGACTAAAATGGCAATTAACTCATTTTCAATTTATAAACTAATCAACCTTCAATATGTTCCACTTAATTTGAACCGTCCCCAATTAATACCTCTAACACCACACGGTGTGGGGGTGTGAGAGGGGAGGAGAAGCCACTCCATGCCCCCAACACTGCCCCGTACCTTGGGGTGGGGAGGGGCTTGGAGAAGATGACCGGCGTGGGGGCAAAGGTGATGGTGAGGTGACGCGATTTGGTTGGTGGGTGATGGAAAGAGTCGTTGAACGGCTCTTTTGTTTAAAAAAAAAAATTCTAAAAACATTATCATATAAATCACATTAAACAGCCTATTCACCGTTTTCTCCGTACAAACACATTCTTTCATTCTCAAATTCCTCTCATTACATAAAAAATGCAATCATTATCTTCGCTTTACAAATTTGCTTTATCATCTTCGTTTGACGAGGGAGCGGAAATAATAACATCATCGCTTTAGAAAGTCGTTCAGTGTATATTTGAAGATGTCGATAGCTCACAACCCAAAAGGAGAAAACACATAATACGCGATCGGCTCGCCACACAGGAATTATTGGTAAGTAATCATTTTTTCACCCAACCTAACATATGATGATAGGAGTTTTGGACGACGTTTTTCGTGCCTAGGTTTATTTCTAAATATAGCAAATGATTTAGAAAGTAAATATGAATTTTCCAACAAAACCCTATGCACGTGGTAGTATGGAATTTAGCTTGTTGCAAAAATCCACAACCGTGATTAGACAATTGACTTATTGCACTAGTTTCGACATAATGGATGACTATTTAAAAATGTCGGAACAAGTAGCAAGGGAAAATCTTCAATATTTTTGTGAGTATGTTATAGTACTATACATAAAAAAATACTTGAGAAAACCTACGTCTAGTGGTATACAACAAATTTTGGAGTTTCATGAGCGTAAACATGGTTCCCCGAGATGATTGGTAGTATAGATTGTATGAAATGGGAGTGGCAACTTTGTCCAACTACGTGGCGCGGCCAACACACGAGTAGGCATAAAAAACCCGACTATGATGCCTGAACAGGTTGCATCAGAAGATATTTGGTTTTGGCATGCATTCATTGGTGTGGCAGCTTCGAATAACGATATAAATATTCTTAATCAATCACCCATTTTCAATGTCTATATAGATGATGTTGGACTAAAGGCTTTATATTTTATACGGGCTAAAATGTTGTGTTTGTAAAAGTATTTACACGGGCTACAACATTGGATGAAAATAGAATAAATTTTAACGTAGCTCAAATGGCGCCACAAAAAGACGTGGAACGAGCTTGTGGTGTTTTTCAAAGATGACGAGTTTTGAGCATTCCGTATAGGATTATGGAAAAATATAAAGTTAAAAATGTGATGTAAGTGTGCATTATTTTACACGGCACGATTTTGCAGGATGAAAGAGGCGCTATTTGTGGATACCATGAGAAGGATAAGCAACCAAATAATGAAGACATCGGTGATGGAGTGAGATAATTAAACGAGCATCAAAATTTTAATAAACAAATGCATCACAACCTACGAGCATATTTGGTTGAAAACATTTGGAATCTTCAACGATACAATGACAACGATGACGAGGATGATAATTAAAATATGTAACTTTTTGTTTTTTTGTTGTTTTTAGTAGAATTGTTATTGTCTTTATCGGTTTAATTAATATATATGTTTGCTTTTAATTTAATTGATTTGTTTTTTTAAAAGAAAAATGAAAATAAAAAACCAAAACCGCCCCTCCACCACACCCCACCACCCCATGGTTTTTCGGGCTTGGAGGGTAAAACCCCCTCCTCTAACGTGCTAGACACGTATCGTTCGATGCCCCTTTCACCTCCCTTAAGGGTGAGCGGATTGGGGGCGGTTAAGTGGTTGGTACCGAACCCCCCTCTACCGGCAACCTTTTTACCAAGCCAATTTTTCCGACTGGGGGGGGGGGGGGAGAGATTTTGGTGAAGCTTTACCGAGTCGGGGAGAGAGTGGGAAGGGGGGGGGGGAGATGAGTGTGTGGTGGGGTCCATTCCTTCTCAACCAATCACATATTTTTTTTTTTTTTTTTTTAATGTTTTACCTAAACCCCATTAGGTAAACCTCCACCAACGTTTCTGAAAATTAGATAAACAATTTAGGTGAATTGACATGACACTGTTTGATTGGAACTGTGTGAATGAAGAGTTTACCTATTACAAATAGGTAACCACTCCCTTAACCCTAACCACTGTTTAGTCTAAAAATTCAAGAACATGGCCCACCACAATATGTATTAAGTCATGTACCACATATGGAAATGTCAGTCCAATAATTGATTTAATGTCTTGTCATACTCCACTTTTCTTCTTCGTGTCACCAACAACCCTAATGTTGTTTAAACGACGTCATCACCTTCTTCTATATATTTCTCAAAACAAATTCTAACACTTTTTTTCGAGTTTGTTTAACAAAATGTTAGAGTTTTGACAGAATTCTTCTCAGAGTAAACGCTTCAAGAAAATGGTTATCCTACACATGAACACTCAGATCTAAAAAGAAACGCAACACAAAAACACATTTTTTTCCGAAAAATTGTATTTTCGACAAATTCTTCACATTTTCAAAACGTGCTACTTTCTCTCTCTAAACACACAATACTATGTGTTTTTAGTAACCAATGAAGAACGATAATGAAAGTTTGAATCTTCAAAATGAACAATAAATGATGAACATGAATTTAGAAATTTAGATGAACCGACTTAAATTTCTTGTTGAACAAAGTGCGCCTATTAAATTTTGATAGATGTGACACCAAATTGAAAATTAAAATCGTTTTTTTTTTTTGAAAAGTATACTTCATCAAACAGAACGAGACCCAAACCGGGCCGGCACAAAAACACAACAAGAAAACTACATATTTACAGCTTTAAACCAACTATCCCAAGAGCAATCTTTCAGTTTTGATCCAGACGAACACCACAAAAAACCTAACACCTTAACTTCATTAAAGATATTCTCAGCCTTGACCGGGGACGAGTTAAAAACCAAAGCGCTTCTCGCCTTCTAGATGCACCAACAACCAATCAAAATCAAACCTTGAACAAGAATCCTTCTGCTGTCTGATACGCCGTGCTCGTTGTGGATACCGAGGAGATCCCGGAAAGAAAAGGCGAAAAAACTGGGGATTTTACACCAAAGAGCTAAATGCTGCCAAACAGAAGTGGCAACCCAACAGTTAGTGAATGTGTGTGTGTTCGCCAATGTAGATCAGAGAGTTCGTATGGAAGTAGTTGTGTTTCTAAAAAGAGCTTGTTTCCCCTTAAAAGATAAAAAATATCTTAATAACAAACTATCCGAAAATCAAGCTAGCCCTCCACGATCACCATTAACGGTCACCAGCCTCATGCACGTGCATAAATGGAAGCATATTCCTCTGAAATGATCTCAATGACTCAGTCCACAAATACCTGCAAAAGTAAATTGAGAACACAAGGAACAATTGTTAAAAACATAAATAATAGTAAGGATCCTGAATCCTAAGACTTCCTGCATTATCCGTTAAGGATCCGTGATCCAGGCTCAGTCTCAGGATAGATGATCCTTACTATAAAATCCATGCCCTAACAACAACAACAACAACAATACCAAGTTTTTTTTTTTTTTTACAAACTAATCATATTAAGAGTTCACAATGAATCTCCTATATATCTCTGAGTGTGTTATTTATATTATAAGTTATAGTTTATAAGTGTAGGAGAGAGAATGTTACTGTTCATTTTTAAATATACATGAAACACTATTCACCCTTATATGTATAATATTTTTGAAGTGGTTTTAAGTGTAGAAAGAGAAAATGTAATAATAAAAGTATAAAAATATTATTTAATGGAAAAAAAAAGAAAAATAATAATTTTCAGTGCAATCATAGTAATGAGAATAAATAATTTAATGTGAATGCTCTAAGTCAATTAGTTATATCAATATATTCATAAGGGTGGGCAGGGCACTCGGGTGCCCCATGCGCAGTGGCGAAACTTGACAATGAAGACGGGGTCTAAAACGTATATACCAAAAAATTTCTATAGAACCGGAGGGTCGAAAACGTATATACCAAAAAATTTCTATACAAAAACTACATATATAACACTATTGACTGAAAAATTCGGATGGTCGCCCCCCACCCCCCCGGCCCCTCTTAAGTTGCGCCCCTACCCTTGCGGGTACCTCGGTAACCACGGGTAGTATAGTAGTACTCACCGAAAAAAGGTCACAAATGTGCTCGCTAAATGTGAGCGTTGGGCACCAAAATAAAACAAAAAAATTTAATTTTTTACCCCCTTTAAAATACACATCTCACATTTTGTTTTCACACTAATTCTATAACCATTTCTCCTCTCTATAAACTTCTCTTTTCAGTTTTTCTTATACTATAAGACGGATGATAATTTAAAATTATACATTCCACCCGACGATCTTAGTAATTTATTCTCCGCCGGCAGTAACCTTCAATTTCTCATGGATGTTGCACAAGCTCATGTTGAAGACACAACAATGTCTAAAAAAAGATATGTGCCACATAACGGATCCTTCGGTGGAGCCAGTTATTGATGACAATGTATATAATATCTTTTTAATTAACAAAACAATGGTTTAGGGAACTTGAAAGGAATGATACCGTTAATTAGAGTAGTTAAGGGTAAAAATAAGGTGGCAATATAGGATTGATGAAAATATTATAAGGGTAAGAAATGAGTGTCCCTCCCATCTTTAGAAACTGATTAGGGCTGGGGATAGTCATTTCATATGGGACACGTCGATTCATCCATATACGTAGATATATGAGATCAGGTGGAAGTTTTCATCAACGATAGAAAAAAAATTACAAAAGAATGACATGTAAACCGGCAATATGTTATGCCGGAGCCCCTATTAATGATATTAGATGTAAAATATCGAGTGGCTTGATCGATTAATATACAAAATTCGTATTATAGGGTTCATCCCTTGTTCTTCTAAATTCTTTGTTCTTGATTGTTTGATTGAATTGTTATTAATGGGTCCTATATTATGGACGGAATTGTCTTCTAACCCTAATTCAGCTATTCTCAATTCGTTGTAGTTCCAAGCATGTGTTCTCTTAGCCTCTAGTTAGTTCTTATGATTGTAATGCCACCATTAGGAAACAACTAATCTTAGAGATACCATCAAATTAAGTTTCAAGGAATTAAACATGATTTAACTAATAATATTACATGTCTTTTTTTTTTCTTCTGGTTTCTATCTAACCACTAAAACTGAAAATGATTGTCCACTAACGGACCCATTTCCCATGACTTTCCGCTCTCTGAACTTTTGGTCAAGCTCCGTCACTAAACTTTTGGTCAAGCTCCGCCACTGCTTGTAGGTATCCAGCAACATGTTAGTGGCTTTTAAATCTCTATGGTTACCCTTAGCCTTGAAAATTTGATCAGCTCACTATTATTATTATTATTATTATTCTGTTGACAGTTACCAACTAAGTAATGGTCCAATCCAATTTCAGTAGATCTCATCCATTTAATTGGGCCAAACCAAACTCCATCGGCCAGTGGCGGATCTAGGATTCACGCCAAGCAGGAACGTTTTATAAAAAAAGCGGTAACGAAATCGAAAAAACGTCAAATTTTTCCAAAATTTTCACTAAAAACGTCAAAATTTTCCCCGCCAAGCGGTAGCGGGCGCTCCCCCTTGTGTCCACATAGATCCGCCCCTGCCATCGGCTCATCTGCTCACACATGTTAGCCCGCACTTTGACTAATGAGTAACAGCCTACTTTAGAATTTTCAATTTATAAACTAATCAACCTTCAATATGTTCCACTTAATTTGAACCGTCCCCAATTAATACCTCTAACACCACACGGTGTGGGGGTGTCAAAGGGGAGGAGAAGCCACTCCATGCCCCCAACACTGCCCCGTACCTTGGGGTGGGAAGGGGCTTGGAGAAGATGACCGGCGTGGGGGCAAAGGTGATGGTGAGGTGACGCGATTTGGTTGGTGGGTGATGGAAAGAGTCGTTGAACGGCTCTTTTGTTTAAAAAAAAATTCTAAAAACATTATCATATAAATCACATTAAAAGCCTATTCACCGTTTTCTCCGTACAAACACATTCTTTCATTCTCAAATTCCTCTCATTAGATAAAAAATGCAATCATTATCTTCGCTTGACAAATTTGCTTTTTCATCTTCGTTTGACGAGGGAGCGGAAATAATAACATCATCGCTTTAGAAAGTCGTTCAGTGTATATTTGAAGATGTCGATAGCTCACAACCCAAAAGGAGAAAACATATAATACGCGATCGGCTCGCCACACAAGAATTATTGGTAAGTGATCATTTTTTCACCCAACCTAACATATGATGATAGGAGTTTTGGACTACGTTTTTCGTGCCTAGGTTTATTTCTAAATATAGCAAATGATTTAGAAAGTAAATATGAATTTTTCCAACAAAACCCTATGCACGTGGTAGTATGGAATTTAGCTTGTTGCAAAAAGCCACAACCGTGATTAGACAATTGACTTATTGCACTAGTTTCGACATAATGGATGACTATTTAAAAATGTCGGAACAAGTAGCAAGGGAAAATCTTCAATATTTTTGTGAGTATGTTATAGAACTATACATAAAAAAATACTTGAGAAAACCTACGTCTAGTGGTATACAACAAATTTTGGAGTTTCATGAACATAAACATGGTTCCCCGAGATGATTGGTAGTATAGATTGTATGAAATGGGAGTGGCAACTTTGTCCAACTACGTGGCGCGGCCAACACACGAGTAGGCATAAAAAACCCGTCTATGTGCCTGAACAGGTTGCATCAGAAGATATTTGGTTTTGGCATGCATTCATTGGTGTGGCTGCTTCGAATAACGATATAAATATTCTTAATCAATCACCCATTTTCAATGTCTATATAGATGATGTTGGACTAAAGGCTTTATATTTTATACGGGCTAAAACATTGTGTTTGTAAAAGTATTTACACGGGCTACAACATTGGATGAAAATAGAATAAATTTTAACATAGCTCAAATGGCGCCACAAAAAGACGTGGAACGAGCTTGTGGTGTTTTTCAAAGATGACGAGTTTTGAGCATTCCGTATAGGATTATGGAAAAATATAAAGTTAAAAATGTGATGTACGTGTGCATTATTTTACACCGCACGATTTTGCAGGACGAAAGAGGCGCTATTTGTGGATACCATGAGAAGGACAAGCAACCAAATAATGAAGACATCGGTGATGGAGTGAGATAATTAAACGAGCATCAAAATTTTAATAAACAAATGCATCACAACCTACGAGCATATTTGGTTGAAAACATTTGGAATCTTCAACGATACAATGACAACGATGACGAGGATGATAATTAAAATATGTAATTTTTTGTTTTTTTTGTTGTTTTTAGTAGAATTGTTATTGTTTTTATCGGTTTAATTAATATAAATGTTTGCTTTTAATTTAATTGATTTGCTTTTTTAAAAGAAAAATTAAAATAAAAAAACCAAAAACGCCCCTCCACCACACCCCACCACCCCATGGTTTTTCAGGCTTGGAGGGTAAAACCCCCTCCTCTAATGTGCTAGACACGTATCGTTCGATGCACCTTTCACCTCCCTTAAGGGTGAGCGGAGTGGGGGCGGTAAAGTGGTCGGTACCGAACCCCCCTCCACCGGCAACCTTTTTACCAAGCCAATTTTACCGACTGGGGGGGGGGGGAGATTTTGGTGAAGCTTTACCGAGTCGGGGAGAGAGTGGGAAGGGGGAAAGAGAGGGAAGGGGGAGAGAGATGAGTGTGTGGTGGGGTACATTCCTTCTTAACCAATCACATATTTTTCTTTTTTTTTTAATATTTTACCTAAACCCCATTAGGTAAACCACCACCAACGTTTCTGAAAATTAGATAATCAATTTAGGTGAATTGACATGACACTGTTTGATTGTAATTGTGTGAATGAAGAGTTTACCTATTACAAATAGGTAACCACTCCCTTCACCCTAACCACTGTTTAGTCTAAAAATTCAAGAACATGGCCCACCACAATATGTATTAAAGTCATGTACCACATATGGAAATGTCAGTCCAATAATTGATTTAATGTCTTGTCATACTCCACTTTTCTTCTTCGTGTCACCAACAACCCTAATGTTGTTTAAACGATGTCATCACCTTCTTTTATATATTTCTCAAAACAAATTCTAACACTTTGTTTTCGAGTTTGTTTAACGAAACGTTAGAGTTTTGACAGAATTCTTCTCAGAGTAAACGCTTCAAGAAACTGGTTATCCTACACATGAATACTCAGATCTAAAAAGAAACGCAACACAAAAACACATTTTTTTCTGAAAAATTGTATTTTCGACAAATTCTTCACATTTTCAAAACGTGCTACTTTCTCTCTCTAAACACACAATACTATGTGTTTTTAGTAACCAATGAAGAACGATAATGAAAGTTTGAATCTTCAAAATGAACAATAAATGATGAACATGAAATTAGAAATTTAGATGAACCGACTTAAATTTCTTGTTGAACAAAGTGCGCCTATTAAATTTTGATAGATGTGACACCAAATTGAAAATTCAAACCGTTTATTATTTTTTTTTGAAAAGTATACTTCATCAAACAGAACCAGACCCAAACCGGGCCGGCACAAAAACACAACAAGAAAACTACTGTTTACAGCTTTAAACCAACTATCCCAAGAGCAATCTTTCAGTTTTGATCCGGACGAAAACCACAAAAAACCTAACACCTTAACTTCATTAAAGATATTCTCAGCCTTGACCGGGGACGAGTTAAAAACCAAAGCGTTTCTCGCCTTCCAGATGCACCAACAACCAATCAAAATCAAACCTTGAACAAGAATCCTTCTGCTGTCTGATACGCCGTGCTCGTTGTGGATCCCGAGGAGATCCCGGAAAGTAAAGGCGAAAAAACTGGGGATTTTACACCAAAGAGCTAAATGCTGCCAAACAGAAGTGGCAACCCAACAGTTAGTGAAAAGATGCTCAACGGTCTCGTCGCCAAAATTGCACAGAGGACACGAGATGTTCTCGATGTAAATATTCCTAGCACGTAAAGCAGACCTCATCGGAATACTATCCTGCTCGCATTGCTAGGCGAAAACGTTAACTTTAAGGGGAACCCACCTACACCACTCCATGACAGAACTGCTACTCGAGATGGACCCATACCCGACATAGTTCCGAGCGACTTTAACCGAGAAATCCCCACAATGACCTCCTATCCACTGCCACTTATCGTCACCACCCGAGACTGCCACCTCCGACACAAGGGCACTAAGCTGCTAAAGATCAGAGACAAGAGAGTCAGGGAGCTGATTCTTCCAGTCCAACAACAAAGTCTGATCCGAACCACAACCACTGATCCGATCGCAAACATTGCATTTCTTATTAGCTTCCAATTTGAAAAGGTCGGGGAACCTGCATTTAAGGGGTTCATTTAAGATCCAAGGATCTAACCAAAACGCGATGCTATCCCCGGACCCAACAACTCCTTTAAAGCAATCCCGAACCGGAGATCCATCCACCACCGTTTTCGAAAGAACTTTAACAATGTTGCACCAAACCCCATTAAGGCTTTTTTTTATTGGAAACCTTCCCATCCAACCCGGCTAGAGTGGAGAGACTCGACAATCCTACGCCACAGGCTTTTTTGTTCAGTTTTGTACCTCCAACCCCATTTCAACATAAGAGCCACATTTGGGAAGAAGGCAGACTTTCAAGAACTGATTTGATAAGCGTGAAACGACCGCCAATGGAGAGGAAACGGGATTTCCAAACTGCAAGACGACTGTGGAACACATCGTACACCGGCTGCCAATTGTTAATGCGATTCATATTAGCACCAACCAACACTCCAAGATATTTAAAGGGAGTAGAATCCGGCTTACACCCAACCTCATTAGCAACACTTTTAACCTCATTCCAACTCACACTGATACCATAGAGGTTCGATTTGTCTATGTTGATTTTTAAACCCGAGCTTAAATGGAAACACCGAAGGATACGAAGCATATTCCTAACCTCCTCGGTCGAACACTCTCCGGTGATGATGGCGTCGTCCACATACAGAAGGTGAGTAATCACAGGACCACCGCAAGGAGTAACGAGCCCTTTTAACAACCCAGCCTCCTTAGCCTTGGAAAACATGAAAGAGAGGGCCTCCATAACCGTTAAAAATAGGAAAGGGAAAAAGGGATCACCCTGTCTAAGACCCTTCTCGCAGCTGAACTGAAAAGTGGGGGAACCATTAACCAAGACGGAGGACCTGGACGAGTGGAGGATGCCTTGAGCCTAGTTGCACCACTGCGGCGGGAAACCCATTTGATGAAGGATACAATCCACAAACTTCCAATTGACGTTGTCAAAGGCTTTCTCGAGATCGATCATAAAGAGAGCTACTTTCTACTTCTTTTTCGTAACCCAAGTCATGATTTCGTTAACTATTAAAGGACCATCTAAGATGAACTTGCCTTGTTGGAAAGCCGACTGCGAATCAGAAATGACGCTGCCAATCACCTTTTGCAATCTGTTAGCAATCACTTTTGACACCACTTTACTGATGACACCCACAAGACTGATAGGACGAAAGTTGTTTAACGAAATCGGATCCTTAATTTTGGGGACAAGCGTAATGAAAGATGGGGAGTTGTCCCGACTAAAACATCCATCTTCATGAAACCGATTAAGAGTATTCATAAAATCATCTTCGAAAATAGGCCAGAAATGTTTAATGAACTTGAAATTAAAGCCGTCCGGGTCAGTGGCCCTATTACTACCGCAATAAAAACAGCCTCCTTCACCTCCGATTTGGAAAAAAGCTTGGTAAGAAAAACTTTATCTACCTCATTGATCTTCTTTAAGTTCTCGTGCCAAGGAGTGGGGAGGTGATGGAGAGACTCCTTGAACTTGTCACGGAAGAAAGAAAACACGTACTTCTTATTTCTAGAAGGTTTATTGACCCAACCTCCATTTATAACCAAACCATGGATATTGTTAGACGCCTTCCTTTTATTAATGGTGGAGTGAAAAAACTTGGAGTTCTCGTCTCCGTCGATGGCCCATTTTACTCTTGACCTTTGTTTGAGGTCCTCGTTTTTTCTAACTTCGACATCTTTAACAATTTTCTTTGACTCGCTCGAGATCCATTCCTCTTCTTCGCAAAGCTTTCTAGATTCCATTTCTAATTCCCGCTTCTCGAGATCAGACATAGCCTAAGAAACCTGATTATTTTCCTCTTTAAGAAATTTGTCTTTCCATTTTTTTAGAGACAACCGAATCTTGCAAAACTTTTTGGATAGGACCGAGTCCAGCGGCCCAGACGCCTGGAAGCCCTCGACAGCCGCAAAGACAGCCACATCAAATCCTTTCTGCCAAACCAGGAGCTAAAAACGTGAAATGGGCGGGCCCCAAAGTTAGAGTTCACCACCGACATAATAATAGGACAATGATCCTAATCGAGGCTCGAAAGAGCACGAACACAGGCATCTGACCACTTGGAGAAGAACTCGCTACTAACAAGGAACCGGTCAATTTTACTTAATTTTTTCCCGTTATCACGGATACAGGTGAAATTCCTTCCTTGCATCGGATATTCTAGCAAACCCAGGTTGTAGATGAAATCATTGAAGTGCCTAGCACATGACAGTTTGAATTTAGAATTTTTTCTCTCAAGCTGAGATCTAACGGCGTTAAAATCGCCACACTAAACCCACAAGCCATTGGAACCTGACAGCTTCTCCTCAAGATCATTCCAGAGCCTACTTTTATCGGCCAACCCCTTGGGAGCATAAACATTGATCAAATTGATCACGTCCCCACTGCCGACAAGGGAGCCAGAAATAATGAGAAAATATCTAGCTTTAAAGACAGTTTCAACCTTCAAAACCTTAGGATCCCACATCCAAGCCAAACCACCCGAGAGGCCAACCGAACCAACAAAGTCCATTTTAAAATCCCCAGTACCCCAAAAGTTTGCTAACAAAGAATCCGTCATAGAATCTTGTTTGGTTTCTTGCAACGCAATAGCCGAAATATGATTTCTCTACTTCAAATCCCTGACCCAATTTGCCTCTTGCCCCCCAACAACACCCCTGATATTAAGAGAGAGAATATTCATTGAATAACCACATTATTACCTTCACCCCTAATGATCTCTTTGACCAATCCTTCATGATGTTCCATCTGCACACCAATAGAGGCTCCCATTCTCAACATAGCTTCTACCTCACCGTCGATCAGACACTCAAACCGATCCTCAGTCTCGTCGAAATCACCATCCAGTTCTCCTCTCCCGTGTTGAGGTAACTGTGCCTCCCATCATCACAAGAGTGAACGCTATTATTAAGGTCTAGAGACCTTTGCGAGATGACCTGATCTGGACCGACTGAACCATGACTACCTTTATCGCCGCTGACAGTGGGGGGATCACCTGCTGCCTGAGTCTTGAAAATCCCTAAGTTAAGAAATCTATTCAGATCAAAAGGATCAGAATTGTCAATATCCGCCCTGGGTCTTTTTTTGGGCCTATCGTTTGAACCGGAGCAGCCCTTATCCAAAAGTGGGCCACCTTTTCTGGGCCTAATTTTAACCTTTTTAGTCTTGGGCCTGGGACCATTCCCACCCGACAAAAAAATCTGCTCCATATTAACATTCCCTTTAGAACCATTATTAGAGACAGCTGGTCCCACACCGACATCTGCATCATCATTAATGGTGTGATTCCTAGGAACCTGGAAATGTTCCTTCTCCGTATTAAAGTCACCCACATAATTATCCAATGCCTCGTTGTCTGAATTCTCATGCAACCAAGCGTCCCCCTCAGACTTATCATCATCCAGGCTATCCGATTCCCCATCCGACGGGCATGACGCACTCAACCGATTAACCTTTTTAGTCTTGGGCTTGGGACCATTCCCAACCGACAAAAAACATCTGCTCCATATTAACATTCCCTTTAGAACCATTATTAGACACATCTGGTCCCACACCGACATCTGCATCATCATTAATGGTGTGATTCCTAGGAACCTGGAAATGTTCCTTCTCCGTATTAAAGTCGCCCACATAATTATCCAATGCCTCGTTGTCTGAATTCTCATGCAACCCAGCGTCCCCCTCAGACTTATCATCATCCAGGCTATCCGATTCCCCATCCGACAGGCATGACGCACTCAACCGATTAACCTTTTTAGTCGTGAGCCTGGGACCATTCCCAACCGACAAAAAATCTGCTCCATATTAACATTCCCTTTAGAACCATTATCAGCCACAGCTGGTCCCACACCGACATCTGCATCATCATTAATGGTGTGATTCCTAGGAACCTAGAAATGTTCCTTCTCCGTATTAAAGTCGCCCACATAATTATCCAATGCCTCGTTGTCCGAATTCTCATACAACCCAGCGTCCCCCTCAGACTTATCATCATCCAGGCTATCCGATTCCCCATCTGACGGGCTTGACGCACTCAACCGATCATCTTCTCTGGTGGCCTTCTCCGGCCACTCATCTTCAAACAGACAATTCGGCACCCAGTCGTCTAATTCTTCCATCACCCAAATTCTAAACCTTTTTTTTCTTCCAATTGAGGGTTATAGAGCCAGAGATCCTAGCACCACCATTAACCAAAATACCCACATAGTTGGTCGATAGATCCCAGTCTAATGGGGATAACTGCGAACCCTTCACAACTTTTCCAAAAAGGGCCGCCTCGTCATTGAATACCTTATTTTTAGTGAGGTGTAGCGGTACACCATGGTACTTGATCCATGCGAGCCGCTCGTATGCCATGGATTGACCTGACCAAATATTGAGAGTCTCAAACCAATCCCTTCAGAGATTAACATTTAGGATGAAGTCAGAAGCTTCAATATCGTCCTCGAAGGCAAGCATCAAAGAGAAACCCCCCAGGTAGTAAGTTTTAAAACCACCGACTCCTGCCAACTTGAGATTATCCTTGAAGCGAATCAGAGAGTCGAAGTTTTTAGCTCTACCGACCACCGCTCTACCTTGTAGATCAAAAAAGGCATTGGTCTCATCGTGCACTTTAACCTCCATCTCAGTGACCACCTCTGCGTCCTTCTTTCTAATGGTGTCCACCTTATTGTGCATGAGGGCCGAATAGTAGGAGCGGACGTGGCTCGTAAAAGCATCGTTCCTTATATGGTTATTGTCTTCATTTTCCACCTGAAAACCTGACTGGCCATTGTTCGAAGGTACCCTGCTATCCTCAACCGAACCATTTTCCTTAGTGAACCTAGCTCGATTGATCTTGAGTTTGCACCCTCCAAGTTTGAGACCCTGCAGCCTCTTTTCTAACTCTTTCCAATCATTGACACCTTTGAAACTAACAAAGACAAACTTGAGGCCATCCTTACTTCTCTTCCTGGCAATGTACGAGCCAGTAAGATCGCCAAAATTGCAAAGAAGGGTAGCCAAATTCCAAGGTCTGCACCCTTTCGGGATATTGGCTACGTAAAACTTAGTGATGCTCATCACCAAAAGATCAGAAGACCAAAGAAAACAGGGGGAAGAAAACCGACCGGCGCCGAGATAGCCTGGCCGCGAATGGACGCAACAAAGAAGCAATTAGGGGGAAAGGTAAGATCAAGAAACGCTAACAAGCGAGACGATAAAACCTCGCACACTAATCCCTGACTATGTCCGTCGTCGAGCAAACCAGGAGTTCGACGAGTCTAGAGAGAGAAAGAGTATTTAGGGTTAGTCTGTAAGTGAAAGGAAAGAATTGTATGAAAATTAAAACCGTGATTATCGTAAAATGTTTCAATGATTGAGTGATGTTTTTTGTATTTTTACCAATTACAAACCTGTTGCCATAATGATTATATGGTGGATAATTAGTATGTATTGTTTATAATTATATGGTGGATAATTAGTATATATTGTTTATATCTTTACTAATCATGATGTGTTGTTCTTGTTGTTTTATCATATGGGTTTGAGTTGATGATTCAAATCTTTAGTTGGGTTGGATGAAAGTTATTGTTTTGATCGGAATATTGGGGTGTTTGGTTTGTGACGTGATGTCGTGGTCACAATCAAATTTAATCCAATTACTACTAATAGCTAGCGGTAAGTGGGTATCGAACACTGGGAGTTTGTGGAATATATGCTATTTAAAAGTTTTTCTAAATTAACTAAGATTAAACTAATTGCAATAAAAATGAATTGAAGAGTAGGATTGATTGTTTGATTTTTAAAACTAAGATTACTATTCTAATTGCAAAATGAAAGTTAGGTTTGTAAACAATTTAGAGACAAATGACCATCTTCAGTTTCCGGTTTGCTTTGACATTTATGCTATCATTCAACTAGAAAGAACTACATAGACATAGTTCATGTATGATTACTTGTTGTGATAAAAGGGAACTAAGTACTCAGATTCCTAGAATGTGAGGTTGTTACCCGATGACCAATCAATCATCACCCAATCCTAATTCTACCCATGATATCTCAATTGCCAACGGCACCAAGAACGTATGGTTTCAAATTAGATTAACATAAGGATTAACAATTTACAAACAAGCAATCACACACCATAACAAACGAATCATAAAGACAAGTTCATTATTCTAGAAATATGAAATCCAAACATAAAGTCTTACACAAACCTTCAACCAAAAATAGTCATCAAAAGATTAGCCACACATGGCTTGAACAAACATCATCTTCAAAGTTTTAATGTTCAAAAGCAAATTAAACATCAACAAAAACCAAAAGCAATTGTTCTTCAAGCACCAGATTGCTCCAAACTTTGTCTCTAGATGATTAGTAACTGATTGGAAATGATAAGACACCATAAGAGATCATAAAAATGCCATTTAATGCAGGAGTTATGAGTTAGGTTCACTCAGCGCCGTAAGCTACGCCGTCTGCCGTAGCCTACGGCGGTCAACAAGTTTCAGATGATCAGAATGGCGTAGTAGCCTACGGCTGGCGTTGTAGCCTACGGCTGGCGTCGTAGCCTACGGCTGGCGTCGTAGCCTACGGCTGGCGTCGGAGGTTACGGTGCCCATTGTTCTCTTACGGCACTTCTCAACTGGATTACGGCGAAGCAAGAATGGCCAACTGATGGACCGTAGGTTATGGCGCCTGCTGTAGTTTTTTCCTTTGTTTTCTTGTTAGCTTTCTCATGGTCTAACCTTATTTCCCCCTCTTGCAACTCCCATCCAAGCTTCATAAACCCGCTCCCTATGCACTTTAGCACCTACAATACCCATTATCTCGTAGATCACAAGTTACCACAATTAACCTTATAAAGTATGAGATGTATGTATTTTTAGATCGTTTAAGGGTTGTCTAACGGACCACCCGTCACATCCCCACACTTACCCGTTGATTGTCCCAAGCAACCCATTCAAAAACCGTTCTCAACTTACAAGCGATCAAAATGCAAACCAAGCTAAAATGTATTGTCCTTTTACTAACCTTTTATCATACCACAAAATACACCCCTCGCAATAACTCTCGGTGACAAAGAATATTAGCACATTATGCTAAAACACTCAATGCAAGTGTGTAATTGTGCGATAATAAGCTTGTATACAAATCAAGTCTCCTCCTATCAAATACTTAGCATGCTTATGAATCAAAAGGACTTACGGGTTATAACGAGGCTATGCGTAAAGGTAGGAAATAGTGGGAATGTGAAAGTAGCTCATTGATTCGACCCGGTTTTTATTTCTACTACTAAACCAAACAAACATCAACTATATACACAACATCAACTTTTTCAACTACTATCGCAACTAAATCCTTCTCTTTGCATTTTTCTCATATTTTTCTCTCTCTTTTTTTGTTAATATAAAAACTCAACAATATAAACATAAACATCAACAACTACATACTAAAGTTCCTAAACCAGGTCGTCTCAATAGGTAAATTTTTTGCAAGAAATAGGCTTGGGTCACAACCGAATGGCACAAGGCTCAAACGTGGTTTACTAAAGACCAAACCCCCACCCCTCACAATACCAAGCTCATATATGTATCGTATGAGGTCCAACCCCCAATCCCACACTCTCACACATCCAGACGAGGCTACCTAAAAGTCCCTATCATTTTCATAAACTTGCTAATCCTAGGCTTCAACATTCGTACACAAGTTCTATTAACACAAATCACACACCGCCACTCAAAACAAAGAAAGAATCTCTAATAATCATGTGTAGCCCAAGAACTCACGAAGAAATGACTAGAAAAGGGTGTCGGCGTGTCATGCGGAACAATATCAACTTTTCAAATTTCAATAATTTTTCGCTTGGCTTAACAAATTTTTAAAATTCTCAAAATTTTCCCCTCATCCCCACACTTGGGATACATTGTCCCCAATGTATGGTTTTGAAGGGAAGATCGCTTTCAACAAAAACACCAACTTTTGCTTATATTCTTAAACCACAAATTTCTTTTTGTATTATTTTATTTTTTTAATATTCTTAACTAAGCACACCCCCAACTAGCACATCCCATAAAACACATCAACACTCAAACACCACCCAACCTCCCAACCATAAACATAAAACATCAAAATATACACAAATATACAAGATGGTGTGGGACACAACCTGGTCAATAATACTTCGGCTGCGGAGGGCCGAAGATAAACATCATAATCCCCGAGAATGCTCCAAATCCAAACGTACCGCTACTACTTTTGCCTTGATCACCCTCTTGACTCGTTTGTTGATGACCCATGGTGTGTGGATCCACCCATTGTGAATGGTGCAATGGTGGGGTGGGATACGTCACACTCCCATCATATGGAGGCAATGTGGAATAATCCACAATCGGTGGGTCTGCTACAACGGGCTGCCCTGAATGCCACTGATCATGCATCCTCCTCTGACGGTCATCTAAATAGCGGTTATTCATCTCTTCCTGGTGGGCATACATGTGAGCTTGATTCCATTGCTCCTGTCTATCATAGCTCTGTTTAAGAGCCCTTTCCATGCTAGCCCCCGTGTATGTTTGTTGATCAAATAGCATTTGATTGGGTTCGGACCAATCACTGAAAGTAGAAGGTCGCCTCTGTTCAATCACCTGCCCCATGTTTCCTGTGTGAGCCCAATAAGGATCGTAGGGCTGCTGCGCATAATTAAATGCACTACCGATATAACCCCACTGCATCCCCACTCCTTGAACATCACTACTCGGGCCAGTGCCCCCATCTCAACTTCAACCGTGAATGTATCCTCACGGTAATCATCATCACCACTAACTTCTTCATCACTCATCTCAGGCTCATCGGCCTCGCCCGGTTGTAGTGGACGAGCATCCACTTTCAATGCTCTCCATCTCTTCCCATAAGTTTTTAACTTGTGGTACCTCTCCGTCTCTTTATATTCCCATCCCGATCCCAAATGTTGAATATCAAATGGTTTGAACCTCTTGTATGAGCCTTTGTCTTCCGCATCAATTACTCCATACAACTTCAGCAAAGCTGTGATCAACCGGCAATGAGGAACAATCTTCCTTTCTCCACTATTTTGCCCACGCCAAATGTTGTTCAACACTAAAAACCGAAATGGAACCATTGGCGACCCATGCATCAACATGTATAGAACCGGTACCTCCAGGAATCTAACCTCCACTTTGTCACCCTGCTTCGGGATAACATTGTGCGTACACAACACCAACATCAACTTAGCGTCAATTCTTAAATTTTTTTCTCAACAACTTCCCGTGTGTAGTACCCGGGACAAAGAGATAATCCAACATGTTTTGCCATTGGGGGTGCTTTTCGGGGTTGTGATAAAGATCGTTTAGGCTTGGAAAAATGTATTGATTAGATGGTTTGCGGCGTAAAGAATCATATGACATCTCAACTTTCACCCCATTTACCGTCCCAATAAGTTTCATCTTTTGCGGGGCCTTAAATGGAGGACATTCAAGAGTAGCCATCCACTATTGAATCTGTTGATCATACATTGTCTTCACCTCGTTGTCATAACATCTTAGAGCTGCCTCCCAACCCAAAGCCTTGAACTTATCCGTTATCCCGAAAGGCTCAAAATCCACCTCCCTAATTTCTTTCTCACAAATGAAGGCCTCTTTCCGTTGTTGTAACTTGTTCATTTGATCGTGAAATAAATCGGTTCGCCACTCCTTGGGTTGATCAAGTAAGGACCCGGATGTCCACTCCGGTTTTGGACCCCTAGGAGGAGCATCTTCTTCCGAATCCGGGTCTCCCACCTGAACCAATTTCCTCTTCTTTTGTTATGCTTACGCTTGTTGACCCGAGGAACTTGCTGTGACAACTGTCAAATTTGCATGCATCCGTACAATTATTAAATGATGATTAGTGCTTAATGACTGTGCTAATGTACAATTTATGACTTGAATTGCTTTCTGGTTATTTCTTTATACACACATGTGCATCACATATTGCAAATGACATATCATTGACTGCATGCAAACATATAGACATAAATGATGCACAAAGCACCGTTAGCACAGTTAACAGATAAACCAGGAAAATGCTGACGCAGTTCACTACATAGATAGACAGTGTTTTGAGACACAATGTGAGCCAGAGACTAAGTACAACACTAGTATGGTGTGTAGGGAAGTAAGGACCACAAAACTGCTTTTCTAGGTGATAGATAAAGTGTCGAAAAGTGCCTAAAACCCACATAAAGTGCAGAATTCTGCATAATTCAGCAAAAATCAGCATTTTAACAAGCTAGTATCATGCAAAAATATGACCAAATGGTCCTGAATGCTTTCCTAAGTGTCGGGAATTAAAAGTGTCACAAAAGGTAACAAAATGAACACTAAACGGAATAGTTTGACACTTTAACGAACCGGTATCTAACCGAACAACCAGACACTACCTGAAACACCAAAATTATACTAGAAACATTGTTTTAGTGTTTCTGAGCTAGTTATGATCCCCGAACACACTAACACACTATATAACACATCAAACACATAAACACTAATCAATACACTTAACTTCTAACTAATATCTCTAACTATGATTTAAACTTACACTTAGACCCCCCCCCCAATATGTGGACGGTCACCAAAGGTGTGGCCCCACCATAGATCTCTCTTGATCTTCCATGATCTTGCTTGGATTCACTAAGATTGTTGGAAGATTATGGTTGTGTACTTGAGGAACATGTTACCCAATGGACAAAACTGTTAGATGGTTATAAGTGAACTTGAGCTCTCATTCTCATCACCACACTTCATCCTCCATCTTTCTCCCTCTCCTCTCCCCACTCTCGGCCGAACATCCACCACACCACCACCATCTTCAACTTACTCCCATCCATTCCAAGCTCATTTCAAGGTGTAAGAAGGTGTTTAAGGAAGCTTGGAGCTTGTGGATCTTGAAGGACCTTCATCATTTGCTATTATCCTCCACATTTGTCATCTTCTTCATCAAGTGTTCTTCCCTAGCCTTGTGCTAGTAGTAAGGCCATCATAACCCTTTGTTACTTCACATTTAGATGAATAAAAGATGATATACATTGTTAATCTTGATGAACACTAAAAGACATTATCATAAATCTCTAACATAAGCTTATTAACATATGAATACTTGTTGATTAGTGATGATTTGCTTCTTAATGATTGATGATTTGTGTGACGTCACAAGAATCCTACTAGATTGTGATTAAACACATGATCTAGTAAGTTAAGGTGGTGATCTTGTGAAAAAACCAAGATCATCATGCTTTATGTTTACATGAACTTGAATAATAAAAGTTGTTTTCATACAATGATGATTTAAACAAAATACAAGTCTTGTGAGTGGATGATTTCTAAAATAGTTTTTTCCAAAGAAACCAAGTTAAATCACAAGATTTTTACATGAGCATTGTTTTTAAAGAAACTAATCATGTTTCTAGTGGTGAAACAAGTATAAGAATACATTGTTTACAAGAAAAATTCAAGAGAATGATTTTTGGAAAAATCATCTAGTAAGTTGTAAACACCTAAATCCTTAAAGAGTGAGATTTTTAAAGAAGTAAACACACTTTAAAGGGTAACTAAACCTACTAAACACACTACCAAGTTACTACAAGTTGTTATGGAAGTTCAAGTTCATGATTATTACGTAGATAGCAATATTTTGGCACTTGGTAATTATAAGTTGTTTAAGATTGATTGTTGATTGTTTGTGATGATTTTGAAAAGAAAATGATATGCTTGAATAGCATGGACACCTCCATTTTTAGGGGAAACTATGGCAAAATTTTCTAAAAAATATAAACACTTAGAAAAATATTTTCTAAACAAATATTTACAAGTGTGTTTTAAACTATGGTTTTCAATATAAACTTTGCCATAGGTTTTGTTACAAAAATACAAATATTGGAGGTTTGTTTTTGTAAATAAAAATAATTAAATATATATTTGAAAGGTATGTATTTAGAAGACATGTGTGTGAATATTTGTATGCTTTGTGTAGTAGTTATATTATTTTAGGGTTAAAATAACATAACTTGACAAAATACCGAGAAATTACAATCCAGAATGTTACCAAAAATCACAAGGAATAATTACACAAGTTACACACACAATATTGGTAAACCGAACAAGATTATATCTTACAAAATATTCCGGAAAATACACTAATGAACATATTTTTGGTAAATACTATTTTGGATACAAAGGATATGAAGATATGATTTTTATTATTATTGCCAAGTTATATCTTATTTTCGACAACGAGAAAATATATTATTTTTAGAAGTAAAAATATATTTTCTTGGAATATTTGGAAGATATATAATTTTTGGGAAAATATATATTTCCTTGAAATACATTATTTTTGATAAAAATAAGTTTATATATATTTTATAAAGTGAGACTTGAAAATATATTGTTTTTGTAACATATAATGGATATTTATCAAGAAAATACGTACGAATTGGAATACGACGCCAATACATGGCAAGATATACAAATACAAGGATACGGAAATTCATGTATAAGATACCCCCATCCTTGGGAAGGAAGTACGAATATGGATACTTGAGAAGTATACAAATATTGTTTAACAATTATTCCAAAATTAAATATAATTTAAAGTTAAAATATTTATTATTTTAACGAGTAATTATTACATGGAATAATATCAGAAACGTAACTCAAAAGCGTAAATATTAAGACAAGGCACGACCCGTTCGTCTAATAGATGTTAGAACATTGTAGGTAGTCGTGTTGGCTGAAGAAACGTGAGTTACGTGTACTGAAGACGCAAGACTGTGGTTTCATTTCCCCCTTTTCTTTTAACTATTTTCAGTTTTATACTTTGGGGGTGAAATACATGTTACAATTATTACAAACTCTTTACGAACATTTTACGTGGTATGGTTAGCTGAGGAAGGGTACTGCTTGATCATGTGAGTGGTGGGTATGACACTTAAGGCCATTAATCCTCGTTTTAGGACCTAGGGACATGAGTGATAGATCTATTCGGGTGTAGCGATCCCCACCCTTGCGCATGGCGAATGAGCCATGTGGTGACTATGTCTTACTGACGAAATCTGCTAGGTTTGAGTTTTCTTGCATCACTTCACACATACCATCGGCTTTGCAACCCAATGGTGATCTGTTTTTCCTTATTGCTACATACCAGGGACTTACATACATACAGACATACTTTAAAGGTTTATTCATACACAAACACATGAACTCGCTCAACTTTTGTTTATGTTTTCAAACTACATGTATTTCAGGGAATTAGTAAGTGGATCTGGCGGGCGTTGGAAGTTTTTATGCTGCGACAGGAATAAAAGATGTCATCCATGGAATTTGGGTTGGTCAACGTGTCTTATTCCTGGACGAGACACGTCTCCCAAACCTTAGTTACATTTAATTTCTTTTGACAAGTCCTTAGTGAAATCATAAACAATTTGTATGGGTTATAAAACTCGAATCTGAAGTCTACGTTTTTAAACATTGTTGTTATGTTTTAAACTTATTTAATGGATGACGAATCTATGGTTTTATCATATAGTTGTTGTTATGATTGAATGCATTGATATTAAGAAATTCACACCATAATCACGCTTCCACAAAAGTCAGGGTGTGACAGCTTCGTATCAGAGCTTCGATCGTAGCGAACTAGGATTCTTTCTCGAGTCTAGACTACGATCGTTAGGGCTCTCACGAAAACATTTTTATGAACATGTTTTCATTTCATACACGAAACACCCAGATCCAGGAAACAAACGTTTTTACAAACAAGAGACACGAAACACATTTCAAGATTTATGTTTATGATTCAGTCTGAGAGACTGGGAGTTTAATCTGAGAGATTCAGTCTGAGAGACTGGTAGTTTAATCTGAGAGATTCAGTCTAAGAGACTGGGTAGTTCAGTCTGAGAGACTGGGTAGTTAGTCTGAGAAACTAGTTGGAACAGTTTGGGAAACTGGGAGTTTAGTCTGAGAGACTGGATAATTCAGTTTGGGAAACGGGCAAGTTTAGTCTGAGAGACAGGGTGTTTCAGTCTGAGAGACTGGGTGTTTAGCCTGGGAGGCAAGGTAGTCTGGGAGACTGGGTGTTTAGTCTGGGAGACTGGTTGTTTAGTCTGGGAGACTAGGTGGGTTAGTCTGGGAGACTAGGAAGGATAGAAAGTTTCATGGAGAATAATGTGAATACATGATGAGTTGTCCTTGTTTGCAATATACTAAGTGATAGTGATTGCTATGTATATACATGCTATGACTATTATGTACCGGCACACATGTCACTTTATTTTAGAAAGCGAGATATCAGACATTGATAACCCTACGACCACCGCCACAGATAATGAGATTGCATCTGCGTCGGAGATATTTATGTCAGACACTGAGAGTGATCTTGATATGCTGACCAAGGACGAGGACGACTTCCAACAGTCCGCGCTACCAGATTTTGGTGATACTTTACCTTTGCTGATGGTTTCCCTGACAAGAACCCTTCTGTCACTCTTGTTTCAGTCCATGACCACTTCATCAGGTCATCCCGATGGTGAGCACACTATGGCTCCGATCCTCGACGATGCGCCTACTGTGGACATTCCTTCCGAAGGTTGGCTACTCGACGAACAGTTGATGATGACGTTGACATGTTTATTGATGGTCCTCCTGCTGACGCCCATGATGATAGAAAGTTAGACGAGAACGTTGTTACTAATTTCACATCTTGAGACCCCTGTTATCAAGCTATACTCTAAATCTAGTATATACTCGATTTCAGACTCCTTTGAGTCTGTGACACCTACAGCCTTACACACGGTTGGATTACAACTTTCTACTACTGACTCAGACAACGACGTCGCTATGACTGCTGTACTACCACCTGCTCAAGATGCCACACCTTTACACGACCCAGACCCTGCTCCTGAGCCAGCTCCTATTCCTTTTGGGTCAGCTTGATGTGGCACCTGCTGGTCCTGCACCCTTGCTTGATCATGACCCTGTTTCTTTTGGTCTACCAGACATTGCACCCCTTATACCTGACCCAGTACCTGCACCTGATGACCTCCTTATTGGTTGAGACTTTTGTTCCTACACCTTCACCCGCTGATGTTGCTCCTATGGAGACTGACGTCCATTGCGCCAACATGCCTATCGCCTTCTTTCAAGACATGACGATCCTTTAGCTACAACAGCATTTTTTCCCCAACCTCACAGGCCGCACAGTTTGCTCCTTTCAATACTTCACCGATGGACGAGCCTTTCCAATGGTCCCTACCATGCGCTATGCTGATTTCAGACCCCCTGCCACCCCTCCCATTATGGAGGCTATACACAGAATGAGTTGCTCCTGTCACATCGGCTATGGTTTGAGGTTATAAGTCGCAGAATGTTGGAGCTTGAGCTGACACCACGTCCTCAACCCTGTCTATTGCCAGTATACTTTGATCCTCCACATTTATCAAAGATTCCTTTTGCACTCTCACCTGCTGCTATTATGCCTTTCCCAGGTTTTTGATGCTCGTTTCTTTACTGTCGAGCAGCAGATCAGTTAATTACTTCGACGTATACACAAGCTCGATGAGGAGTTCACGCATGTTAGCAGTTTGTTTTTCTTCACTCCTTCACCTTAGACACCAGTATAGTTGGCTTTTGGATTTATGCGGATGGCATTACTTTTGGGAAAACACACCACTAATGATAAGCCGAGATTGTGCAGACTTTTGAAGACCACTTCTGACTACGTAATTTTGATACACTGATATACTTATTGGAAAAGGGTAGGGTGACCCTGTGTCCCTTTTGATGTGACACATTTTGTAAGACAATGCAATTGTAGTCGGAGAATAATGAGAGCCCAATCATCATTAAACATGCGACAATACTTTGTGGCCAATAACCAATGAAAGCTCAGTCGCTATGTCTTCGTTAAGCACGTTGTTGATCTATATGTGTGTGCTATAATTATAATGCTACGTGCTTGCTTGCTATGCTCTCATTAAATGTAATTCCCAAATTACTTGGTTATACTATGATTATGCTATTGCTTGATTGGTTGATCTGATAATCTATTACGTGTATGTACGTATGACCTCTAAAACAACTATATGCACTCCCTAAACAAATAAGACCTGACCTAACCGATCTTCTTCTTAGAAGATGTCGATACAAGGGGACATCGATACCAACAACCCTCTGCCAGCGACAGCGGCAGAACTACAAGAGCGCATCTCACAGGCCATTTCACAACATGAGGCCCTTCGCTCCGAATGCAGCGGAGGTACCCTAGGAAATAACCCACCCAACGGCTGCACCTACAAGCGGTTCTTGAACTACAAACCTCGGTATTTTGACGGCACTGGGGGTGCCTTAGCCTTCATGCGCTGGGTTGAGAAGACGGATTCTATTTTACGGTTGAGCAAATGTGCCCCAAAACATCAGGTCACGTACATTTCCGGACTGCTTCAAGATGGGGCTCTGTCATGGTGGAACCTTCAGGTTTAGACAATGGGCGAGACTGCTGCGTATGCTTTGACATGGGACGAACTGAAAGAACGGATGCGTAAAAGATATTGCTCTAGGGAAGAAGTCCAGAAGTTGAAGACTGAACTGTGGAACTTGAAAATGGAAGGTCCAAAGATAACTGAGTATGTGCAGAGATTTGACGATTTATGACAAGTTGCTTCGCGTTTGGTGGAACCATAATCTAGGAAGATCGAACTCTTCATCGGGGGATTGGCACCTCAGATTCTAAGCCTGGTAACAACATCTAAACCTCCAACGATCACCGAGGCTATCGGCATAAGTGTGGCGCTCACTGAAGAAGCGGTTAGACTAGGAAAATTTTCCACTTTGGAAGAGAAAAAGGAGACACATGTAGAGCCATTTGGAGATAACAAGAGAAAATTCGCAAACTTCAAAAAGGGTACTCGGGCGAATAGCAAGAACAGGGCCAAAAAGGGAAAAGAGTACATGGGTATCCTACCTAAGTGCGACAATTGTCGACGTTATCATATCGGGCGATGCAAATATGGAAAATGTGAAAACTGTGGCAAAGTAGGGCATGTCAAGGAGACTTGTAGGCAATATACTGGATGTGGAAATGGAAGCCAAGATGGTAGCAAGAATCATGGAGGAAACAACAATAGCGACAATTATCAAGGAAGGACGAGTGACAAACAAAAATGTGCTCAAGGTTGTTTTAACTATGGAAGAAAAAAGCATTTTAGAAAATATTGCCCTAAAAACAATCAGGCACAAGGATGAAAGCTTAACACCGGAGCTAGGGAGACACGCCAGGAATTCAAGCGTGGATATCGGTACGTCCCATATTAGCCAACATTATGCATCTGCGCTGCTAGATATTGTTGCAAATTTTAGCTTCGCATCTTTAGAGTTTGAGAGTATACTTGGTTTAGTAGCAAGTAAGTTAGATAACCCGTACTCGATAGAACTAGCTAATGGGAAGCTAGTGGAAGCCAACAAAGTATTTGGAAACGGCAAGATAGAACCCGGAGAGCGTGAGTTTACGCTTGATCTACTGCCAGCTGAGTTGGGAAGCTTCGACAAGGTAAGTAGGATGGATTGGTTGTCAAGTGATCGAGCAGAGATTGATATCCGCATCCCGATGGCGAACAAAGAAACGATCGTGACTCATGAAGCAGGATACGTCTCTACAAATTACTAATTGCTTGAAGGCACGAAAGTTATGCGTAAAGGATGTGTTGCCTTCTTGGCTCATGTCGTGGACAAGGGAACCGGAGAACCAAAACTCAAAGATATCCCTGTGATAAGGGAATGTCCTGAAGTCTTCCCCGAAGACTTGCCAGAATTATCTCCTCAACGACAAGTCGAATTTCGCATCGATTTGATTCCAGGCGCCGCACCTGCAGTCAATACACCTTAGCAACTTACACCTTTGGAGATGAAAGGATTGTCAGTATAGCTTCAGCAATTGGTAGAGAAGGAAGTTAACAGACCAAGTTTTCCGTTTTGGGTAACCCAAGTTTTGCTCATCAAGAAGAAGAACGATAGCTTTCGTACGAACATCACACTACTAGGAGCCGAATGAGCTAACCAACACGAGTCGGTGACTCTTGCTAAGGATTAACGAGTTATTCGTTTAACTAGCTGTGAGGATCCAACTACTATTTCATGACTGATCGATGATCGAGTGTCATTAACTGTGAATTCATGAAGAAAGTCTACCAGGAAATTGTGGGACAATAACTTGTTTTAAACATACACAAAAATTTTGTTAAAGAATGCACAAACACAGTTTTACACAGAATACGAAACTTTGAGAGTCTAGAAAACGTATACATAGGACCTTTGAGGATATAGGTCAAAACTCGTTAAAGGTTGCCTCTTAGGGACCATATCTGTTAACTCAAACAAACACCATTATTCTATTGCATATATGCCATTTCGGTTATCCAAACAGAAAGTACTTAAATTTCTTTTGTTGAAACCTTCACTTTTGCTTCTAGCGAGTAGATGTTGCATCTCTACTCCCCTTAATGGTAGTTGCATCGCATTAATTCTCTTCTCTGAGAGCGAACACACATTTGCTTCGAAATACTTGGTCATTTCTCCATTTTAGCAGATACTCATTGTTCCTTGGAAACTTATATGTTACGCATGCACCATTCGCTACGCATGCGGTTTCACTTCGAATAAACGCTTCATTGAAGTCCAAAAATTATTTTGCTAAAGCTATCTATTGGTTTATGATTCGAATGACCTACATTATTGTAATTATTGGCTCTTTTGCTACCAAGCCAACACACTTTCTTGAAACTTCTTTCATTTCAAGTTACATTCATGGTTTATCTTTGTAACCATGCCGAGATTCCCTTGTTGATACATACGTTTATTGTCGGGTTACGCTGAAACCAAGTTCAATTGCTTGAACTTATCCATATCGCATATTCAATTTAAGACGCCATGTGATGTATTGAGAGCATCTTATTCAAATATTTTTGCAAAGGTTCTTTTGTTTCGAGTCATAGTAGACTTGATTGGTCTACGACTCCACTAAATTGTTTGTGATTTTGATACCTTACGGTGATACTTTCACAAAATTGAAGCTTGCGCTAATTTGGTTACTCACTTCACACACGGATTTAATTGTTTATTTATCAACTCGCTCTAAATCTGTCTTGTTTATCACGATTAAAGCGGTCTCAACACAGTTGTGTGTTAAGGCAATGGTACATAGATTCATTTCATATCACAATGTACCTCCTAACGATTCTTTCATTGTCGATCGAATGCCTTGCGGCACTCACTACTTTTTCATCTTCGATAAAAAAAAAAACAGTGGCTCTTTAATGTTCCGTGTTCAACTGAAAACTCTATGACATTGCGTAAATCAAATCTTCAGGCTGGTATCAGTACACTTTCATTTGTTTACCAACATGGTGAACTTGTTCGGTCACCGCTATTATTGAAATATGTCAATTACGACACCTTGTGGTGTCATTACAAAATTTGTAGCTTGTGCTAATCATGGTCAATCGTTTCACACAAAACTACACACACTTTTGTTTGACTTGTCATTTAAACATTCCTGATGCAACTACGAATTAAGACAATAATACACCAGATTCGCTTCTATTTCATTCGGTGTATTTTCGCAACTCAAGGATGTCAACACACTATTTTATCCATGTATTGTTTAAAAGTTGACAGATCATTTTCATGTTACTATCACATTCGAGTCGTTAATTTTGAATTCATATAACGGATGCTATGGTTTGTGAAAACTCGTTTGCATGTTGTGACCGATTGTTTGAGAAACCATTGGCCAAAACTCCTTTGTTACACCCCTGTTAACTGAGTCATGCTAGATTATACATATATATATCTCGTGCCCTTTGACATCAAATGCTAGGACACATACCTTTTAATCATTGGGTTCCTGTGTTGAGATATATCCCTATAGTTCCTTGATGTGAATAAGAATTGATTCGGTTTTGCGGTTATCTACCCCAGTGTTATTCATATACATACACGCATAATGTAACCCTAAGGAATTAAGGTGGTACAAATTTCGAGGACGAAATTTTCTTAACAGGGGGAGAATGTGACAACTGTCAAATTTGCATGCATCCGTACAATTATTAAATGATGATTAGTGCTTAATGACTGTGCTGATGTACAATTTATGACTTGAATTGCTTTTTGATTATTTCTAAATACACACATGTGCATCACATATTGCAAATGACATATAATTGACCGCATGCAAACATATAGACATAAATGATGCACAAAGCACCGTTAGCACAGTTAACAGACAAACCAGGAAAATGCTGACAGAGTTCAATACATAGACATACAGTGTTTTGAGACACAATGTGAGCCAGAGACTGAGTACAACACTAGTATGGTGTGTAGGGAAGTAAGGACCACAAAACTGCTTTTCTAGGTGATAGATAAAGTGTCGGAAAGTGCCTAAAACCCACATAAAGTGCAGAATTCTGCATAATTCAGCAAAAATCAGCATTTTAACAAGCTAGTATCATGCAAAAATATGACCAAATGGTCCTGAATGCTTTCCTAAGTGTCGGGAATTAAAAGTGTCAGAAAAGGTAACATAATGAACACTAAACGAAATAGTTTGACACTTTAACGAACCGGTAGCTAACCGAACAACCGGACACTACCCAGAAAACTAAAGATTACACCCACCACCGATAATCATCTTTCTTCCCACATCGAGCACTTTGTTTCTTCCCAGATCTGGTTTCTTCCCAACTTTCTCCTACATCGAGCAACCACATCCACCATCAATCTCCAGCCGACAACCACCTATTCTTCCCTTCGATTAACCATACACCACACCCACCACCGATAATCATCTTTCTTCCACCGTCGATCCCTATACCCACCACAGCCGACCACTCCTAGCCACCACGAAATCACCATAACCACCGCCCCATTACGGCAGACCACTATTGGGCTCCAATTAACACCAAAGTCCATGTTTGAAATACTGCAGACCACCACTTCGTTTGAAGTCCTCTAGACCACCACTTCGTTTGAAATCCTCCACTTCGTTTGAAATCCACCACTTCGTTTGATATCCTCCACTTCGTTTTAAATTAACCTCTTCGTTTGCTCCCTCTGTTTGAAATCCACCACTTCGTTTGAAATCCTCCACTTCGTTTGAAATCCACCACTTTATTTGAAATCCACCACTTTGTTTGAAATCCTCCACTTCGTTTGAAATCCTCCACTTCGTTTGAAATCCTCCACTTCGTTTGAAATCCTCCCTCTGTTTGAAATCCACCACTTCGTTTGAAATCCTCCACTTCGTTTGAAATCCACCACTTCATTTAAAATCCACCACTTCGTTTGAAATCCTCCACTTCATTTGAAATCCTCCACTTCGTTTGAAATCCTCCCTCTGTTTGAAATCCACCACTTCGTTTGAAATCCACCACTTCGTTTGAAATCCTCCACTTCGTTTGAAATCAACCTCTTCGTTTGCTCCCTCTGTATGAAATCCACCACTTCGTTTGAAATCCACCACTTCATTTGAAATCCTCCAGACCGCGCGAATTCGGAAGAGGTTGTGCCACATTTGTGCAGAGATTATACCTTTTTGATTTGGTTATGGGGTGACACGTTTGTGCAGGGGTGCTCTTGAGGGTGGGCAATTTGGGGTTGCTACCCTCCCCCGGCGTATAGAGGGTCGTTTCTTTTGCTCCCTCTGTTTCTTTTTCTTTTACCACTAACCCCCCTCGAGTTAGCGGTTTATTGTGTTACTTTTCTGTTCGCGTTTGATTTTGTGCATGGCCCACGCGCGTAGAGGTAGAAACGCCAAGGCTGTTGGGCTGGCGTCAGCATGTGATAGTGGGTGAAAAGCTTGCCCCCTAAAGCATTTCCACGAATGCAAGGATGGTAAACCGGGGTCTAGTGGGTTTTTTCGCCTTCTTGAACACATACAAAGCACCCACCTTAAGACTGAAAACAGGAAGACCTATGTGAAGGAGGCTATCGCTAAGGATTTGGACCTTTTTCTGGATGTGGGGGAAGTCCTAAGGGCAGGAAACAAATGTTTATGTGGGGAGTGCATGGTTTTGCATGCCCTTAGTAGGGGGTGC
Source organism: Helianthus tuberosus (assembly GCA_030545235.1). Taxonomy (NCBI): domain Eukaryota; kingdom Viridiplantae; phylum Streptophyta; class Magnoliopsida; order Asterales; family Asteraceae; genus Helianthus; species Helianthus tuberosus. The sequence goes on along the minus strand of CM060357.1, from coordinate 152,053,877 downwards.
AAACACGGTGATGAGATGGTGTCTTTTACTCAAATCTCGGGAGACGGGGACGATTTCATTGTTGGGATTAGGAAGCCATGCCAAGTGGTTGCCGACCCTCAAACACTCTACCCGGAAGGGGTGGTAACCGATGTTTCCCTTCTCGAGCGTGTTTTTTCACTCCGTTTTCAAACCGTCAAATGCATCCCCCCAAGTTGTCGAATGGCGTTCGCTCAGGTTTTAATGGGTGCTTTACATAAAGTGGTGGCGTCTCCAGGCTCGGTTGAAAATTGGGTTCAGTTGCTTTTATTGCCGTGTTGTACACTCAGGGTTGTCAGGCCTTCTTCCAGGCAAGAGCGGAGATCAGGAAATAGAAAATCCCTGCAGTGCAGCAGCATCTTGCCGGCGCTTGCATTGTGGAAAGATGGGTCTGGTTTTCCAGATCCGGTCTCTTCTCTCTTGAGCTGTGAGGGGGACTCTGAGGTGCCTAGGAGGGTTTCCGGAAAGGGCGAAGAAAATAAAAAGGATCCCAATATCAAGTAATGCCTGCGGAAGGTCAGGGATGGGCATTTTACGGCGGCGGTCAAAGTTTTATGTTCTAGTGGGGTTGCCCCCTTTGGAGAATGAACCATGAAAGCTCTTATTGATAAACACCCGGTGATGCCACCCCCATCACTGCCTTCCAACCCCATTGTCCAACCCACTATTATTATAGCAGAGGATTGCGTGCTTAAATGTATCCAATCCTTCCCTAGAGGGACATCTTGTGGCAGAGATGGGATGCGGGCCCAACACTTGTTGGACGCTATTGGTTGCGTGGGGTCGGTAAGTTCCTCGGGTCTGCTCACAGCTATTACTGGAGTCGTCAACCTATGGCTTGAAGGGCTTTGCCCTAAATAGTTGGCAGAGTTTGTGGCCTCATCGCCCCTCACCCCCTTATTGAAACTTGATAATGGTATTAGGCCTATCGCAGTGGGTGGCATCTGGCGTAGGTTGGTCTCTAAGTTGGCTATGAAGAAGGTTGGGAAGGACATGGCCCAGTATTTGGGGGATTTTCAATTTGGGGTTGGTACACCAAATGGGGCGGAGGCGGTGCTTCATAGTGCGAACAGGTTCCTTAACTCCTTTCATGAAGATGGGTCCATGGCCTTACTTACGGTAGACTTCACCAATGCTTTCAACATGGTTGACCATTCAGCGTTCCTCCAGCTGGTCCACCAACGTTGCCCATCTATCTATCGGTGGGTCCAGTTCCTGTACGCCCAACCCGCTCGGTTGTATGTTGGCAGCGAGTGTGTCGGGGCCACCACTGGAGTGCAACATGGAGATCCCTTTGGGCCCCTCCTCTTTGCCCTAGCCTTACATCCCCTTATTCTCCGTGTACAGGAGCACTGTAACCTCCCCTAGCTTGGTATTTGGATGATGGTACGATCATAGGTAATGCAATGGAAGTTGCTAAAGCCTTGGACATCATCAACACGGAGGGACCATCCATAGGGCTCCATCTCAATATTAAGAAAACGGAAGTGTACTGGCCATCTTGTGACGGTTTCAAGGTGCAGGACGGCCTTTTCCCGAGAGGGATAGGTAGACCTGTGAGGGGAGTTAAGCTCCTTGGGGGGGGGGGGGGCAGTTAGCCGAGACTCTGCTTTTATTGGGGAATTAGCAGGGCGGCGGGCATCGACAGCGGTTGACCTTATGAAACTCTTGCCCTGCTTACAGGACCCCCAGTGTGAGCTTCTTCTTTTAAGGTCATGCATGGGGGTAGCTAAGTTACTGTTTGGGCTGCGGACCTACCAACCTCACTTGATGGCAAATGCGGTATCCTGTTTTGACGATGGTCTCCGAAAGACTGCTGAAGACATTGTTGTTTGTGGGGGGCCCTACTTTGGTGAACTTCAGTGGCGTTTGGCTTCTTTGCCGATGCGCCTGGGTGGTTTGGGCCTCCTCTCAGCTGGGGATGTTGGAGTTTATGCTTTTGTGGCGTCTAGAGCTCAGTCGTGTGTATTGCAAGACCACATCCTTCGGAATAGTGGGGTTGATAAGCTTGACGTAGACTACCAACAGGCCCTCGAGTATTTAAGTGTCTCTCTTCCAGACTTTGACATTGGCGGTTTCTCTAATATGGACACCGGCCCCCCAAAGCCACAAAAAACTTTGGCGAATACTCTATTTTAGAAAATCGCTCGGAATCTGGGAGAAACACTTGATCTGTCTCCCCGCCAGAAGGCGGTGATTGAGTGCTTGAAAGGCCCCCATGCGCAAGACTTTTTTACTGTTATCCCGATCGAGGGGCTGGGGCAATGCATGTCGGCTGTTGAGTACAGGGCTATCCTCAAATACCGGCTGATGATCCCTATGTATCCAGAAGACGAAACCTGCCCAATCTGCCGTAAAGCCTGCATGTATAAATACGGGGAGCATGTTGTTCATTGCAAGGAGCTCCATGGTTTCAAATACCGGCATGACTGGGTGAGGGATGTTTTGGGGGACATCTTGAGGAGAGCGGGGATTTCTGCCAAGAAGGAGGCCCCTATGAATTTCCTTACAGGCCCCATGGAAGGGAGATCTACATTGAGACCAGCGGACCTGCTCGTCTTTGGCTGGGCGGGAGGGAAACATGCTTGTGTAGATCTCACAGGACTCTCTCCCTTAGCTGGGTTAAGGGAAAATGGGTTTGTAGCAGGACAAGTGGTAAAGAAAGCAGAATCTAAAAAGGTGGACAAACACGCTAAAGCGTGTGCGGATAACTAACATGCATTTGTCCCCTTCGCCTTCGACACCTTTGGATCCCTGGCTCCAGAAGCTATCCGTTTGCTGACTAGGGTCCAACAGGTTGTCCACAGCAGTGGCTCATCAACAGGGGGGCAGGGGTTTGTTTTTAATAGGCTAGGTTTTGCTATCCAGAAAGGGGTAGCGGCGCAGGTTGTTGCTCGCTTACCTGCGATATTGATGTAAAGTGCATTTTGTCGAATATATATATATATATATATATATATATAGTTATATTTCTATTTAAAAAAAACATTGTTTTAGTGTTTCTGAGCTAGTTATGATCCCCGAACACCCTTACACACTATATAACACATCATACATATAAACACTAACCAATACACTTAACTTCTAACTAATATCTCTAACTATGATTTAAACTTACACTTAGACCCCCCCCATATATGTGGATGGTCACCAAAGGTGTGGCCCCACCATAGATCTCTCTTGATCTTCCATGATCTTGCTTGGATTCACTAAGATTGTTGGAAGATTATGGTTGTGTACTTGAGGAACATGTTACCCAATGGACAAAACTATTAGATGGTTATAAGTGAACTTGAGCTCTCATTCTCATCACCACACTTCATCCTCAATCTTTCTCCATCTCCTCTCCCCACTCTCGGCCGACCCACATCCACCACACCACCACCACCATCTTCAACTCACTCCCATCCATTCCAAGCTCATTTCAAGGTGTAAGAAGGTGTTTAAGGAAGCTTAGAGGTTGTGGATCTTGAAGGACCTTCATCATTTGCTATTATCCTCCACATTTGTCATCTTCTAAATCAAGTGTTCTTCCCTAGCCTTGTGCTAGTAGTAAGGCCCTCATAACCCTTTGTTACTTCACATTTTGATGAATAAAAGATGATATACATTGTTAATCATGATGAACACTAAAAGACATAATCATAAATCTCTAACATAAGCTTATTAACATATGAATACTTGTTGATTAGTGATGATTTGCTTCTTAATGATTGATGATTTGTGTGACGTCATAAGAAACCTACTAGATTGTGATTAAACAGATGATCTAGTAAGTTAAGGTGGTGATCTTGTGAAAAACCCAGATCATCATGCTTTATGTTTACATGAACTTGAATAATAAAAGTTGTTTTCATACAATGATGATTTAAACAAAATACAAGTCTTGTGAGTGGATGATTTCTAAAATAGTTTTACCAAAGAAACCAAGTTAAATCACAAGATTTACATGAACATTGTTTTTAAAGAAACTAATCATGTTTCTAGTGGTGAAACAAGTATAAGAATACATTGTTTACAAGAAAAATTCAAGAGAATGATTTTTGGAAAAATCATCTAGTAAGTTGTAAACACCTAAATCCTTAAAGAGTGAGTTTTTTAAAGAAGTAAACACACTTTAAAGGGTAACTAAACCTACTAAACACACTACCAAGTTACTACAAGTTGTTATGGAAGTTCAAGTTCATGATTATTACGTAGATAGCAATATTTTGGCACTTGGTTAGTATAAATTGTTTAAGATTGATTGTTGATTGTTTGTAATAATTTTGAAAAGAAAATGATATGCTTGAATAGCATGGACACCTCCATTTTTAGGGGAAACTATGGCAAAATTTTCTAAAAATATAAACACTTAGAAAAATATTTTCTAAACAAATATTTACAAGTGTGTTTTAAACTATGGTTTTCAATATAAACTTTGCCATACGTTTTGTTACAAAAATACAAATATTGGAGGTTGGTTTTTGTAAATAAAAATAATTAAATATATATTTGAAAGGTATGTATTTAGAAGACATGTGTGTGAATATTTGTATGCTTTGTGTAGTAGTTATATTATTTTAGGGTTAAAATAATATAACTTGAAAAAATACCGAGAAATTACAATCCAGAATGTTACCAAAAATCACAAGGAATAATTACACAAGTTACACACACAATATTGGTAAACCGAACAAGATTGTAACTTACAAAATATTCCGAAAAATACACTAATGAACATATTTTTGGTAAATACTATTTTGGATACAATGGAAATGAGGATATGAATTTTATTATTATTGCCAAGTTATATCTTATTTTCGACAAGGAGAAAATATTTTATTTTTAGAAGTAAAAATATATTTTCTTGAAATATTTGGAAGATATATAATTTTTGGGAAAATATATATTTTCTTGAAATACATTATTTTGGAAATATATAATGGATATTTATCAAGAAAATACGTACACATCAGAATACGACGCCAATACATGGCAAGATATACAAATACAAGTATACGAAAATACATGTATAAGATACCCCATCCTTGGGAAGGAAATACGAATATGGATACTTGAGAAGTATTATTACAAATATTGTTTAACAGTTATTCCAAAATTAAATATAATTTAAAGTTAAAATATTTATTATTTTAATGAGTAATTATAACATGGAATAATATCAGAAACGTAACTCAAAAGCGTAAATATTAAGACAAGGCACGACCCGTTCGTCTAATAGACGTTAGAACATTGTAGGTAGTCGTGTTGGCTGAAGAAACGTGAGTTACGAGTACTGAAGACGCAAGACTGTGAGTTCATGTCCCCCTTTTCTTTTAACTGTTTTCAGTTTTATACTTCGGGGGTGAAATACATGTTACAATTATTACAAACTGTTTACGAACATTTTACGTGGTATGGTTAGCTAAGGAAGGGTACTGCTTGATCATGTGAGTGGTGGGTATGACACTTAAGGCCATTAATCCTCGTTGTAGGACCTAGGGACATGAGTGATAGATCTATTCGGGTGTAGCGAGCCCCACCCATGCGAACGCCGAATGAGCCATGTGGTGACTATGTCTTACTGATGAAATCTGCTAAGTTTGAGTTTTCCTGCATCACTTCACACATACCATTGGCTTTGCAACCCAGTGGTGATATGTTTTTCCTTATTGCTACATACTAGGGACTTACATACATACAGACATACTTTAAAGGTTTATTCATACACAAACACATGAACTCGCTCAACTTTTGTTGATGTTTTCAAACTACATGTATTTCAGGGAATTAGTAAGTGGATCTGGCGGGCGTTGGAAGTTTTTATGCTGCGACAGGAATAAAAGATGTCATCCATGGTCTTTAGGTTGGTCAGCGTGTCTTATTCCTGGACGAGACACGTCTCCCAAACCTTAGTTACATTTAATTTCTTTTGACAAGTCCTTAGTGAAATCATAAACAATTTGTATGGGTTGTAAAACTCGAATCTGAAGTCTACGTTTTTAAACAATGTTGTTATGTTTTAAACTTATTTAATGGATGGCGAATCTATGGTTTTATCATATAGTTGTTGTTATGATTGAATGCAATAATATTAAGAAAGTCACACCATAATCACGCTTCCGCAAAAGTCAGGGTGTGACACTTGCTCCCGCTTTCCTTTTAGTCTTCACCATTTCCTACACACACCACAAACCACACACAAAAACTATATGAGTTCACCTTCAAAACTTCCCCACACTTGCTTGACACTATGAGTATAAATGTAAGAGCCCCCAACAATTTTATCTTTTCAAACACAATTTGGGCATGATGTCCCCACAATATAGAGTTTTTCCAAAAAAAAAAAATTCAATTAGACATCATCTGTAACACCCCGAAAACGGGTTTGGTAATCAAACCACGTTAATACTAAAGGATGGGTAAAATACAGTTAGTGGTAAAACTTACCCAGTAAATATTAGGACTTAAATAAATAAATCTAATATTTATTAAAAGGATGAGAAATACTTTGAGAAAGCAAAGTATATAAGAAGGCCCGAGGTTAACGAGACTTAAAATAAAACGGGTTGGGTAACACCTCAAAAATATATAGGTTTCGTATATATATTGAATATCGGTTATGAACAAGATGAAACAACTAGAAAGTAAATAACCTAGTTAATTACGAGTCTTGTAATAATAAAGAAGTTGGTTAAAATACACTCAATGTAACATTGGGTAAATTAGAGGGGCCATAAGGGACAACCTAGAAACAAGTTTTAATTAAATAAAACTCTCAACACCAAAACACACACCTTGAGTGTGTGTTCTGGTCGACATTTTCCACAGGAGCAAAGGAACTCCTTTGTTCAACCCTAACTTGTCTAAATCCAAGAAATTGAGAGACCAAATTAGTCCCAAATCGAAATCCAAGCATGGATTAGTGATCACCTCAGTGAAATGATAATAAGGTATGTGAAATTTCGTTGAATGATTCCAATTGAAATTCTGAATCAATACTTGAAACTCGAAATTTATGATGCATGATAGTTGCTTGGATGAAATAGAAATGAGATAGTGATTAGGGATAAACCCTAGTCAATTACTTGTTGAAATTTTGCTTAATTCTTGTGAATTCACAATCACCATTGAAGGTGATAAGTGGGTTTTGTAAGAATATGTTAAACACTAGAATTTTGATTGTCAAACTAGTGTTATTTGAACTCTATGAAGTTAATCTTGACATTTAACCATGAATTTGATGATTATCTAGTAAAAGATGTTGAAATTGGCAAGATAGGTAACCATAAGTTTGATTGTTAAATTTTATAAAAGAATGCTCACTAGGACACGTGTTTATTTTACAAACTATAAATGCGAATGATGTAATATCTAAAATAAGGGTTCCGACACGATTGATATAAGTCAGAACAAGTATAAATGATAAAAACCATGGTTTATGGTAAACGGGGCAAATGGGGGAAATTGGAAATTTAAAACCATGCTTTTATTCTAATTTATGTAAATGTTTGGTCTTATAGTCCAAACGGGTCAAATGGTGATGATAACACCATTTGACAATATCGACTAATGTGATTGTTAAGTCGTATGTTATCAGGAGCGATCAGCAATTTGGATAATTGCGACGCCATAGAATATTGGTTAATTTAACGCGAGGAGTAAAACGGGTCTATATGTTGACTCGAGCCAGGTACGCATATATATAGATTTATAGTTAAAAAAATGCAATATTGGTCAAATACCTTAGCAAAAGGACCTATGTCGTAAAAGGAGGAAATAAGTTGACGAAAATGCCCTTGATAGGTAAATCGGGCAAACGACCCTTAGAAGTCGTTTAGATACTAGTATTATCATTATGTAACTCTTAGACACATGTAAGAGTTGTAGGCATCAACCTTGGGGGTCAAATGCCTATGAACGGGTCAAAATAAGAACTTGAGCGTAAACGGGTTTTTATTATGTAAGAATCCCGTGATTTGAAATTAATATGATAAGAGATATGGAAATTATGAATTTCATGAGTTTAAGGATTAAATAAACATGTTTGTTTGATAAAAATCAAACGGGTCAAAATTTGGTAAAAAGGGTAATAAGCCGAAGACTTAAAAGTCTGAAATTTTGTTAAACCGGATGTTGGATTTTAACTCCATAAGGTGGAGAATCAAATTACAATCACGTAGGAAGAAACGAGAGATCAAACGGATATGCGGATTGAAAGATACGAAAGTTTTCGTGTTAAAAACGGCAAAAAATTGGAAGGGGCTGATACAGGGGCCACCGTAACTTACGGTGCCCACCGTAAGTATGGTGGAGGCCAGATTCGAATCATTGTTTCTAGGATCAAGGGATTAATATTGGAATTTCCTGATTTTTCTTTAATTCGATTATTCGAGTCCATTTTCCTTGTGATACCAGTTATTTAATTATCAAAACTAACTTTTAAGTTGGTTTTGAACACAGGTGAATGTCGAGAGCCCCGGATGAAGTTCAAGCGTCGAGCAAGAACCGAACACGCATTAAATGAAGCTTCCGCAAGTTGTTTCGTCGTTATTCTAAAACGATGAATTAAATTACATTATGTTGTTTTGCTTTCAAGTTTAGAAAAGTTTTAAAAAACCCGTATTTGAACATGAATGTTTAAATATAAATACTTAGTTATTTGTGATTATTTACGGAAATCGCTAAATAAAATTATGGTTGTTACAAGTTGGTAATCAGAGCTCAAGGTTAAGAGAATAAAGTGTTCGGTTCGAGGCTTGATCGCAAATCCGGTAAGTGCATGTATGTTAATGGTTTAGCATATTAAAGTGTTGTAAACAACACATAGGGTTACCGTGTAATACACGTTACCCCAATCAAATGATAGATATAGCTAACAAAATTTCGTGCATTGACACATATGGTAGAAAAGCCTTGTATTATGATACGGGCGTTTAGTAAAGTTGACGTGGCTAACTTTTGTGAATGTTTTAATTGAAGGACACTTGCATTTAAAGATGACAAGGGTTAAACAAATTACAGATATGATAGAGGAACGACCCGAAGTATGACAAGAGGAGCATGCTTACCAAGGACTAAATAGCGTAACGACCGTGAACAAGATTAATGGCGAGTAACGCCCGTCGGGGCAAGCATTACCAGGTGCACGCTTTTAAATATAATCGCACAAATAGCAATATACAACAAACATATAGAGAATGATTGTTGCATATGTAAATTAGAAACTTGGAAAACATGAATAGAAAGCCTATCCAGGATATTATTTCCAAGAAAACTAAATAGAGGTATTACTTACATGGGGTGTAATGTGAAAATTATAAAAAGGTTATGTATGCCAGGTGTTGATCGCTTACTCTGGCCAAGTAAGTAGTGAACACGGGGTACCATGAACTTTTTATAATGGACATGCTTACACCTGATGTAGTAAGGACGGGGTGAGTGGGACAAATTAAAAAGTACCCAAATGAATCAGATAAGCAAAATATCTGATCATAATGTAAATGCACAGCCGAGTGACGGAAGCATATTATGTTAGGATAATGAGCCCGAGAGAAGGGACAAAGAAACATGTAAAATAATTAAGATATGCACTGGGAGGGGGTGTACTTACACTCGAACCCGGAGAATGCAAACATGTAAAATGATTAGGATATGCTTTGGGAGGGAGTGTACTTGCACTCGAACCCGGAAAAAGACAAATATGCCTCTTAACGGGCCGTTTTGTAAAGCGTCGAACTTGAGGACAAAGCCGGAATATAAAAATGAAGCGAGGTCTTAATGCATACCGGGAGGGTTGCAATAATAACGACTTCAGTACAATACCCGGTCGATGGGTAAGAAGTAAACGCATGTGTAGACCGAGAAACGGGAACTCGAATGGAAAGTTAAAAGACTCGGGTTTTGAGTCATAACTAAAAGACGACAAGGTAATGTAAATAGAAATTTTTAATAAATTATGTTCAACTATTTTAAAGTTGGACGGGTTGAATATAATATCATGCCGAACGGCATGAGCAAACGCAAGCGTGATAAAGGTAGCGTTAAATACAAAAGAGTAATGAGCCCGGTAATGGGACATAACAAAATAAGAATATATACAAATCAAATAACAGTAAGCATAAGAAGAACTGACGCATAAATGACGTGAGAAGTCATAAGTCGGAAAATTGTCCGAAAGAAAACAATTGTAGCCACGAAACTACAATCAAGGTTAACGGAACCTAAGCTTGAAACCAAATGATTCTTCGAACAAAAACAGGGTGCCTTGACACCAAACACGTATTTTAAGAATGACATGAGTAAGGAGTGATCTACGGGATCAACATAACCTTTAGGGTTATAAACAAATGAAAGGTCTACGAGACTAAAACGACCCACAGGTCATGATTAGAAAGAAATTATAAGGACTTCGCCCTAAAGAGGTGAAAGTCTAATCAAAATAGCCCATAAGGCTAAGAGATATTTTCGAAAATGAAAGATTGATATAAATTAAACATGATATGACACGATCGCGGTAAGAAATGTAATGTGAAGTAGAATCACATTACAACCAAGCGAGTGGTAAAAGTAACTGGACTAATAAGTCTAGTTAGTGAAACCGGTTAAGGTCAGCAATTCAAATCAATAAATTTGGTTTGCTTGTAAGTGGTGGATTCGGTATAACTGAACCGAATAAATAAATTTGAAAACAAAAGAAATTGTTGCTAAAAGTGAAAGATTTCGCTAAAGACCTTTAAATGGGTCAAAGTAACGGATTCACAAAGAAATCGATAGTATATGAAAGCGATGGATATCGCTAAGTTAACCAAACTAATGGAAATAACGAGATTACGTTATTTCAAGTTGCACTATGTCGTATGAGATATGTAGACAATTAGTAACCAAAAAGATGTTACCATACTTTTCGGGTAATACTAACGATTGGTTAAAAGTATAAGTAATGTTTAAAAGATTTCTCGGATCGAATACATTGAGTTTAAACTCAACGAATTATGTAAGAAAAGATTTCGAGGACGAAACCTCTTTAAGGGGGGTAGACTTGTAACACCCCGAAAACGGGTTTGGTAATCAAACCACGTTAATACTAAAGGATGGGTAAAATATAGTTAGTGGTAAAACTTACCCAGTAAATATTAGGACTTAAATAAATAAATCTAATATTTATTAAAAGGATGAGAAATACTTTGAGAAAGCAAAGTATATAAGAAGGCCCGAGGTTAACGGGACTTAAAATAAAACGGGTTGGGTAACACCTCAAAAATATATAGGTTTCGTATATATATTGAATATCGGTTATGAACAAGATGAAACAACTAGGAAGTAAATAACCTAGTTAATTACGAGTCTTGTAATAATAAAGAAGTTGGTTAAAATACACTCAATGTAACATTGGGTAAATTAGAGGGGCCATAAGGGACAACCTAGAAACAAGTTTTAATTAAATAAAACTCTCAACACCAAAACACACACCTTGAGTGTATGTTCTGGTCGACATTTTCCACAGGAGCAAAGGAACTCCTTTGTTCAACCCTAACTTGTCTAAATCCAAGAAATTGAGAGGCCAAATCAGTCCAAAATTGAAATCCAAGCATGGATTAGTGATCACCTCAGTGAAATGATAATAAGGTATGTGAAATTTCGTTGAATGATTCCAATTGAAATTCTGAATCAATACTTGAAACTCGAAATTTATGATGCATGATAGTTGCTTGGATGAAATAGAAATGAGATAGTGATTAGGGATAAACCCTAGTCAATTACTTGTTGAAATTTTGCTTAATTCTTGTTAATTCACAATCACCATTGAAGGTGATAAGTGGGTTTTGTAAGAATATGTTAAACACTAGAATTTTGATTGTCAAACTAGTGTTATTTGAACTCTATGAAGTTAATCTTGACATTTAACCATGAATTTGATGATTATCTAGTAAAAGATGTTGAAATTGGCAAGATAGGTAACCATAAGTTTGATTGTTAAATTTTATAAAAGATTGCTCACTAGGTGTTTGACATAATGCCTAAGAGAAAGCTAAATGTTGAAATTTCGAATAAAATGCGCATTTGAATAATATGGCAAATTATGTGAAATGTGAAGTGATAAGGGTTCTAAACATCATGTTGAATTAGACTTAATTGTGTAAATCATGTGATCAAAAGTAGTTAACTTTTGATAAGTTGAATTAATAAATAATGAGGTCGAACAGTAGTTTCGACATAGAAAACACGTAAGGTGGAATAGTCGTGATTATTAATGACTAATCTAACCACCTTTGAATGATGACGATAGTTTGACACCTAACGAGCAAGGTGGAGGCTTGGGAAGAAACGGGTCAAACGAATCAAGAAGGAAAAGAAAAGCGTAGCTTAGATACGAGGTAAGTAAAACTTACACCCTTTTTGTAGGACACGTGTTTATTTTACAAACTATAAATGCGAATGATGTAATATCTAAAATGTTGGTGCACACATCTGTCGTCTTCGTCTTGTATCGAGTCTCGGGTTCGGTACGGAGCTAAACAAGCATGATGTCATCATCCTTGATGATGACATCACACAAGTGATCTCATTATTACATCATGAGCATGACATCACATTTCTACATCACGTGAAAGATACAAGTTGCATGGAATTGAAATCAGATTGGTGTTTGTATGAAGTTTCGCTTCAAGACAAAATAGAATTCAAAGGTTTCGCTTCAAAAGTCAGGATGTTATAACATGTTAGATTTCGCTTGAAGGGTGTCGCTTCAAGAGTCTTTAAGCGAAATCATGAGGCTATAAATAGGTTGTCATACATTTCATTTGTAACAGTTTTTGCCAAGTGATACCAAGGTGCTGCCGGTTATCCTTCTGATTGTAAAGGTTGTTATATCAATATAAAAGAAGGTTTAAGTGTGAAACAAGCTGTTTACTGATCCGTTTCTTAGTTTCCGCCTCTGAAACGGAGTAGAACTCTTCCAAACGACTCATTTAGGTCGGAATCCGATCCTACAATTGGTATCAGAGCTCAGGACGAGGAGTTCTTGCCAAAAACAGCTGGTTTTCACCACGATTTCTGTTTCTACATTATTCTTTTTCGAAATTTCAAACATTTTACGGATAAAATCGGACAAATATCACATATGTTGTGCGCAAACATGTTTTAATCAATCCTTGAAAGTTTCAGCATTAAAATCAGCCTAAAACTTGTAATTTTGTGTGATTTCGCTTCAATTGCTCGAACAAAATGATGACATCAGCAACATTCTGGATAGATTTCGCTTGAAGAGTTCACATTTATCATTGATTTCGCTTGAACAAGTTAGTGTCTGAAGCGAAATTGAAGGTGTCGCTTGAAATATTCTGATTAAAATTGAAAAGCTGAAGCGAAATTGAAGGTGTCGCTTGAAATATTCTGATGTCTTAACTGAATTGTGTTGTTCATCGAAACCTGCTGTTCATTAAAAACCAATTGTTTGCTTAAGTCAGCTTATCTGATTGTGAATATATCGGTTTATATAGTGATTTTGAAGAATCATTTCGGATCTTGCAAATAACTTTTGATAAAATCAAGTAATGCATTAGATAATTTTGTCTGCCATTAAAATTGTAAGGTCACTATTTGTTGTCAGCTTTCATGTGAACATAATGATCAGACTTAAAGTCATCAATATGCATGTGAATTTTATCGATATGGGCATGTGACATGTGATTGATTATTAAATAGAATTGTCGGTTGCATGTTATCAAAAGTTACGGTCCAGTCATATTATGTTGAATGTTTTAGTTGTCAGCTAAGTGGTATTTGTGGTCCATTTAGAATTGATTCGAGATAACAGTTGCACGTGTTTGGTTCTTGTTTCAATTAATTGTTTGTGAGTATTCAGCAGCATGTGATCTGACCAAAAATCAGCCCAAGTTATCAGCCCACTTGTTGAAAACCGGCCCATCTCATGTGTTTCTTGTAAATTGTTCTTATGTTTTTGTCAGATTGTGCCAGCCTAGTTTAAGTGTCAGCCACCATTATTTTACACATGTGATCATAAAACAAATTAAAAAAATTGGTAACAATCCGTTATAACAATTAGTTTTAAAAAAGTATTGCTTGTAAAAGTTGTTATGTACATGTGATCATCGGTAAATGTGTTTGAATTTTAATCACTTCACCGAGTTTGGTAGTCAGGTTACAAGATTTGGAGTTTGTGTCGATTAGCACAGTTTGATCAGTACGTTTGTTTGTCAAGTCGCGTGGTTTGAGTCGCGGTTTCAGTCAAGTTGTTTTGTGTGGTCAAGTCACGTGATATAGTTCAGTTCGTACGGTTTGGAGTTCGAAGGTTTCAAAGGGTCAAGGTCAATTGAATTCGATTCGGGTCATTCAGTCCGCACAGTTGGTCAACTTTCTGTCCGCACAGAAAATCATCAGTTCGAATACTAGTTTTATTCAGTTAATTGATAAACAGTTAAACTGATTGTGTTTTGTTTGTCTGATTGTAAAGGTACTTGTCGGTTTCTACAAGAGATTCAAGTTGCTAAAAAATGGATTCCGAGTTCTACAACGCGTTTGCTACATCCTCAACTACTCCAGCTTCAATTGCTCAAAACATGAAGGCAGAAAACGAAACTGGAACGATGCAAAAACCCCCGAAGCTTATGGGAATTGAAGATTACCACGGGTGGAAGAAACGGTTTGAGAATTGGGTTCAGGAGAATCATCTAAAAGCTTGGGAAAGTATCGAAACTGAGTATGAGAGGCCAAAGAATACAACGGGAGCTGATAAAATCATTTCTGAATTTACTGAACAAGAGAGGGAAAGTTATAAAGGAGAGAAAATGATGATCAATCTGTTACAACAAGCTATAACAGAAGATATATTTGTGTTGCTTCAGCATGATGAAAACGCTTATTCTATTTGGGAAGCTCTTGAAAAGAAATTTGAGGGAAGCACTGAAATGTTACAGAGTAAAGCAGCTTTGTTGAAAAAGGAGTTTGAACTGTTTACGTGCATGCCTGGTGAAACAACAAAGAGTCTTATTGAAAGATATTGTCATCTTGTACGTACCATGTCACAGTTGAAAATTAAGAAAAATGCAGCAGAATGGGTTGAAAAGCTTGCTGATGCTTTACCGCAACAAGAATGGGGTACATATATGATGATATTGAAAAATTCAGGACAGTATAAAAAGCTATCAATTGCACAGTTTATAGAGAAGTTGGAGGCACAGGATCTGGAGCAGCAGAAAATTGCTAGAATGAACAGTTCTACTCATCAACAAGATATCAAATTGTATTATAAAGGAAATGTTCAAACTGCTGAAGCAAGTCCAAAGATACAAACTGCATTTAGTGTTGGAAATCAATCTACACCAAGCAGTCAAGGATCAGTCAACACTAGTGGGTTTTCAACGGTGAATCCTCCAAGTGTTCAAAGTTCATCTACTGGAAATGGTCATTTGATTCAGTGCAATGTAGCTCTACATCTTCAAAACGGTCAAAATTATTCTGAAGAAGTTGTTAAGCATCATATGGGATTATTGGTCACTGCATTAGAGTCTTATGAAGGATTGATTGCCGGAAAAATTGGTAATCCGATGCTGACAAAGGAAGATTATGACCAAATTGATGCAGAGGAGCTAGAACTGATGGATATTAAATGGGCTTTAGCTAGCGTTTTGAGGAGAGCAGAAAAATTTAGATTGGTTACACGAAGAACTGATTTCTTGGATGCAAATCTTTCTAATCTTGGATTTGATAAATCTAAAGTTGTCTGTTTTCGTTGCAGGGAGAAAGGCCATTTTAAAAGGGAGTGCAAGAATCAGGAGCCGAGAGGAGCAAAGGAATCTGTTGGTAAAGATGATTATTATCGAAAGACCATTTATCAGCAAATCACTCATCAACCACATCAACAAAAGGAACCTCAAACGGCACATGGAAAAATGATCGAAGATGCAAACAAGAAAGCTTACTATGGCATCATGGATCAAGATGATGAGAAATTGGCTGAAGGATTTAGCTGGGACAAGTATATTCCAGCTGATTCAAATGTTGGAGCGTTTATTGCTCATATTATTCGTAAGCCAGAAATGCTGAAAGAATGGATGGAAGTATTATCTGATGAAGAGAAAAGTGAAGATGAAGGATCTGTTTCATCTGAAAACAGTTCGTCAGAGACAAGTGATAGTGATGAAGAAATTGAACAAATCAATATTGGAAAAACTCACTTATCTTCTGATAGTTTTGAATTTTATTTTGCAGAAAAATTGAAGAAACTGAAAGAGGAGAAAGCTGCAAAAGATTTGAAAAAGGTCAAAGTGGTTGAAAAGAATGTGGAAGTTGAAAAGATAGTTGAAGTTGAGAAGATCGTTGAAATCACAAAACCTTGTCTTACATGTTTAGAGTCTTGTAAACAGTGTATAGAAAAAGATGAAAGGTTTAGTGAGTTAGAAAAGTTGAAAGAAAAATTGTTGTTTGATGTAAAGAATTTGAAAAAGTCGTATGATGTATTGAACAGACATGTGAATGGTCTGGAGAAGACTAACTCTGAAAGAGAAAAAGCTTTGAAGATGCTGAATGCTACCATGATGACAAAGCAAAAAGAAATCAACATGTACATAGAAGAATGTGCAAAGAGAAAAAAGGAGTTGGATAGTGAAGCAGCTGAGAATGAAAGAATCAGAAGATTACTGCAAAGTTACAAAGGTTGTGATTACATAATCGATAGAATTTATCCAACAGTTGAAGGATTTGAAGCTTTTAAAGATGAAGAAACAAAGACAAAGAAGAAAAAGGATACTGGTAAGAAACAGGGTGTATGTTATAACAAGTGTCCACCTCCGATTTGGGAAGGTTACTCGCCTAGAAAACCTAACGAGGAAGAACTAAAACAGGCGGTCAATATTAAGCTAGAATCCGAGATAACTGATGTTTTACCAGACAATATTGATGTCACATTCACAGCGTCCGACATAGATCATGAGTCCGAATTGATAAAAAGAGTGGTCGATCAGGTGTTGGATAAGGATGAGGAGTCAGAGTCAAAATCCGAGTCCGAAAGTTCGTGTCAGTCAGTCGGGAGTTCGAGTTCGTCCGAAAAGAATTCAAAGTCGTCGGGAAAACGGGTTTATAGTAAAGAATTTTTGTTGTCAAAATCTAATTTGAATGACGAAACATTTGAAGTTGCATATACTTTGAATGATTCTGACAAATTATATTTTGATAAAGAATTTCCAATTAGAAGTGTTCGTTTTGACATGATTAAAAAGGTTTTCAAAATGACAGAAATTAACATTTCTGAAATTAAAGATTTATATTTTATTGGAAAACCTAAAAAATACACTTCAAGAGTTCAACAACGGTTAAACAAGAAAAAAGGTTACAATTCTAGTTCTGGTTTTCAAAAGAAACCAAACCACAATCATAGCTACAAAAAGAAAGGACTTGGTTTTATTCCACCTGAAAACTATAAAAATGAAAAATATGTTCGAGATTTTAAATCAAAAATGACATATGTTGCAGGAACTAGTCATGAAGAAGAAGCAAAGAGCTCATTCTGGAAACAGTCAAACAAGGAGTTTCTTGCTGAAAAGATGAAGAATGGAGCTTATCAATGGAAAGAAACAAGAACCTGTTACAGATGTAATGAAGTTGGTCACATTGCATGGAATTGTCCTAAGGCAACCAACACAAAACAGGGAGTTTCAGAAAAACTCAAAGAAATAGTTGTTGATAAAACCGAACCACCAACTGAACGATTTAAAGTGTTTAAAAACTCTACATATGAAGTTGGTGAGTGTTCGAAAAGATTTTACAAGAAAAGGGGAAATCTTGACAATCAAGCTTGGGTTGTTAAGAAATCAGAGGTAAAATCTGGCGATGAATCTGATTCCACAAAGTCAGAGGAGCCACAAGTTGAGCTAAAAAGTGAAAACTCAGTTCCTCCAATGGATGATGAGAACTTTCCATCATTGAGGACTGAATTTTTTAAATCAAAAGTTGGGAAAGTTGAGATCTCAAATCAATTCTATTCTGAACAGAAAGAATTTGATGTTGAGAAAGCCTTTAATGGAAACATTAAAAAGATGATTGGTAAAATGATTGATGGGAAGGTTAAAGGGGTAAAGGAGTTTTATGCTACAAAGAAGGCAACTTACACCCCAACTGCTTCTGAATTGAAAACACCCAAGGCTGGTCAGGCTTGGGTGGATATTTTCTTTCATTGAAAAACCTGACTTGCCGGAGCTTCCAGGTTGGTAAGAGTGGAGCAGGAATCGGCATCATTCTTTATATCAGATTTTGATTGTGTTTAATTACAAGTGGTTGAAAGAGGTTTTCAACGTCAAGTGGTAAATCAAGGACATTAAATTGTACTTGATTTTCTACAAATGATTGAGGAACGATATGATGAACCCCTAACTTTACAAGTGGTAAAATCAACAAAACTTATTTTCCGGAAAAATCATTTTGGTTAAAATAAACTTAAGTGTTTTGAAATCATAATGAGAAAATAGTTTTGTGATAGGGGGAGTTCTGATTGTTTATGCCAGGTGGATGGCGAATTGAGGTGATTTGATATCGGTTGTCATTTTATTGTACAGTTTGTTTTCAAATTTCCTAAAATGTGTTTGCATTTTAGGGGGAGTAGAAAATTTTTAGAAAATCCAAAAACATTTGAAAATTTGAAAAAGCCAAAAACATGATAAAATTCAAAAATGAGTTTTGTTGTGAATAGAGGAAATGATAGTACATCAGTGGACTGTCACAGCATGCTAAAGAAATGTAAAGTCAAAAGTGATAAACGATCTCACTGATGATATGCCAGTAGATTTTTGCACATTTAGTAAATTGTGACGAGATATAAACATAAAATTCAAACTTGCTTGTTCTGTGGGTTAACAAAACTGCTTGGATATATAGGTAACCCCTGAAATCTTGTTTGAAAGGTCCCTTATTCTGAGATACTAGGTCTTTATGCTCAGTGATATATGGGGTATTATCCCGGGACTTCTGCTGAAAGAAATTTCTGACCTAGTCCCCGGATAATGCTTTCTGCAAATGCTTGAAACATAGCATCACCCTCAGCAAGCTGATGAAACAATAAAATTGATAGTCGCTGCTGTTGTAATGCAAAAGATCCTCTAAAGGGGACACACCAAAAGTCGAA
Organism: Helianthus tuberosus; assembly: GCA_030545235.1. Taxonomy (NCBI): domain Eukaryota; kingdom Viridiplantae; phylum Streptophyta; class Magnoliopsida; order Asterales; family Asteraceae; genus Helianthus; species Helianthus tuberosus. Next base: position 152,034,739 of record CM060357.1, on the reverse strand, counting down.
GCCGTCATCTCTCTGCGTATCGAAAGATCGACCTGAGCTCTCACGGCCCTCGTACTATAATTTATTCCCCTGACAGATATCATCTGTGGTATACTCACCTGTAAGACTGAATATTGGGATCTGGATACGGGAGTATATTCAAGTAGTGGGACACGCGAATAAGTTCAAGAGCTTAAAACATTAACCTCGTATCTCGGATCAATTGAACTTTGTGTGAAAATTTAAGTGGATCAATATACTGACAATCTAGGTGAATCGTTTAGAACTTAAAATGTTTAAAGCTTAACGGTGTTGATGATTTGTCTCAAAAACTGATATGATCCTCTTACACGAACTCACAAAAATATTGTTTGTAAATATTTCTTTGATGCATTTCATTTCGGTTATTTTAAAAAAAATCCAAAAAGATTTTCGGTGTGTTTTAGCATAAATTTTGAAAAATCCAAAAAGATTTTAGACAACTGATGTTGAAAGCTGATTTTCAAAATTCCGAGTGCTGAACATGACGAACAGGTTTGGGAAATTTGATTGAAAAGTTTTTCAGAGATAAAAATTTCGTTAAATGATCATTGTTAATGTTAGATTGTATATTGATTGGAGAAGGCTCAGTGTTGATGTTTGATATTTGAAAAATTGTTAAATATTTTATTCTTGTGAATCTTATTTTTGGGTAGAGGATGTGCAGGATAGCAAATAGAGTGCCAGGTTCCGATACCTGAGGATTCTGAAATTCTGTAAAAGCCAGACTACGATCCCAGCATGTTTTGAGGGGGAGTCTGTTAGAGAGAGAGAATTGGAGATAGAATAGAGCCAGGTAGAGATCCTGAAGAAAGCTCAAAGACTGATAAAGATTGAAGATTGAGAAGACTCGACACTTAAGACTCGTCAACATCTGAGGGGGAGTCTGTTGGTGCACACATCTGTCGTCTTCGTCTTGTATCGAGTCTCGGGTTCGGTACGGAGCTAAACAAGCATGATGTCATCATCCTTGATGATGACATCACACAAGTGATCTCATTATTACATCATGAGCATGACATCACATTTCTACATCACGTGAAAGATACAAGTTGCATGGAATTGAAATCAGATTGGTGTTTGTATGAAGTTTCGCTTCAAGACAAAATAGAATTCAAAGGTTTCGCTTCAAAAGTCAGGATGTTATAACATGTTAGATTTCGCTTGAAGGGTGTCGCTTCAAGAGTCTTCAAGCGAAATCATGAGGCTATAAATAGGTTGTCATACATTTCATTTGTAACAGTTTTTGCCAAGTGATACCGAGGTGCTGCCGGTTATCCTTCTGATTGTAAAGGTTGTTATATCAATATAAAAGAAGGTTTAAGTGTGAAACAAGCTGTTTACTGATCCGTTTCTTAGTTTCCGCCTCTGAAACGGAGTAGAACTCTTCCAAACGACTCATTTAGGTCGGAATCCGATCCTACATAAAATAAGGGTTCCGACACGATTGATATAAGTCGGAACAAGTATAAATGATAAAAACCATGGTTTATGGTAAACGGGGCAAATGGGGGAAATTGGAAATTTAAAACCATGCTTTTATTCTAATTTATGTAAATGTTTGGTCTTATAGTCCAAACGGGTCAAATGGTGATGATAACACCATTTGACAATATCGACTAATGTGATTGTTAAGTCGTATGTTATCAGGAGCGATCAGCAATTTGGATAATTGCGACGCCATAGAATATTGGTTAATTTAACGCGAGGAGTAAAACGGGTCTATATGTTGACTCGAGCCAGGTACGCATATATATAGATTTATAGTTAAAAAAAATGCAATGTTGGTCAAATACCTTAGCAAAAGGACCTATGTCGTAAAAGGAGGAAATAAGTTGACGAAAATGCCCTTGATAGGTAAATCGGGCAAACGACCCTTAGAAGTCGTTTAGATACTAGTATTATCATTATGTAACTCTTAGACACATGTAAGAGTTGTAGGCATCAACCTTGGGGGTCAAATGCCTATGAACGGGTCAAAATAAGAACTTGAGCGTAAACGGGTTTTTATTATGTAAGAATCCCGTGATTTGAAATTAATATGATAAGAGATATGGAAATTATGAATTTCATGAGTTTAAGGATTAAATAAACATGTTTGTTTGATAAAAATCGAACGGGTCAAAATTTGGTAAAAAGGGTAATAAGCCGAAGACTTAAAAGTCTGAAATTTTGTTAAACTGGATGTTGGATTTTAACTCCATAAGGTGGAGAATAAAATTACAATCACGTAGGAAGAAACGAGAGATCAAACGGATATGCGGATTGAAAGATACGAAAGTTTTCGTGTCAAAAACGGCAAAAATTGGAAGGGGCTAATACAGGGGCCACCGTAACTTACGGTGCCCATCGTAAGTTACGGTGGAGGCCAGATTCGAATCATTGTTTCTAGGATCAAGGGATTAATATTGGGATTTCCTGATTTTTCTTTAATTCGATTATTCGACTCCATTTTCCTTATGATACCAGTTATTTAATTATCAAAACTAACTTTTAAGTTGGTTTTGAACACAGGTGAATGTCGAGAGCCCCGGATGAAGTTCAAGCGTCGAGCAAGAACCGAACACGCGTTAAATGAAGCTTCCGCAAGTTGTTTCGTCGTTATTCTAAAACGATGAATTAAATTACATTATGTTGTTTTGCTTTCAAGTTTAGAAAAGTTTTAATAAACCCGTATTTGAACAAGAATGTTTAAATATAAATACTCAGTAATTTGTGATTATTTACGGAAATCGCTAAATAAAATTATGGTTGTTACATCATCATCATTTATACCCATATATTCAACAACTCCACAAAAATCTATTATCTAGTCAATACAAGCAAGTGTGTATAAGCAAAAACAATTAAGAAAACTTACACAACTGTAATGTACTTCAAAGAATGAAAAGAAATTGCATACCTTGACTTTGTAGAGGATGAGAATAACAAGCACTTCAATTTAAGCAAGAACCCACTAAAAATCCCAACTTTTCGGACCTTAATTTCTCAAATTCGACAACCAAAACAAAGGAATCTTCGAAATATAAGTGTAAATATGAATTCCTTGTGAAATTTTAGTCAAAGTTGACTAAAAAATCACTGGATTTGGCCAAGGTATGAAAGGTTATGAGAGCTTGAAGTTATGGAGGTTGAAGGAGAGTTAGGGTTTGTGTAGGAGAGATGAAGAAGAAGAAAGATATGTGGATGGAAATCGATAGAGGGAATGTGTGGATAGGGAATTCTTGCAGCAATTGAATGGTTGGGGGTTACACACATTTTTTTATGAATATATATATATATATATATATTAAAAACTGCCGACTGCGACCCAAAGGTCACCATCAAAAACAAATTGCGCACCGTAGCCTACGGTGTTTGCCGTAGGTTACGGCAATACCTGGAACAAAAACCTGCCGTAAGGCAGTTTACATGTGGCGTAATGGACCTTTTTTTGTTCAGGGGCCACCGTAAGCTACGCCACTAGCCGTAGCTTACGGCAATCACAGGCGTTTGGGGTTCGAAATTTTTCAACTTTTTAATATATATATATATATATATTTTAACTTTTAACTTTTATAATTTTTATGGTTTTTATAATTTTTCGAAAACTTGAAAATTATGCCCCACCCCCTTTAAAAACCCGTGTTGTCCTCAACACTATGTAGAGCAATTCGCACGAATTTCCCCACACTTGTCTCGAACACATGTTTTAAACGGCGACGGTATTTATTCAGAACAAAACAAACTTAAACTACACTACATATATACACTACCAAACATGGGCCTCTTTCAAGCTTTTTCATCATCCAATGGGCGTAAAATGTAACCCACTTTGTCGAGCTCGAGATTATTGATGTCATTGCCTTCCAAGTACGGTTTAAGCCGATGCCCGTTCACCGTTTGTTGCTTGTTAGTTTGCACATCTTGTATATCAACATCACCAAATCTACCCACTCTCTGGATGACACAGGGACCCATCCATTTACTCTTACGTTTACCCGCAAACATCTTCAAACGTGAGTTGTACAACCAAACTTTTTGACCCACTTCGAAGGTCTTCTTTCTTATACGTCGTGGACCTTCTTAAGCTTATCTTTATACGCGGATGCACATTCATATGCTTCGTCTCGTATTTCCTCGATTTCACTCAATTGAAGCTTTCTAACTCGACCCACTTCGTCATAATCCGCATTCACCGTTTTGATTGCCCAATGTGCCCGATGTGCTAACTCCATTGGTAAATGACATCCCTTCCCATACACCATCCGGTAAGGAGTTGTACCAATTGGAGTTTTGTAGGCCGTCTGGTATGCCCACAATGCATCGTCTAGTTTGCTTGACCAATCCTTCCTATCCGTCCGCACCGTCTTCATGAGAATTTCTTTGATTTGACGGTTGGACACTTCGACTTGTCCACTTGTTTGCGGATGGTACGGTGTAGCAACTCAGTGGTTCACATTGTATCTTTTCAACAATTTACCAAAATTAAAATTTTTAAAGTGTGAACCACCATCACTAATTATAGCCCTTGGAACACCGAAACGAGCGAAAATGTTTGACTGCACGAACTTACACACAATAGAATGGTCATTAGTTCTTGTAGCAATAGCTTAAATCCATTTCGAGACGTAATCCACCGCAACTAATATGTACAAGAACCCATTTGAATTTGGAAAAAGACCCATGAAGTCTATTCCCTAAACATCAAACACCTCAACCATAAAATTGGTTGTAAAGGCATCTCATCCCGCTTCGAAATGCTTCCCACTTTTTGACAATTTACACAATTTCGAACAAACTCGCAAGCATCTTTAAAGATTGTAGGCCAATAAAACCCACATGTCAATACCCGATATCCCGTTTTGTTTCCACTAAAGTGCCCTCCACATGCCGATCAATGGGCATGCGTCAAAATCTCTAACACTTCGGTCTCGAGAACACATCTCCGTATCACTTGATCAGGTCCAATCTTAAAAAATCCGATTCATCCCATATGTATTGCTTGACTTGGCTCAAAAATTGTTGCCTTCGTTTCTTGGTCCAATGACTTGGAATTGCACCCTTGTCCAAGTAATTCACATAATGAGCATACCAAGGTGCAACAAAAGTAGACACGGCCAACAAATGCTCATCGGGGAACCATTCATTAATTTCACTTGGATCATCAACACCTTCTAACGGGATTCGGGACAAGAGATCCGCCACAACATTTTCACAACCCTTCTTGTCCCGAATTTCTAAATCGAACTCTTGCAACAGAAGCACCCAATGAATCAACCGGGGCTTTTCATCCTTCTTTTACATCAAATATCGGACCGCACTATGGTCCGAATACACGATCACCTTGCTCCCCCAAATGTAGGATCTAAACTTGTCTAAGGCATACACCACCGCTAATAATTCTTTTTCGGTTGTGGTGTAATTCAGTTGCGCCTCGAACAAAGTTTTACTTGCATAATAAATTACCACCGGCTTTTTATCAACTCTTTGACCCAAAACCGTTCCAATGGTCATGTCCCTAGCATCACACATAATTTCAAACGGCTTCGACCAATCCGGTGGTTGCAAGATAGGAGCTTTCACCAACTGTTCCTTCAAAACATTAAACGCTTGCAAACATTCGTTAGTAAAATCAAAAGGGACATCTTTCAACAACAAATTATATAAAGGTTTTGTGATTACACTAAAACCCTTAATAAACCTTCTATAGAAACCCGCATGTCCCAAAAATGATCTCACTCCCTTAACATTCTTTGGTGGAGGTAGAGATAAAAGTACCCGAATTTTTGCTTTGTCTACCTCCATCCCCCGGTCCGAAATCACATGACCCAACACAATACCCTCTTGAACCATAAAGTGACTTTTTTCCCAACTTATCATCAACTTTGTCTCAACACACCTTTTTAAAACTTTTTTCTAATTCATCAAGACAAGACTCAAAACTTGGACCAAAGATGGAAAAATCATCCATAAACACTTCAAGAGACTCCCCGACCATGTCCGAAAATATACTCATCATACATCGTTGGAAAGTGGCCGGGGTATTACATAGTCCAAATGGCATTCGCCGAAAAGAAAATGTACCATATGGACATGTAAACATGGTTTTATGTTGGTCATCCGGGTGAATAACAATTTGGTTATAACCCGAGTACCCATCCAAAAAACAATAATATTTCTGACCCGAAATTTTTTCAATTATTTGGTCAATGAATGGTAACGGGAAATGGTCCTTAGAGGTAGCGGCATTTAATTTTCTATAGTCAATGCAAACTCGCCACCCGGTGACCGGTCGGGTGGCAATTTGCTCGCCTTGTTCATCTTTTATTACCTGGATGCCGACCTTTTTAGGCACTACCTGAGTCGGACTTACCCACACACTGTCCGAGATGGGATAGATAATCCCCGCATCCAACCACTTTATGACTTCCTTCTTTACCACCTCTCTCAAATTCGGGTTCAATATTCTTTGCGTTTCACGGGTAGGCTTTGCATCTTCGTTTGTGATAATTTTGTGCACGACAATGGATGGACTAATACCTTTAAAGTTGGCTATCGTCCATCCAATTGCCGCCTTATGAGCCTTCAACACCCGAAACAAGTCCTCCTCTTCAGCTACCTCCAAGTTAGCAGCAATGATCACCGGTAAGGTGTCATTCTCCCCCAAAAATGCATACTTTAAGTGTTTTGGTAGCTCCTTCAACTCCACATTCGGTGGACACTCTAGAGAAGGCTTTGTACCCGAATCAATTTCCACCGGTAAATTTTCCATTTGGTGGGTCCATGGCGGTCTTCCTTCCTTAACCGCTAGAGCCTCTTGCTCTTTCTCTTCCATCTCCAATGCACATGCGTGAACCTGCAAAGAAACATCACACATACACGATTCCAAAATCTCTTCTTCATATTCCTGCGGGTCGCATCCATCTATGAAATCTACTAGAAAATACTCATCACCACTAAAAGAATTAGCACCGTTAGTAAAAACATTTAACCTCATTTTTCTATTACCGAACGTCGTGTCGACCGTACCATGTCGACAATCAATTACGGCGTGAGCGGTGTTCAAAAACGGCCGACCCAAAATAACATTTTGTTGTTGAATTGGGTCCGCGGCTGAATAATATAACACAAGAAAATCAACGGGATAATAAAATTCATCAACTTTTACTATAACATCCCGCACTATACCCCGAGGAAGATTATGAGACAAATCATATTGGTCATATAACCCCCCCCCCCCGGTAGAATACTTACTCCGGTCCCAAGATCTAGTAACGCCCTTGCAGTTTGAAAATTTCCAAGTTGAATGTTAATAAGAGGCGTTCCCGGATCTTGTAGCTTAGGAGGAAGATCTCCTTTCAAAACCGCACTTACCCGCTCAGTCAAATCAACCAATTTAGGCACTTTTTGTTGCCGCTTTTGAGTACACAATTCTTTTAAAAACTTGGCATATGCGGGTACTTGTTTAATTGCTTCAAGAAATGGAAGATTAATTTTGACTTGTTTAAAAACCTCCCACATCTCTTCCTTTTGAGGACCCTGTTTTGAAATAAAATTTTTCTTACCCGGATCTAACAAAGCCGAGGGAAATGGTACTTGACTAGACCCCCCTTCCTCATTTTTATCTTTTCTTTCTTCATTATTTACGGGTTTTTTTCAAAATTGGGTTTTTAAGAAGAAATTTTAGGTGTTTCATTTTCTTCCTCACTTTCTTGACCCGTTATGTCCTCAACCACCCCATCAACCAAATTTGGTGAAGGATTGGTTTTGTACTCTTTCCCACTTCTCAAGACACTTACATGATTAATATTAATTTTATTATTACCACGAGAAGAATTATGGGAATGGTTTACCTTAGTGTCTCTTGGTAATTGACCTTTACCTTTTTTCAAGTCCGCCACTTCGGTTGCGAGTTGGCCCATTTGGGTGGTCAAAGTTTGAATAGCTTTATCACGAATCTCATCCTTTTGAATGCGAGCATCTTCCATTTGGTACCACTTTTGCATCTCCGCTTGCATTGTCTTCAACATTTCCATCATTTCATTTCCACCCGAAGACCCCTTTGCTCTTGACCCGTTTGGTATTGCTTTTGAAACCCTTGGTTGTTCCCACTTCGGTATCCACCTTGATTATTGAAAGGTTGGCGCGGAACAAGTTACCTTGGCCTCCTTGAAAATTCGGGTTGGCTTGGTTTGAGGGATTTCCGTATCTAAAGTTTGGGTGGTTTCTTAGGCCGGGGTGGTAAGTATTGGAGTTCATGTTATAATTTCTATCACCCCCACCTTGCCCTTGCAATGCATTCACCTCCTCATATTGACCTTCCACTCCTTGGAAATTTTCAGCCGCATACCAAAACACATTACAAAGCGCACAAACATCATAAATTTGATTTGAAGTTTGAACATTACCATCATCTACCACATGCACTTGAGTTCGGGTAATGGTCGGTCACGCTCTCCTTGATGCTTGAGCTTTTCTTTTTGATGTGACCGCCATTTGTTCCAAGAATTCCCAATCATCATGCTCGTAATTTATGCCAAAAGTGCCATTTGTGATAGACATTAAGTCGCGAGCATCTTCGGAACATAACCCCTCATGAAATGCATTCATCAACTCCCATAGCTCTATCCCATGATGAGGACAATTCTTTATCATCATATTAAACCTCTCGAATGCTTCACGAAGCATTTCACCCGATTGTTGTTGAAAACTTCTCAAACTTTTTCTAGCATCATTTGTCTTTTGAGCGGTAAAGAATTCATCCAAGAAGATTTGTTGCATTTCTACCCACATATAGATAGGTGCCGAAGGTAAGGTATAAAACCACTTTTTCGCCTTGTCTTCTAAGGAAAATTGGAATAGCACTAATTTAACATCATTGGCTGAGAACCCTTGACCCCCAATAGTGTTACAAATTGAATCATAAGCCTCCAAATGAAAATAAGGCTCCTCCGTTGCTAGACCCTTATATTTTGGCAAACTTTGTAACGAATTTGTCCGAACTTCAAACGTCATCCCTTGATCATTTTGAGGGATAACTATTGGTGATGGATTATGAGTGATCACTGGTCTAAAATGTGCTTCTACGCCTCTCGCGTGTTCTCGAATATGTCTTCTCGGTACACCCAACCGAGCTCTTGGACGTATAGGACCCATTGGTCTTTGAACTTTCATTCTTGGAGGCCCAAATTATTGTAAAGGTGGTTGAAATCTCGGCCCCACATGAGGTTGTTGAACTTGTCTTTGCATTGGTGGACCTTGTGGTGGCAATTGTTGAGGTATGATTTGTTGTTGAGGAATCCTACCAACACTTGGCATTCTTTGGTTTTGCCCTTGAACATAGGTATACTCCCCTTGATCTCCATCACCTCCATACATGTATCCTTCTTCATCATATCCCCCAAAGTCATCATCATACCCATCATCCAACCCATCTTGTCTTACTCCCAAAGTACGTTGAAATTGCACTCCCGGTTGAAATGGAGTGGAATGGATGATAGCAGGACCAGTTTGGTATAAATTAGGTGGTGGTATTTGTGATGATGATGGTTGGCCAGATGTTGGGAAAAATGTTGAATAAGCTGGAACAGCGGATGATGTAAGATTGTAACTGAAGGAGTGTTCAGGTTGTGTGTTCTCAGGTAAGGTAGTGTTGGTTGGTTTGATTTCTGGTGTGGATATAGGAATGGTAGTATTTGGTGACGGTTGTGTTGAAGATGGTATAAAGGGTGGTGTAGGTTTACCCGTAGTGGGTGGTGGTGGTGGTGGATTCATGTATCTAATTGGCGTAACTGGTGTAGTAGGTGTTGTTGGTGAACCACTAATTTTGTTTTCTCGTAACAAAATTCTGCTTCTTCTCAAAGTCCGTTCAATTTCTGGATCAAATGCTAATGGTGATAGCTTGTGAGAGCTCCTAGGACGCATGCACCTGTAAATACCTGCACACTAACACACCCAACATAAACCAGAAAAATAACAAACTTAAAAAGATAAAAAATAACACACGTTGCGCACTACTCCCCGGCAACGGCGCCAAAATTTGACGTGATGTCGTGGTCACAATCAAATTTAATCTAATTACTACTAATAGCTAGCGGTAAGTGGGTATCGAACACAGGGAGTTTGTGGAATATGTGTTATTTAAAAGTTTTTCTACATTAACTAAGATTAAACTAATTGCAATAGAAATGAATTCAAGAGTTGGATTGATTGTTTGATTTTTAAAACTAAGAATACTATTCTAATTGCAAAATGAAAGTTTGGTTTGTAAATAATTTAGAGACAAATGACCATCTTCAGTTTCCAGTTTGCTTTGACATTTATGCTATCATTCAACTGGAAAGAACTACATTGTGACAACTGTCACTTTTCCGTACATTTCGTACACTAATTGAACAGTAATCTGTGTTTTAAGAACCGTGCATGGTATAGGTTACAAGATGAATGAATTTCTAATTACTGTTATATACATACAATGGCATTTCATGTTGCAAGACTTTTATCATCACTACATGCAACACGATACAGTTCTATTAAGGCACAGAGCAGAATTGGCACCATTATCAGACAAACTAGAAGCACTGACGGGAGTTCAGTACTTAGACAAACATGATGTTAAGACACAAAATAAGCCCCATGACCTAGTGTGTAGGATAGTGCCAGAAACACACTAAAAGTGCAGAATTCTGCAGTAAATAAACCAATTCAGCAATTTCTAGCAATTTTCAGCAATATAACATCTAAAAATAATGCAGAAAAGTGGCTTAATGGTCCAGAATACTTTCCTAAGTGTCGGGAATCGAAACTGTCATAAAAGGTAACATAAAGCACACTAAACTGCGCGATTTAGCACTTTAACGAACCGGTAACCAACCAAACCACGGGACATTACCCGAAACACCGAATTTTCACTAGAAGCATTGTTTTAGCATTACGAAGCTAGTTATGAAGCCTAAACATCATATTACTACTTAAAACATATAACACACTTAAACACCAAAATTTAACACTAACTTGTAACTAGATCTTGTAACTAGCAATTGAAATCAAACTAATACCCCCCCTTCCTAAGGACGGTCACAAGAGGACCCCACTTGTTGATTTTCTTGCATTTGTTTATTGGATATGCTAAGTACTTTAGGAACACAAGAACCATTAGTTAAAATGTTGTTGGAAGATTATTATTTATAACCACAAGTCCATCCTCCCATTTCATTTCGTCTTCTTCAACACACCAAAAACTCTCCATCCATCCACCATACCTACGGCCCAACTACCATAACTGTTGGTGCATACGTCTGTCGACTTCGTCTTGTATCTAGTCTTGTAATAGAATAGATAAAACAAGTCACGCAGTTCGAGATAACTAGGAAACGGAGGTGAACAAGCCAGTTTAAACGAAGTGGTCAGTTCAAACGAAGTGGACAGTTCAAACGAACTGGACCAGTTCGTACGAACTGGACCAGTTCGTACGAACTGGACCAGTTCGTACGAACTGGAAAGGTTTGTTCAAACGAACTGGAAATAGTATAAATAGGTGACTTGTGATTTTCATTTGTAACTTTTGGATTCCGGTAGCGAAGTGCTGCCGAAGTGTCTCCTCGTCTGTAAACGTTCTAGAATCAATATAAGAGACAGTTAATAGTGAATATCAAGCTCAAACGAAATCTGAATCATTGAATTCCGCCTTTGAATCAGTTAGAACTCTTCTGAAGACTCGTTCAGATCGATTCTCGATCCTACAAGTGGTTTCAGAGCTCAGGAGGAAGAGCTCTTGCAATTTCAGCTTGATTTCATCAAGATTTCTTTTTCTACTCCATTCTGTCACATTTTTTTCAAAATTTAACAAGATTTTTCGGATAAAATGAATTGATTTTTGCTCATAAGAAGTGAAATTATGTTTTAATCAATCTGTAAAAGTTTCAGGCTTAAATTCAAAGTAAAACTCAATAAATTGTATAAAAAACGATAAGTTCGTTTGAGACTTGTCTGATTCACACGAACTGGAACTTTGAACTCAGATATACGGCATTTCAGTGGACGATTTTGAACGATAAATACATCAGAATGATCGGAATTTGATGTAGAACAAGCCTAGGATATCAATTTTGACAAAAAACTCATCAAATTATTCAAAACTGCTTCACTTCGTTTGAAATCGGATTTCAGTTCATATGAATCAGATCCAGTTCGTTTGAAATTTGACCCCAGTTCACACGAAGTGAACTTTCAGTTCGTCTAAAGTTTGATCTCAATTTCGTTTGGAGATTTCAATTCGTTTTGAACTCAGTTCGTTTGAAAGAGGATATAGCTTGAACTTGATATTTCGTTTAAAGTAACTGTCTTGATAAACGTGTTTACGAATCATGGATATAAATTTCTTTAATATGAATAGTGAAACAGTTAATAGAATAAATGTATTAAAGAAAGAGTTTGATTCGTTTTCAGGTTGTCCAGGAGAAAGTACAAAGAGTATCATTGAGAGGTATAGCCATCTTGTTCGCTCAATGTCTGAGAAGGGTATTCAGAAAAGTCCAAATGAATGGGTTGATAAATTAGCCAATGCCATACCTCAACAAGAGTGGGGTACATATCTTTTGGATTTAAAAAGAACTGGAGAATACTCTAGATTGACAATTTGTCAATTCATTGAGAAACTTGAAGAACAGATGGAGAGAAATGCTGAGAAGAAGAAAAGTCAAAATGGAAAATCAATACTAAAAAGAAGCAGGAATAAAGGTGTCCAAGTGGGAGAGGAACAGACTGAAGAAATTTCAGTTTTGAAAGACGAGAAGAAATCTGAGGATAAACAGATTCTTGAAATGAAGGAAAATTGTGAGAAGCTGAAATCTGAAAATGTTAAACTGTTAAATGATTTGAACAGTTTGACATTGAAAACGAGATTTTGAAAGAAAAGGAAGAAGAATTTGAAAATGAAAAATTATAATTTGAAAAAGATTTTCAAAGTCAAATAAAGATTTTAGAAGATGAGAAATCTGCTATTTTTAAAAATAATCTTGAAAAACATATTGAAATAAACTCTCATCTTCAGAAAATCATTCGGCTTGAAAATGAAGCTGAAAAAGCTCGGATTAAAATCAAAGAGCTTGAAGAGAAATTGAAAGGTTTTGAGACTTCGTCATCAACACCAGATTATCCATGTCCAAAACCGATCAATTCTGTTCCAATAAGTGACAATGTCATAAACTTTGACAAAGTCAAAGTTGAAGATTGTGATGAGAAAACTGATGATGAAGTTGAAAAAAGAAAAATATTTTTGAAATTAAATGAAATGTTTAAAGAAACTGTTCTACATTCTACTGAAAAAGGTGAATGCTCAACGCAAAAACCTGTAAAGAAGAATGTGGAACAAAAACAAAAGGATAAAAAACTGAAAAATGTTCAAAAACAAAATAAAAGCTCATCAGCTCAATCATCCAATCGTGATAAAAAATCACAAAAAGTAGAAAATCAAAACTCAAAAATTGTTGGTAATAAGTGGTGCATGTTTGACCACAGTGCTCAAAAGCCAAATCCAGCAAACAAGAGGAGCAAGGATTATCACCAAGCCAAACAGTGCTATGATCTGAATGTTTGGATTGAAGATGGTGATTGGTACGATAACAGAGTGTGTTTCAGATGCGGTTATCAAGGACACATTGTTGTTAACTGCCAAAGTTGGAGTTTTGAGACGAGAAGATGCTTTGAATGCAATATCAAAGGTCACCTTGCCAGAGATTGCCCAATGAGATCAAAAGGAAGATCGAGGTCTGATTCTCAGAAATTGGCAAACAAATTAGTCAATGTCAAGCCCAAAGAACAGAAAGTTCAAGAACCTAAAGTTCAAGAACAGAAAGTTCACGAACAGAAAATGAAGCTTTCACAGGGGCAAAAAGACAGACTAAGGAAGAAGAGGAAGAAGGCGAGAGAATATCTCGAAAGGATTTTGTCCTCGGATACAACTGGTAAAACAAATAAAAGTTCTGATAAATCGTCTTGCTCGCCAAAGAATGACAAATCAAGCAAAACGAATTCATCAGATACAAATCTGAGGACAGAGGAGAGAGTAAAGAAAGAGAAAGTTGGTGGTGATGAATTTGTTTCTTTGGAAACAAAGGAGCCACATGTTGGCAATGAATCTGACTCATCAAAGTCAGACAAGCCAAGTTCAGGCAATGAATCTGGTGTGGTAAAGCCAGAAGAGCCTTGTATTGAGGTAAAAATTAAGAATTCTAGTCTAACAATGGATGATGCAAATTTTCCACCATTGTTGAACAAGAATTCAAAATCACCCAAGGTCAGTCAGGCTTGGGTGAATTTGTTTAAATGAAAAACCTGACCTGCCGGAGCTTCCATGTTGGTAAGTGTGGAGCAGGTATCGGCACATTTCTTGAGAAATTCACGAATGTGATATTTCGACTTAAAAGTGGTAAATCAGGGACATTAAGTTGTACTTGATTTTCTACAAGTGATGTTTGTGGATTGATCTTAAAAATGTTAGTTTTTACAAGTGGTTGTAGAGGTTTTCACTTACAAGTGGTTAATCAAGGTCATTAAGTTGAACTTGATTGGACCATACTTACAAGTAGTATTTTGGGAAACAATGTGATGAATTGATCCCCTAACTTACAAGTGGTAAAATCAACGAAACTTATTTTCTGGAAAAACCATTTGATTAAAACAAACTTAAGTGTTTTGAAATCACAATGGGAAAATAGTTTGTTGTAAGGGGGAGTTCTGGTTGTTTATGCCAAGTGGATGGCGAATTGAAATGATTTGATATCAGTTGTCACTTTATTGTATAGTTTGTTTTCAAATTTCCTAAAATGTGTTTGCATTTTAGGGGGAGTAAAAATTTTCAGAAAATCCAAAAACATTAGAAATTTGGAAAAAAGCCAAAAACATGATAAAATGCAAAAATGAGTTTTGTTGTATAAAAGAGGAAATGATAGTACATCAGTGGACGATCACGGCATGCTAAAGAAATGGAAAGTCAAAAGTGATAAACGGTCTCACTGATGATGTGCCAGTAGGTTTTTGCACATTTAGTAGATTGTGACGAGATATAAACCTAAATTCAAACTTGCTTATATCGTGGGTAACATCTCTCGGATATATGGGTAACCCCCGAAATCTTGTTTGAAGGGCCCCTCTTTCTGAGATACTAGGTCTTTATGCTTAGTGATATCTGGGGTATTATCCCGGGACTTCTGATAATGCGGAAGCAATGGCCTAGTCCCCGGAGAATACTTTACTGGTTGCTTGAAATATAGCGCCGCCCTCAGCAAAAATGTTGAAACAATAAAATTGATAATCATTGCTGTTGTAAAAAAGATCATCTAAATGGGACCCACCAAAAGTCGAGCCGTCATCTCTCTGCTGAACGGAAGTTCTGACCTGAGCTCTCACGGTTTCGCAATTTAACCCCTTACAGATATCATCTTGGTATACTCACCTGTAAGACTGAATATTGGGATCTGGATACGGGAGTATATTCTGAGGTGGGACACGCGAATAAGTTTAAGTGCTTAAAACATTAATCTCGTATCTCGAAACAGTTGAACTTTGTGTAAAGATTTAAGTGGATCAGTATACTGACAATCTAAGTGAATTGTTTAGAACTTAAAATGTTTAAAGCTTAACGGTGTTGGTGATTTGTCTCAAAAAATGATATGATCCTCTTACACAAACTCACAAAAATATTGTATGTAAATATTTCTTTTCTGCATTTCTGTTTCAACAAAATTTAAAAAAAGATTTTCGGTGTATTTTAGCATAAATTTTGAAAAATCCAAAAAGATTTTAGACAACCGATGTTGAAAAGCTAATTTTCAAAATTCCGAATGCTAAACATGACGAACAGGTTTGGGAAAGTTTGTTTGAATTAGTTTGAAAAGAAAAATGATATTTCTTCAAGTGGTTTATCAAAGATTAACATTGTAAAAATCATTTATTGATTGTTTAATACCTGCATGTGAGATTAAATTTGTTAAATTTTAGATTTGTGAAATTTACTTTGAGGTAGAGAATGTGCAGGTTAGCCAGACTACGATCCCTAGTTGATTGAAAGGGGGAGTATGAAGATGGAAAATCAAGGTTTCTGATTGGTTAAAGCCAGATGCTGTTATTGCTGATAAGAAATAGAAGAAAAGAAGATAGAGATTTAGGATGCTTACATTGTCAGATACTTTGGAGAGAGCTTGAAGACTGATCAAGACTGAAGATGTTCTGAAGGCATACTGAAGACTCGTCAACATCCGAGGGGGAGTCTGTTGGTGCATACGTCTGTCGACTTCGTCTTGTATCGAGTCTTGTAATAGAATAGATAAAACAAGTCACGTAGTTCGAGATAAGTAGGAAACAAAGGTGAACAAGCCAGTTCAAATGAAGTGGCCAGTTCAAACGAAGTGGTCAGTTCAAATGAAGTGTACAGTTCAAACGAACTGGACCAGTTCGTACGAACGGAAAGGTTTGTTCAAACGAACTGGAAATAGTATAAATAGGAGACTTGTGATTTTCATTTGTAACTTTTGGATTCCGGTAGCGAAGTGTCTCCTCGTCTGTAAACGTTCTAGAATCAATATAAGAGACAGTTAATAGTGAATATCAAGCTAAAACGAAATCTGATTCATTGAATTCCACCTTTGAATCAGTTTAGAACTCTTCTGAAGACTCGTTCAGATCGATTCTCGATCCTACAATAACCATCACCTCCATTATCTAGTTTAAATCCACACATTCTAAGCATATCATAAGGTGTAAGGAGCATAACTAAGAAGGTGGGAAGCATCAAAAATGGAAGGACCTTCACATAGATCTTTTATCCACCTAGTTTATCATCTTCATCAACTTTTGTTCTTCCCTAGCCTTGTGCTAGTAGTAAGAATCATCTAACCTCCTTTTACTTCATATTGTGTTGGTTAAAAGGTCATGTAAAAGATTAAACATGAAGATCATAAAGAAACATAAGCATGAACATTAACATAAAGCTTAAAAAGATAAGAATCTATGTTGTTTTAGTATATGTATGAATCTTGATTGTTGCTTTCTTGTGAATATGATGTTGATCATAGAAGCTTGCTAGATTGTGATTAAACACATGATCTAGCAAGTTAGAGGATGAATCTTGTGAGAAATCAAAATGATCATCCTTTATGTTAAACATGAGCTTGAAAATGAAGTTGTTTATGAATATGATGATTGTTGATACATGTTACATGTCTTGAAAATAAATGATTTCAAAAATAATATTTTCAAGAAACCAAAGTTATTTACAAGATTTACATGATCATGGTTTTTAAAGAAGTTAAGCATGTTTTAAGTGCTAAATCAAGGCAAGAAAAATGTGTGTAACAAATAAAATACAAAAGAGTTTTATAAACAAATAATCACACTTTTAAGGGTAACTAAGCTAACTTAAAACATGCTAATTTACTACGAATTTTTACCAAGTTTCAAGTTCATGACATAGTGTAAATTTCATATTTATGGCACTTGGTAAGTGTTATTTGATTTGTTGATAGTTGATGATGATTTTAAAAGAAAATTATATGCTTTGAAAGCATGGAAACCTCCATTTTTAAGGGGAAACTATGGCAAAATTTTTGTAGAAATTAAACACTTAGAAAAATATTTTTAAAACAAGTGTTTATAAGTAAATCTTGAGAATGGTTTTCACATAAAAGTTGCCATAATTTTTATTACAAAAATCACAAATATTGGAGGTTGGTTTTTAATAAATAAAAGTGACTAAGTATACATTGGGGAATATATATATATATATATATATATATATATATATATATATATTAATGTCACAACTCGTGTGATTATTTGTATATTATGTGTACTAGTTATATTATTTTAGGACTTGAAATAATATAACTCATCAAAATACCCAAGAAATTACAATCCAAAATATTACCAAAAATTCCACGGAATAAATATACAAGTTACACACAAAATATTGGTGAAACCGAACAAAAGAATGTAACTTACAAAATATTCCAGAAAACTTACTCATAAGTATATTTTAGGTAAATAATATTTTGGACATCAAAGGAACAAAAATATGATTTTTACAATTATTGCAAATTTATATCATATTTTTTTACAAGGAGAAAATATATTATTTTTGGAAGTAAAAATATATTTTCTTGAAATTTTTAGAAGATATATTATTTTTGGGAAAAATATATATTTTCTTGAGGAAACTTGAAATACATTATTTTTGAATAAAAATAAGTTTATATATATTTATCAAGTTAGACTTGAAAATATAGTATTTTTGGAACTTATATGAAAATACAAATATTTTTGCCAAATGAAAAATTATAAATAATTTTTCTAAGTAACATTTCTTGGATATATATTTTGGAAATATATATATATATATATATATATATATATATATATATTGGTGGATTTTTATTAGAAATGATATTCCAGAAAGTTTAATATAGATTTAAGTATATGAATACTTAATGAATATAATAAAATACGTATTCTCATACGTATAAATACACACCGGAATACGACACCAATACATGGCAAAATATACAAGTATACGAATACAAATACGCCCATCCTTGGGAAGGATATAAAAGTACAAATACTTGGGAAGTATCAAGTCAAATATATTGTTTTAACAATTATTCAAAAATTTGATAAATGTAATTTAAGTTAAAATATTTATTATTTTAACAAATAATTGTATGACTTGGAATGATACCGAAGGCACAATAAAACGTAACTAAAAAACACTAACTAATACAAAGTCAAGGCACGACCCGCTCGCCTAATAGACTGTAGTACATTGTAGGTTGTCGTGCACACAAATAGCGGCTGGAGTTTCGTCGGATTGAAGAACGCAAAACAGTGAGTTCATGTCCCCCTTTTCTCTTAACTGTTTTTGGTTTTATAACTCTCGGCGGTGGAATACATGTTACGAATGTTTAAACTGTATGAATTGACTATGAAATGAACTATTAGATCATGTGAGCATAGACTAAATTTGAAATGCCATACACTTTTAATTAGGGACGAAGGTTAGATCTAACGGGTACGGCCGAACCCCACTCATGGTACTTGTGACCACTTGAGTGCTTCGGTGTCCTAGTCGAGGTGAATCGACATCAGTCGAGGTGAATCGACATAAGTCGAGGTGAATCGACATTAGTCAAGGCGAATTGACATAGTCGAATGGGAATTCGACATAGTCGAGGGAAATCGACGAGGGTATAAGCCTACTCTTTTCGAGTGCTCCCTATGTCCTCACATGCTTTAATGTCCTTGTAAAACATTAATTTGATATGTTCATAAATGCTTTTCATACCTGTTTTCAAATGAGTCTCTCAAAGGATTACAAGTTCGTCAGTACTCACACAAAACACATGAACTCGCTCAACTTTTGTTGATGTTTTCCAAAATTACATGTATTTCAGGTAACAAGTTGGATCTTGGGCGCGGGTGTTGTTTTTAGAAGTAGATTCCAAGTTTAGTTGTCATCCACTTTTGTTGATCTGTAACCTAGTAGAAGGTTGTACTGTTGAAACTTAAACAAATGGTGTTTGTAATACTTTAAACTTAATGAATGGATGAACATCATTTTGATCATATAGTTGTTTATTATGGTTGAATGCAATGATATCAAATCAGTCACACAACATACGCTTCCACAAAAGTCAGGGTGTGATAATTTGGTATCAGAGCTTCGATTGTAGTGAACTAGGATTCCTTCTCGAATCTAGACTATAATCACTAGAACTCTCTCACGAAAACATTTTCACAAAAGGTTTTTCATTGTATTCACGAAAGTGCCAAGATCCACGAGTCAAACATTTTTCAGAGAAAAGACAAGACAAGGACATTAGTAGGGAGGAGAATACCCTAAATTAAAGTGCCAACTAAGGCATAGTCTACATGAGATAGACTTGCCAAAGACAAAATGACCCCCCCCCCCCCAAAGGACAAACGAGAGTTATATGTGATATGATTCATCTATTTGCATGTTTATACTAAGTAACATATCTATTTATTAATGTATATGCGTGTAAGTGTACGGAATAATTATTGCCGTGAACAAGATACTTTTGACTCCGAATCCTATTATTTTTCTTGACTCGCACAATGAGACTATCGACCTCGCGTTTATTACGAAGCTCATGGTTGGAGTGATCACCAAACGAGATCCTGAGCTGGTTTTCGTAGAAGATGGCTGCTCTTCCCTCTCGATTGTGAAGGTGCCTGACTACGGTAGTGACGGGGAGGCGGAGGAGGCAACCTTGGACAACACCCTTATCAGCCGGACGAGGTCCCTTTGGCTTTGGTAAAACCAGATTGACGACACACTTGACCAGACGAGGAAGATGGAGTACTCATCTTGAAGGTGCCCCTCCAACTACTAGG
Source organism: Helianthus tuberosus (assembly GCA_030545235.1). NCBI lineage: Eukaryota > Viridiplantae > Streptophyta > Magnoliopsida > Asterales > Asteraceae > Helianthus > Helianthus tuberosus. The sequence goes on along the minus strand of CM060357.1, from coordinate 152,014,333 downwards.
AATTCTCCTTATTCCTATTACGTTTAATCATCGTGCCTATTCGCGCGTAACGATAACGGATGTTAGCGCGTGGACCACCGCAATGGTCTTTTCCATGACAGAGGTATAAGGACAGTAGCGTCCCCTCTTTGGTTGATCATCTGCTTGGACGAGGGAAAGTTGGGGTGACCGTGCAAGACAGTTTATTATTACGGAGGCCCACGTAATAACGACTTGTAGTGCATGGAAATCCTGGTGGACTCTACAGGTCAGGCTAATGATCACCACCCATCCTAGAATAATCTCTAGGTGTTCACACCTTCATCTAGAAGAACAATTCTTAGACAGTTGTCATAGCACTTTACAAAGTAGGAAACCTGTCTTCACCTACTTCGTGTCTGACACTACTACCCGTTTGTGAATTGTTGGAGAACCGATACTTAAGCAAGATGGATAACATTCGAGAAAGATTCAGTGACGTTACACTATATATCACCCCTACATGAACAACCCCCATCTCTGGAAAAGTATACCCGTCTTGTGAAGCTAAAGACCAAATAAAACTAACGTAGAAGGAAAATCACTACTACTTTCATATTATGAAACTTATATGACCGAGGTGATGTAACCTCAGGTTCATTTTGTTTCCCTATCACAAACAATAAGTCAAGTTGCCAAGCCTATATGAAGGCTCAGTAATTGTTTCCTCGCTCATACATTGTTGATTATATATGCATGTGATATTGGGTGATTACATGTTTGCTTATGGTGCTATGTACCTTATAGACAAGTATGGAATGTTGTCTAGCCTACCTCATACCTTTTGACAGAAGAGAATGTCGCCCAGACGTGACACAGACACCAGTACATTACAAAGGACAGAAGCCGAGCTTCAAGAACGCATCTCATAGGCAATTGCACGACATAAAGCCCTCCGATCTGAACGCAGCGGTGGCACTTCCGGAAATAACCCTCCAACTGGCTGCACCTATAAACAGTTCCTGGACTGCAAGCCATTAAATTTTGATGGCACAGGAGGTGCCGTTGCATTTGTTCGTTGGGCAGAAAAGACTGACTCCGTTCTCAGAATGAGTAACTGTTTACCCCGGCGGAGTGTTACCTTTATCTCAGGGTTGTTTTTGGATGGCGCACTCTCCTGGTGGAACCTTCAGGTTCAGACCCTTGGCGAAGAAGCTGCTTATGTACTGAGCTGGGACTAGCTCAAGGAAATGATGAAGAAGAAATACTGTTCTAGGGCCGAAATCCAGAAGCTTGAGGTGGAGTTCTGGAATTTGAAAATGGACGGGCTGAAGATCACTGAGTACGTCCAACGCTTTCATGACTTGTCTAGGGTCGTTCCCTACTTAGTCAAACCGGAATTCAAGAGGATTGAGCGATTCATTTATGGACTTGCATCGCAAATCATGAGCATGTTTACTACAAGAAAGAGACTCATGTGGAGTCTTTGGGCAATAGGAAAAGGAAGTCTTCGAACCTAAAGATAGGCACCCAAGTCAGTTATGGAAACTTTAGAGCAAAGAAAAGAAGGGAAGTGAACCCGCCCCGTGGCAGGAAGGCCTATGGAGCCACTAATAAGACCGGTGGTAAGGTATGCTTGGGGATTAAGCCGAGATGCAAGGAATGCAATTTTTACCATGTAAGTCAATGTCTGAGGCCTAAGTGCGGGAGGTGTGGAAAAGATGGGAACAGCAAGGATGCCTGTTGGGTGATGGATCCAGACGGAAGAGATAATGGTAGAGTACCAGGTTGCTACAGATGTGGTGAAGCAGGGCACTCTAGGAAAGATTGCCCTAGGAAGAACCAAGCGAGGAAGGGTCTTCACGATCGGAGCACGTGAAGCACGCCAGAATCCAGATGCGGTTACGGGAACGCCCCCTATTAACCAATCTTATGCATCTATTTTGATTAATACTGGCACCAACTTTAACCTTGTATGCTTAGAACTTAAGAAACTGCGTGGCCTAGTTTCAAGTAGAATAGACATCCCGTATTCTTTAGAATTGGCATATAGAAGGTTAGTTTAAACAGACGAGGTGATTAAGGATTATATTTTAGGGACTCAGAAGGCCGGGACCTTCTATTACCATTGACTCGGGAAGTCATGACATGGTAGTCAGCATGGATTGGATATCCAAGCATAGAGCTGAAGTTGTTCGTTATAAGGAAAATCAGTCACATCCCTCTTGCGAATGATGAAACACTTATAGTACACAACCGTCTTGCAATAGGTGCAAGGGTACTAGGCCCCATAAGACCGTGGGTCTGCGACATCTCACATTGGTCGAAGAGACACAAAAGTGCCTCCGAGTAGACTGCATAGCCTTCCTAGCTCATGTTGCCGATAAGGAGACCAAGGAGCTGGAGCTAGAAGACAACCCTGTGGTGGAGGAATTTCCAAAAGCCTTTCCTGAAGACTTGCCAGGAATACCTCCATAGCAACAAGAGGAGTTTAGGATAAACCTAGTGCCAGGAACGACACCGGTGACAGATGATGCCTTACCAACTAGCTTCGTCCGAGATGCGGGAGCCACCGATGCAACTGCAAGAGCTGCTAGACAAAGGAAATCTATCAGGCTGAGCCTCTCACCGTGGGAAGCCCCGGTGATATTCATTAGGAAGCAGGACGACAATTTTTACGCATGTACACAGTCTAATTTGAGAGGAACTCAGAATAACTAATGTAGAAAAAGTGTTACGCATAGGTTACATGGAGATAGACGACTAACCATCAATAATCGGTACCCCTTACCGAGAATTGATGACTTGTCGACCAACTACAAGCCCCAGCTACTATTCTAAGATAGAATTAAGGACATGACATCCTTAGTTAAGGACACGGGAAGAAAGTTGACAGTTTCCATTTTGCATCAACTTTAGAGAATCAGATATCAAGGACCGGTATCCATTGCCAAGGATCGATGACATGTTCAACCAATTGAAAGGTTCTAGTTACTACTGGAAGACCGAGTTGAGGTCAGTATGTCCTCAACTGCAAATGCAGGAAGAAAATATCCTTAAAACAACCTTTAGGACTCGCTTCGAGCATTACGAGTTCCTTATCATGTCTTCTGGCTTAACACATGCACCAGCAGTATTCATGGACCTCATGAATCAGGTGTGTAAGCCATACCTGGATAAAGTCATGATTATATTTATTGATTACGTTCTTATATGCTCAACGACCAAGGAAGGTCATGAGTAACATCTGCAATTTATCTTGTGACTCTTAGAGAAAGAACAGTTATGTGCTAAGATGCCGAAGTGCGAACTTTGGATTCGCAAGGCAAGATTCTTAGGATACATGGTGGATAAGAATGAGATTCATGTCGACCCTGCAATCAAGGACTAAGGAGTCCCAAAGACGCAACCAAGAATTTTTAAGGGATCGTAGGCTGTATCCAACGACCCCTAGAAAACTTTTCAAGGACTATCCAACCGCTAACAACCCTAACATAGTTGACACCTATCTTGACTTCACCTAAAAACACCAATAGGGTTGTAGGATCGGATTCGTGACCCAAACGAGTCAATTAGAAGAGCTCTAATCCATTTCAGAGGCGGAAACTAAGGAACGGACTTGAAAAACAGCTTGTTTCACTTAATTCTGCCTTGTATATTGATTTCACAGCGATTACAAACAAACGACACTTCAGCAGCAGTTCTGTACCAGAAAATAAGATCGTTACAAATGATTACGCTCGAAAGCTTTATATAGGGGAAGGGGTTCCGCTTGAAAGGCATATATAACAGTTCAAGCAGAATAACAAACTTTGTGATTTCGCTTGAAAGTTCACTTATCACTTTCGAGCGGAATCAGGTGTTCAAGCGGAATCAGATCTAAAACACCTTAAAACAACCTATTTTCTCGAACAACGCGCCCTGATCTAACATATCTAGCACTAGACGATACAAGACGAAGTCGACAGATGTATGCACTAACAAGGGTTGCGGCTTTTGTAACGCTTCTCGACAAAGTCTCGATTGCGCGTTGATGCAACGAGACCACGTCATCACATACGCGTCACGTTGATTAAAGGAATCATGCGATGAGACCCTGAACTAGGTACAGTAATTGCGCACTGAAGTTTTGACACCAGTACTTGTATGGGAAAACGCTGCACGATCTTTACTGATCACTAAGGTTGCAGCACACCGTCGATCAAAAGGACTTAAACATGAGATAACGAGATAGAGTAAGCTACTTAACGAATGCGACTATGAGATTTAGTATCCCCTGAACAACGCAAGCATTGTAGCAGACGCCTTGAGTCGTAAGGAACGCGCAAAGCCTCTAAGGGTGCGAGCCTTGGAAATGACCATACAGACAAATCTCGTCACTTGGATTCGTGAAGCTGAGCATGAGATACTCAAACCAGAGAACTTTCAAGATGTAGCGTTATATGGAATGTAAGTGCAGTATTGCTTAAGGAAGACAGAACCATACACTTCCTGAAACGACTTTAGGTTCCGTTTCCTGACAATTTACGAATGTTTATTTTGGGGCAAGACTCATAGGTTCAGGTACTCGTTCCATCCTGGATCAGGCAAGAGGTACCAAGACCTGAAGGATTAGTATGAGTGGCCCAAGATGGAAGCTGATATAGCTACCTATGTGGGTAAATGTCTTACTTATACCGAAGTTAAGACAGAATACCAGGACTCATCAAGGCTATGGCAACGGCCTGAGGTCCTCATGTGGAAGAGGGAACGAATCTTAATGGATTTCATTACGAGCTACCAGGAACCCAAAGAGGTCACGATATGATTTGGGTGAGTATTGACCTACACACCAAGACTACACATTCCCTACCAAACAGTGAGGAAGACAACACAAGGGAATTAGTAGAGATTTAACCTAGAAGGATTGCAGCACGTCATGGAGTGCCTGATTCTATCATACCCGACCAAGAAGGTCGTTCTGTGCCAAGGATATGGCAGACGTTTCAAAGGCGTTTAGGTCACGATTGGACCCAAGTACTACATATCACCCTTAGACGGACAGCCAGAGCAAATGAACGATACAGACTGTATGGACCTGTTACGTGCTTGAGTGATGAACTTTGAAGAAAAGTTGTACACTCAATTGCCCATAGTGGAGTTTTCCTACAATAATACTTATCATACCGCTGTTTAGGCCGCTTCGTGTGAAGCTTCATAGAAACATAAGTATCGATCCCCGTTGTGTTGGACGGAGACCGGGGATAAACAATTTACTGGCCCAAATTGGTTCAGGAAAAATTTAGGCAAGATCGTTCAGATGTGTAATCAGATCAAGAGAGCACGCAATGTACAGAAAGGCTACACCGACGAGCAGCGGAACCCATTGAGATTTGAGATAAGAAGTATGGTGTTAATGAGAGACTCTCCTTGGGAAGGCATGGTATGATTTGGAGAGCGTGGGAGGTTGGACCCACGATATATTAGACCTTTAGAGATCCTGTAAAGAATCGGGGACATGGCTCACAAGCTAAAATTACCTGAGAAATTCAGCAGCGATCACGACACGTTTCATGTGTCTAGCTTTTAGAGGAGTCTAATAGACTGGGTGTTTCAGTCTGAGAGGCTGGGTGTTTCAGTCTGAGAGACTGGGTGTTTCAGTCTGAGAGACTGGGTGGTTCAGTCTGAGAGACTGGGTGTTTCAGTCTGAGAGACTGGGTGTTTCAGTCTGAGAGACAGGATTCACGTCAATGACAAACTCCAATTTATTAAAAAACCTATTGAGATTGCAGACTGGAAGTCCGCAAGACCCGGAGAAGTCATAATTGATTTGTTAGAGTTCGTTGGAATTCATATCATGGACCGGAGTTACTTGGGAACATGAAGACCAATTTAAACCTAAGTGACCACATTTGATTCACAACTCCCCTACGACCGATGGCATCGCTTGAATTTCAGGACGAAATTCTTTTAACGGGGGGAGAATGTGACAACTGTCACTTTTCCGTACATTCCGTACACTAATTAAACAGTAATCTGTGTTTTAAGAACTGTGCATGGTATATGTTACAAGACGAATGAATTTCTGATTACTGTTATATACATACAATGGCATTTCATGTTGCAAGACTTTATCATCACTACATGCAACATGATACAGTTTTATTAAGGCACAGAACAGAATTGGCACCATTATCAGACAAACTAGAAGCACTTACAGGAGTTCAGTACTTAGACAAACATGATGTTAAGACACAAAATAAGCCCCAGGACCAAGTGTTACACTAGGATAGTGTGTAGGAAAGTAGGGGTTACAAAACTGTCATCCTAGTGATGACATAGGTGCCGGAAAGTGCAAGAAACACACTAAAACTGCAGAATTCTGCAGTAAATAAACCAATTCAGCAATTTTCAGCAATTTAACATCTAAAAATAATGCAGGAAAGTGGCTTAATTGTCCAGAATACTTTCCTAAGTGTCGGGAATCGAAACTGTCATAAAAGGTAACATAAAGCACACTAAACTGCGCAATTTAGCACTTTAATGAACCAGTAACCAACCGAACAACCGGACATTACCCGAAACACCGAATTTTCACTAGAAGCATTGTTTTAGCATTACGAAGCTAGTGATGAAGCCTAAACATCATATTACTACTTAAAACATATAACACACTTAAACACCAAAATTTAACACTAACTTGTAACTAGATCTTGTAACTAGCAATTGAAATCAAACTAATACCCCCCCCCCCCCTTCCTAAGACTGGTCACAAGTGGACCCCACTTGTTGATTTTCTTGCATTTGTTTATTGGATATGCTAAGTACTTTAGGAACACAAGAACCATTACTTAAAATGTTGTTGGAAGATTATTATTTATAACCACAAGTCCATCCTCCCATTTCATTTTATCTTCTTCAACACACCAAAAACTCTCCATCCATCCACCATACCTACGGCCCAACTACCATAACCATCACCTCCATTATCTAGTTTAAATCCACACATTCTAAGCATATCATAAGGTGTAAGGAGCATAACTAAGAAGGTGGGAAGCATCAAAAGTGGAAGGACCTTCACATAGAGCTTTTATCCACCTAGTTTATCATCTTCATCAACTTGTGTTCTTCCCTAGCCTTGTGCTAGTAGTAAGAATCACCTAACCTCCTTTTACTTCATATTATGTTGGTTAAAAGGTCATGTAAAAGATTAAACATGAAGATCATAAAGAAACATAAGCATGAACATTAAGATAAATCTTAAAAACATAAGAATCTATGTTGTTTTAGTATATGTATGAATCTTGATTGTTGCTTTCTTGTGAATATGATGTTGATCATCATAAGAAGCTTGCTAGATTGTGATTAAGCACATGATCTAGCAAGTTAGAGGATGAATCTTGTGAGAAATCAAAATGATCATCCTTTATGTTAAACATGAGCTTGAAAATGAAGTTGTTTATGAATATGATGATTATTGATACATGTTACAAGTCCTGAAAATAAATGATTTCAAAAATAATATTTTCAAGAAACCAAAGTTATTTACAAGATTTATATGATCTTGGTTTTTAAAGAAGTTAAGCATGTTTTAAGTGCTAAATCAAGGCTAGAAAAATGTGTGTAACAAATAAAATACAAAAGAATCATTTTTAGAAAAATCTTCACACAAGTTGTGAAGAACTAAAATCTTCAAGAATGAGTTTTATAAACAAATAATCACACTTTTGAGTTTTGAGGGTAACTAAGCTTACTTAACAACATTCTAAGTTACTACGAATTTTTACCAAGTTTCAAGTTCATGACATAGTGTAAATTTCATATTTATGGCACTTGGTAAGTGTTATTTGATTTGTTGATAATTGATGATGATTTTAAAAGAAAATGATATGCTTTGAAAGCATGGAAACCTCCATTTTTAAGGGGAAACTATGGCAAATTTTTTGTAGAAATTAAACACTTAGAAAAATATTTTTAAAACAAGTGTTTATAAGTAAATCTTGAGAATGGTTTTCACATAAAAGTTGCCATAATTTTTATTACAAAAATCACAAATATTGGAGGTTGGTTTTTGATAAATAAAAGTGACTAAGTATATATATATATATATATATATATATATATATATATATATAAATATATCACAACTCGTGTGATTATTTGTATATTATGTGTACTAGTTATATTAATTTAGGAATTGAAATAATATAACTCATCAAAATACCCAAGAAATTACAATCCAAAATATTACAAAAAATTCCACGAAATAAATATACAAGTTACACACAAAATATTGGTGAAACCGAACAAAAGAATGTAACTTACAAAATATTCCGGAAAACTTACTCATAAGTATATTTTTGGTAAATAATATTTTGAACATCAAAGGAACAAAAATATGATTTTTACAATTATTGCAAATTTATATCATATTTTTTACAAGGAGAAAATATATTATTTTGGAAGTAAAAATATATTTTCTTGGAGTTTTTAGAAGATATATTATTTTTGGGAAAAATATATATTTTCTTGAGGAAACTTGAAATACATTATTTTTGGATAAAAATAAGTTTATATATATTTATCAAGTTAGACTTGAAAATATAGTATTTTTGGAACTTATATGAACATACAAATATTTTTGCCAAATGAAAAATTATAAATAATTTTTCTAAGTAATATTTCTTAGATACATATTTTGGAAACTTGATAACAAATCTGGACCACACATTTTTCCTAAACTTTTCGTAATATACACATATGTATAGTGTAAAATTGACTATATACATATATGTATATTGAATTATACACATATGTATATAGTCAATTGTAATCTATACATATGTGTATATTACGAAAAGCTTAGAAAAATGTGTGGTCCAGATTTCTTCTCAAGTTTCTCAAATAGGGTGCTCTTCTCTTAGGATCCCTACCCTATATATATATATATATATATATATATATATATATATATATATATATATATATTGGTGGATTTTTATTAGAAATAATATTCCGGAAAGTTTAATATAAATTTAAGTATATGAATACTTAATGAATACAATAAAATACGTATTCTCACACGTATAAATACACACCGGAATACGACACCAATACATGGCAAAATATACAAGTATACGAATACGAATACAAATACGCCCATCCTTGGGAAGGAAATACAAGTACAAATACTTGGGAAGTATCAAGTCAATATATATTGTTTTAACAATTATTCCAAAATTTGATAAATGTAATTTAAGTTAAAATATTTATTATTTTAACAAATAATTGTATGAGTTGGAATGACACCGAAGGCACAATAAAACGTAACTCAAAAACACTAACTAATACAAAGTCAAGGCACGATCCGCTTGCCTAATATACAGTACTACATTGTAGGTTGTCGTGCACACAAATAGCGGCTTAAGTTTTGTCAGATTGAAGAACGCAAAACAGTGAGTTCATGTCCCCCTTTTCTCTTAAATGTTTTTGGTTTTATAACTCTCGGGGGTGGAATACATGTTACGAATGTTTAAACGGTATGAATTGACTATGAAATGAACTATTAGATCATGTGAGCATAGACTAAATTTGAAATGTCATACACTTTTAAATAGGGATGAAGGTTAGATCTAATGGGTACGGCGGAACCCCACTCATGGTACTTGTGACCACTTGAGTGCTTCGGTGTCCCAGTCGAGGTGAATCGACATCAGTCGAAGTGAATCGACATAAGTCAAGGTGAATCGACATTAGTCAAGGTGAATTGACATAGTCGATGGGGAATTCGACATAGTCAAGGGAAATCTACGAGGGTATAAGCCTACTCATTCCGAGTGCTCCCTATGTCCTCACATGCTTTAATGTCCTTGTAAAACATTAATTTGATATGTTCATAAATGCTTTTCATACCTGTTTTCAAATGAGTCTCTAAAAGGATTACAAGTTTGTCAGTACTCACACAAAACGCATGAACTCGCTCAACTTTTGTTGATGTTTTCCAAAATTACATGTATTTCAGGTAACAAGTTGGATCTTGGGCGCGGGTGTTGTTTCTAGAAGTAGATTCCAAGTTTAGATGTCATCCACTTTTGTTGACCTGCAACTTAGTCGAAGGTTGTACTGTTGAAACTTAAACAAATGGTGTTTGTAATACTTTAAACTTAATGAATGGATGAACATCATTTTGATCATATAGTTGTTTATTATGGTTGAATGCAATGATATCAAATCAGTCACACAACATACGCTTCCGCAAAAGTCAGGGAACTAAGTACTCAAATTCCTAGAATGTGAGGTTATTACCCGATAACCAATCAATCATTACCCAATCCTAATTCTACCCATGATATCTCAATTGCCAACGGCACCAAGAACGTATGGTTTCAAATTAGATTAACATAAGGATTAAAAATTTACAAACAAGCAATCACACACCATAACAAACGAATCATAAAGACAAGTTCATTATTCTAGAAATATGAAATCGAAACATAAAGTCTTACACAAACCTTCAACCAAAGATAGTCATCAAAAGATTAGCCACACATGGCTTGAACAAACATCATCTTCAAAGTTTTAATGTTCAAAAGCAAATTAAACATCAACAAAAAGCAAAAGCAATTGTTCTTCAAGCACCAGATTGCTCCAAACTTCGTCTCTAGATGATTAGTAACTGATTGGAAATGATAAGACACCATAAGAGATCATAAAAATGCCATTTAATGCAGGAGTTATGAGTTAGGTTCGCTCAGCGCCGTAAGCTACGCCGCCTGCCATAGCCTACGACAGTCAACAAGTTTCGAATGATCAGAATGGCGTCGTAGCCTACGGCTGGCGCTTTAGGTTACGGTGCCCATTGTTCTCTTACGGCACTTCTCAACTGGATTACGGCGAAGCAAGAATGGCCAACTGATGGCCGTAACCTACGGTAGAGACCGTAGGTTACGGCGCCTGCTGTAGTTTTTTCCTTTGTTTTCTTGTTAGCTTTCTCATGGTCCAACCTTGTTTCTCCCTTTTGCAACTCCCATCCAAGCTTCATAAAACCCACTCCTTATGCACTTTAGCACCTGCAAAACCTATTATCTCGTAGATCACAAGTTCCCATAATTAACCGAATAAAGTATGAGATGTATGTATTTTTAGATCGTTTAAGGGTTGTCCAACGGACCACCCGTCAGTTTGCAAATCTTGAAAAGGGGGAGTGCCAATCTGGTAGTGATTATTGGTTTTTATTGTGTTTTTGTTTTGTGGGTATTAAAGATAGTGATAACTGTGTGCTTAAGTTGGAATTTTATTTGTTGTTCTTTGTGTTTAGTTGATTTTACCCGTTTTGGTAGATTTTAGGGTTTTGTTATTTACGTGAGACAAAGAATTAGATTTAGGTTTATCTGAATTAATATTAGTATTTAGATTTAGGTGTGGTTGTACTACTCAACAATGGCGAAACGGGCGATCCAATGGGGGTAAAAACGGCCACCGGAGGTGAAGATGTTTGTCTAGGCTTTAGATTCTGCCCTCACATTAGCACCAGTGCCAAAGTAACGATCTCCAAAGTCGCCCATGACTGTTTCAGAGAATGTTATTGGGAGTGTGAAAAAAACTCATAAAGAATCAAACTCAAATTCCAATTCAATATTCAAGATTCAAGCTAAGATAAATGTAGAAAGAAAATTGTAACATACAATTGTTGAAATTGTAGTCATGTTGAAGTGTTTCTTACCCTAGGGTTGCTGCTTGGATGATTATTGCAGTTATTATCGATACCATTGTAGTATTAAAGACATCGAAGCGATAGTCAGATCTCATCTTCTCGAATCGGGTCTTCATCTAGCAAATAAAAAACAATGGGAGAAGTGGTGGCGGTGGCGGTGACGGTGAGTCGGTGGCGGTGACGGTGAGTCGGTGATGGAAATGGCGCATCTCTCTCTCTCCCGTTCACATATGGTAGTGTAGAGGTGTAGATTAGGACCGTGGAAGTGAAGGGGACACTTAAATTTGATGGTAGAGAGGCTGACATTGAAACTGGCATTGAATCCCATTGAATGATGAGGGGAAACGACGCAGAGGTGAAATCCCTAGATTGCCCTCTAGGCATCTTAAAACTTTGGATAATGTCCTATTTCACCCCCTCTATCATAGCTTCTTTCTCTTGTACACAATGCTTTAAAATTTGTATGTGTGGCAAATTACCAAAAGGGCAAAAAACTCAGTTTACTTAATAAAGTAGTATAGATAATGATACACTTGTCTTTAGAAGATCCAAATCCATGTGGAATAATTACACAAGAAACGTATATATTACAACTGGGGAAGCGGGGAAGTACAATCAGTGGCGGACCCAGGATTTTTTTTCAATAGGGTCTACTGGTGTTCAAATTTTTGACAAACAAAAGTTAAAATTTTCAAGTCGCCGTCGTTTCGGTCGGGTCGGGATGAGGAACATAATAAAGTACAATACCATAACAAACTTATATAATCATTACTCATTAGAAAACACACAATAAACATACGATGTCTTTCGAAACTTAAAAAAAGCTTACAAACTTTTAGAGTTGTTCCCGACGAGTTTTCATCTTTTGAAAACGATCCATTACATCGTCGACCGAAACATTGGCAAGAAGGTCTCTTTCGATATAACAAATGCAACAATCGTTCATATAATCATCACCCATTCGATTACACAAATCCGTCTTCACATGTTTCATTGATGAAAAACACCTCTCAACACTTGCCGTTGCAACCGGTAGAATTAATGCTAACTTCAATAAACGATAGACCAATGTATACCTCAAATGTTTCTTTGTTTCCCTCATCCTCTTTCCAAGATTAGGTATCCCATTCATGTTAGCAAACATTACATCTTTTCTCACAATAATAATGTAGTTGCCTAGCTCAACCATAAGAGATTCTCTTTCTTCATAACTAAAATCAAACGGATAAAACTCGGCCAACCTTAAAATCTTTTGAACATTAAATTCACTAAAGTTATCATCCGGACTCAAACTACCAATACATGTAAGTAATTCGGCGGTTACCTCACTAAAACGGTTGTCAAGCTCTAGTAATTGTATATCTAACACCGTGTTGAAATTTTCAACCTCGTAATAATGACGATTGGTGATGTTAGTCTTTTTTCTTTTATATTTTGGATTAACGTATTCATCTTCCATGTCAACAATTTCAATCTCATTTTTTTCACAAAAGGACGCAACATCTTTCAAAAGTGAATCAAATCCTTCAAGTCTATATGTTTGAAGTTGTTGCTTCGTTGCATTAACCATTTGAATTGCATTCACTATATCTTGGTCCTTTCTTTGAAGAGCTTGAGACAACAAGTTAGTAATCCCCAAAATGTGCTTCATCAAATGTAAATAATATGCAAAATCATATGCCTTCATGTATGTCCAAATACCAAATGTCATCAGGTTTGTTTGCAAGGGCCACAACTAGTTGAAGTTGGTAGGCAAACCAATGTATATAATATGCCGAAGAGTTATCTTTCAAAATTAAGGCTTTCAAACCATTAAACTCACCAGCCATATTGCTAGCACCATCGTATCCTTGACCTCTAACCCTTGCCAAACTTAAATTATATCGAGAAAATAAATCATCAATACCTGATTTCAGAGATAATGCTGATGTTTCCATGACATGAACAAGGCCAATAAATCGCTCTTTAATAACCCCATGCTTGTCAACATATCTCAAAACGACAGCCATTTGTTCCTTTTTTGATATATCACGAGACTCATCAACTAATATAGAAAACACATCATCAGCTAGTTCTTCAAAAATCTGTTTTAACACTTCTTGTGCAAAGCAATTACAAATATCTTTCTGAATTTTTGGAGACATCATTTGGTTATTCCCCGGAGCACTTCCTAATATAACCTTACCAATGGACTCATTCAACTCTCCCAATAGTTTTAAAAATTCCAAGAAATGTCCTTTATAAATTGAACTTCCAGGCTCATCATGCCGTGAAACGGTAATGCACCATTCAATAAATCTTTAGCAAGAATAACTGATGTGCTTAATCGGATTTTATACTCGATTTTGTGTTTTTGGCTAGGTTGACCATGCTTTTGAAAGGCACTACTAATAGATTGTTTTGGTTTACGCAAATCGTCACATTTTTGAAGTGCTTTGTTGTGAAAACTATTCGGCTTACCAACATGAATACCCAATCTATCTTTTTTGTTCCAACCATTGTATCCGTCGGTCACAAATGCATCTTGTTGACCACTTTCTTTGAACAAGTAACAAACCAAGCAAAATACGACATCCAATTTTACACTATATTCTAACCAACATCCAAATTCCTTAAACAAATCGGGATTAAATTGTCTTAATCTACCACCAATATCTCGTTTTGGAAAAACATGACCTTGCGGTTGACATGGACCTTTATTCAAATACACCCATCTAATTTCATCTCTTTGGTTAACGTCATAAGACAAAATTGGTTTTCGTTCTGCGGGATCCCATGGAAGGTCTTCCAAATCAATTCTCATACGAGTATTACTTGAAGAATATGAGACATGAAACTTTCTTTTCAATGATTCTTGCATAATTTGGCCTATAATTCAAGTTTTAGGATGATAAACAACTATATAAATAACAAAATTCAAGTTACAAAACTTGAAACTGTCTGTAACGCCCTACTACTTCATACTTTCCATAAATAGAAAGTCTTGTTTGTATTTCTATTTTTGGACGTCTTGTGTTCTTGTAATCGTTCTTTCTTTGTAACCGTTTTAAAATCCAAGACTTGGATCATAAATAAAACTCGTATTTTGTTAAATTCATTTTATACATACTTTATACATGCTCACATGTTCAATTTCGTGAAACAATTGATGCTTAATCGTAATTCTTGGAAACTATGTGCTAAACTTGTAAATATGTGAAACTTATGCATAAAACGTGTTTTGATCGTAAACGAAACTTAAATACGACCTTCATACACTTAATTATACTTGGTTTATGTTCCTCATAATTAAAATTATCTTATACTATGATTTTATGGCGAAAATAGTCCCTAAAAGGCCTTAAAACCCTAATTAGCAAACTATAGGGGCCAAATTGCAAATAAACAAAACTTGGTCTCCAGCTCCCCCCTTGTCACGGTCCGGTGTAAACTAATCCTGTTCCCTACGCGGCCCGCGAGAAACATGAATCCAAGAGCAACTCCAAACAGCTTACGGGATTGGGCCATTTTTGTGTGTTTGTTGCTTCCAAAGTGTGTTTCTTGCATTAAAGACTCACAACCACTAACCCCGACCCTTCCCCTATAAATACCACACCACTCCAAGTCATTTGCACTTTACAAACTCCACTAAAACTCTCTCAATCCTCTAAAATCGTAGCTGCAATCTGAAGTTCGGACAGAAGTACCTCTCTTCACTAAAGTGAGCACAACTCACTCATTTCTTATCTGTTTGAGCTCATTCTACTTCCAGAACACTTGGATCGACCTTAGCTTCGATTCCATTGGTATTTCACAGTGAATAAGTCCCTGGAACTCCGGAAAATTGGCTCAAAAGTTCACTGTTTGAATCCGATTTCATTAATCTTTACTAATACTTGTCTAAACTTGAGTCTAACTCACTCAAACCCATGTCCTTATGCGCATAACCACTTGTATGGTTACTTGGGCTTAAAAATGGGGCTGGGACATTCAAAATCAGAGGTTAAACCTCATATAAATTTTCTTTTGCTTAGGGTTTTTAACCCACAAGTGATGTTCAAGCTTCAAGCTTGATGAAGGTGTGATTATGGACTAACTTGGGTTGTCCAACATAAAATCCCCACATTACTTGATGATTTCTCATAGTGTAGTTGTTTACATTCTTGTATTATTCATAGTTCATGACCCTCCTTGTATGTTTTTACATCAAGTGTAGTGATGAACCTTAAGAGGTACCTAAATGGAAGCTTGTTCTTCCTACCTCCTACATGACTTCCATGATACTTAGTGGTACCTAAATGAAGATGTAATCTTCTACCTCATGCTTGAAATATTGGACATAATGATATATAATCTAAGTAATACTTATATGTATGTAATATTCAATATTCGAACCTTGATGGTGAACTTGTGTTCATTCGTCAAAGTGTTAGAATAACATCATCTAAAGACACAAGACTTGTATGATTCTAATGAGTATATTACTCATGAAAACATTAACCCTTGAGGTTTCATAGTGTCAAAACAAAGTGATTAGTGTTAGAAGATGATTAATTTCGCATACTTATGTTCTTATACTTCAAACTCCGAATCTTTAATCTTCCGAATTTCCCCAAACTCACACACCTATGTTTCCTTTGTGTAGAAGGACTTGGTGTTCCAACCTCCTAATCAACCAACTCGCTCGCGGGATTACCAAGTAGAAGACTTGCAAAACCGTGAGTATAGTCGCAACCCCCTTTTATGTTTACCACTTTTTGGGGTGTAACATGTTACATTATTAAATCACACATAAACTTATTCTTTATGCAATGCACGAAAACAATCCTTATACATGAATACTATGTTGTGATACTTGATGCTTATACGTGGACCATACTTATGTGATGTACTATAGTCATTAGCTTTATATGAGCCTCCATTTGACATGTATAGTGCTGCTATAGGAGTAACGCACCGCCCGTAGACTAGTGGTCATGTTGAATTATATCATTTTGCGTAAACAGAGGGTTGACTAAAAATATTGCATGCCATGTTATATTGATCTTGTATAAACTAAGTTGCCATGTGGATTCGTTTTAAACTTTTATATTTATACATATTCATAAACTTGTATACTTGCCTTTGCTTTTGCATCGAATTGTATTTTTAACATGTTACAGGTTGATGCTTAAGGATTGCTATGAAATGAAGTAGCAAAGATACCTAGATACTCACTTAGACGTTTAGGTTTAAAGTGTTGTATCAATTTTGTTATTGTCAGGGGCGGACCTATGTGGTTACTCGGGGGAGCGCCCGCTACCGCTAGGCGGGGAAAAATTTGACATTTTTAGTGTAAATTTTGGAAAAATTTGACGTTTTTTCGATTTCGTTACCGCTTTTCTTATAAAACGTTACTGCTTGGCGTGGATCCTAGATCCGCCACTGGTTATTGTTATGTTTGAAAAATGTCGTTATTTGAAATCCTTGTAATATTTGACAATTTTATTATGAAATGAAATGGGTTGAATTAAATATTGTCACAAATAGTGTTATTAAGTCTCTTGCAATCTTGAACAAGTCCCGCTCCAATGATTCCACCATTGGTTGGGGTGTGACACTGTCAAAATGAATTTTTCAATCGATTTAAAAACACACAATGTATATGCTTTATATCTAGATTGAAAGTGTCAAAATGAGTATATTATCTCACCAAATCTAACGTCACATAAATATTTTATGAATGTTCATAATTCAACCTGTAGAAGTTAATAGTAGTTTATTTATGATTGTAAAAGTCCATTGTTCGGTTGCAATTAATAACTTGATATGGTTGACAATAGACATCCTGTTTCGTCTAAAGTTACAGAAGTAAAAAAAATAACTTGATATGATTGTAAACCCTAGATTCAAGTTACAGAAATAAAAAAAAAATCTTAAACAACTAGATATATACCAAAATTGAACTTACCAGTGGAGGCGGATAGCCGGAGGAGAAGGCCGGAGGCCGGAGGCGGAGGAGAAGGAAGGCCGGAGGCGGAGGAGAAGGGAAGCCGGAAGGTGAGGGTTTCTTGATTATGGTGCGAAGGAGAAAACAGAGAGTTGTTGTGCCTGTGTCCCAACAGGTATAGAACCCGGGACCTTTTGTGTGTAAACAAGGGGTTTTACCAATGCACCAGACTCACTCTCATTGTTATGGGGTCCATATAAATTATTTTATGGGGTCCGTAGAAAATTTTATATACGGCTTCTACTACTTTTTAAAAAGAGATTGGGGTCCGAGGACTCCGTTCCGCTTAACGTGGGTCTGCCCCTAAGTACAATGAAATACAAAGAATAAGTAACATGTTAGAAAGGAGGAGTTAGGGAGAAAATGCGACTACAAGTCTAAAGTTAAGTCTTGTATCCAGTGTATGATGTGCACTCTTTTTTTTTTTAACAGCAAATTTGGATAAATGACGGACCACTAGAGTATTATCGTGCCACCAGCAAAAACCATCCGATCAATATCCATCTCCACTAGGCATAATGCCTATACACCAATTGAGGAGGAAACCCAACAAATATGGGGAACCCTCTTGTGGGAATTGAACCCATAACCTATTAGTCTCAAAGCCTTATCCCATCTACAAGATGTCACTAGGCTATAAAGCCATGGGCATGTGATGTGCATTCTTGAGCTGGTCTTTATATATAGTTAGCCAATAGGCTTCTCCTTTTCCAAGCGAGACCCATGATTTCACTAGGAAAGGAACGGCAACATGTCTCTTTCTCTTCCTTTAGACTCTTGCCTTCCCATTGCATTCCCTAAATGGAAATATTTTGACTTCTCTTCTATTAAAAGAAACCACACTTTTCTTATCACTTTGCCTAATGCCTATCATGTTAATCTTCTTGTTTATCTTCATCTTCCAACTTTAACTTATGAGGTCATAACCTACCACGATCTCCGTGGTCTTTAGCTACCCACTTGATGACAAGGAGTGGTCTCTTCCTTTCTTGTACTCGGGCATATGGCGCCTTTATCCTAATGGCTATTTAGGAGGGGAGGTTGGTTCTAACCCACTCCCATCGTCAAAACCAAACTACGTTAATGGTAACTTTGAAGCTTAGTACTATTTAATAAGATTTCTTCAATTAAACCACAAATTCCGATTTCAATCCAACATCTTTAATCTTCAATTGAACCTGAATCAATTTGCTTTACAACATGAATTAAATGAATTCACACTGTGAATTTGAATAGGTTTAATCCTCAAATTCGAGCATGAGACTCTGATACCAAATGTTAATCCCCCGGGGTCCCAAATCAGTTCGAATCACGAATCAATGTGTGGAATCAATTGATTCGTGAGTAGAAGAAACAAGAATTAGATTAAGATCAAGATGTAAATATTAAGATCTATTTTATTGATGAATATGTTTGATTACAAGAATTACCCCACACTTCTCTCTCTAGAATACACATAAAAAGTCTTAGAAAAAGTGTGCTCACCAATTATCTTTTTTTTTACAAAGAAACTCTAAGCCCCTATTTATACCCCCAAAGTGCGCTCTTCACTAAAATATGCTCTTCACTTCAAAGTGTGCGCTTCAATTCAAGTTCTCCCTTTTTATTGTTAATCACAGGTCACAAATCTGGACCTAATATTGTCAAATACTTACCATTGTTAGCTTTTCTTTTTGCACCATTTTAGATATGTAACTATGAGGAGTAACTTCTATTTGCACTACTTCACATTAAGCGTTAGATGTGGTAGAATTAGTATTGTCCTTAAATCCAAGATTGTTGTCAACAAAATTGATCTACAATTCAATTAATTAGGCTATGGAAAATCTGCAATTACATGTAAAATTATATAAAAAGAATGAAATTGTCAGTAAGTGTTACCATTTCCTTTTGCACCATTTTAGATTTTAGATTTGGTAGCACTAGGAGTGTGGTTAGATACAACATAATAGTCTACAGGATTACCAAAAAAATTTAACGATAAAGGGGCAAATGTTTAAGCACTAATTTGTCAATAAAATAAGTCACTTGTTTCTTTTTGACATTTTATTTGCCGAAGATTGGCATATTGGTAACGACGCTCCATGTGCAGCCAAATATGCTAGAACTTGATTAAGCTTGTTACTTGTTTCCACAATCTGCATGGACAAGTTGTTAAGTTGTTCATGTTTTTTTCTCAGCCTCAAGTCTCCAAGTGTGTAGTTGAATCTCAAGTGGTGCAATTCGTTATTTTTGATTTTTGATGATACTTTGTTCGGGGAGCATGAAAACATTTACGGGAAGTCATTCCATAGCCCATCCCTTTAAAAAATCCACATCTTTCCTTGCCAAATACTATTGTGTGGGCTTCATCATTGATTTGTGGTTCACTTTCGATATGTAAAAACATGTTAACAAAATGTAGTGAGATATTTTTTTAACAAAGTAAACATGAATTATATTAATTATCTGGATCCAAAAAAGAACTTCTAATTTTAAATGCCAAAACTCTAGGTGTTGACTAGCACTTTACAGAAGAATAAGGCTTTGACTTCACAAAGTTCAAACTGCTAATTAACTCCAAGCATTGAAATTTGGGTAGAACTTAGATGAACTGCTATCAATATTCTTCATTTGTAGAAGTAGTCGCATATATTCTCCAGTAGTTATACCAGTTACACTACCTGCTGAGATACAAGGTTGTTAGCCGAGTTAGATTTCCTTATCAGGGTCATGTCACCGGTAGTTATTACTAATTTATAAAGGGGTTTTCTAATGGCGCACCCCCTGTCTATCCGCACAATTTTTCAATCCAATACGCATCGTATAGGCCTATACGATGCGTATTGAAATAAAGTAAAAGACATGGCAGACTGACAGGTGCAAGTTATGTCTGGCGGCGGGCTTTATACGCATTGTATAGGCTTATAGAATGTGTATCAAGGCACTGATTTTTTGAATTTTATTTTTTGATGTGTTGTGTCGAATGCGAACTTGAGAAACGAAAGGGATTTTGGGCAGTTGGTCGATGACATGATAGATAAAAATCTTGATACGATCATATCCATTTTCATGTGTTAGACAAGATAGTCCAAGATGAAATATATTAAAACCATTTAAGCGGCGTGTTCCAATCAATGTTTATCGACATTGTTATAGGTGATGAAGAAACCCTAAGTGGCAGGTAAGGGTTCTTTTAACTATGCTTTTATCATGTATCATATGGTAACAACTACCAAGGGGATATTCAGTTCTCTATTCGGTCATCTTTTCAAGCTTTTACACACGAATATGTGGTTCCCAATTTGTGGAACATAATCCCAGATTGTCTAAAGAATCGCTTTTATCATGTGTCATGTCTAATTCTCGAAGAATCTCGTATTTCCATTTTCAAGTATTATTAAAACCATTCAAGCCCACCAGTTGGTCGATGATATGATATGATAGATAAAGAAGCGCTTTTATCATGTGTCATGTTAGATGTGTTATGGTGAGATTTTTCAAGTTTGCACAGTGGGAGAAAAGACCAGCACCTCTGTCAGTATTATCCTTTAAATTCGCAAAAAATATATTCGTTTCATAACCTCCTCCTATAAATCAACCACAACTCACCCGATATGTCTTCTATGATGATTCGAAACATTCACGAACCACAATGGACTCAAACTCATACTACTCTAATATGTCATATGATAAAAGCGCTTCTTTAGACAATCTGGGATTATGTTCCATTTTATGACACATGATACCGCACGCTTACCTTAATCACATCTTCCATGGAGTCACAGATCCGACAATAGGTACCACGGATCTTATGCCCCCCCCCCCCCCCCCCCCGAGACCGACCTCTGGATCACACAAGATAAAAGCGCTTCTCTAGACAATCTGGGATTATGTTCCGTTTTATTACAATCGTGAGTTGGTCAAACCTTTCTAAAAGTAGAAAAAAATAAAACAGAAGAAACTGTTCCTCTTTGTTACCATGCATGTCATCTGAAACAATTAACAGGACATTGTTAAAAGGGAGAATCTATTGGAACACCTGATTGAGAGAAACTTCTTCGAGCTAACTACCTATATCTCATCCTTCCGTTGTTCAGTACTTCCGAGACGATTCAAGTGAGTCCTATGAAGCAAGTGTCTGTCTACAAATTCCAACAAATTGTGGGTTAATAGATTCCGAAGCTGTTATTTCAGTTATTTCTGTTGATTCAGTACTTCACGGCATGCCTGTTGATTCAGTTATTGCATTTGCGTTAATGAGATGTTAAATGTTTACATAGTTGCTTGTAATAACACTATTCAATTGGGAGGAATCATTATATGCTTCTTTCCTGATGCATGTCTGTGTCAAAGAGTTTCTCCGTCACTAATTTCTCCACTCACCGTGAAATCGAACAGTTTCTTCATAGATTCCGTCCGGTTTCAAAGCCGGTTGAGGATTACGAGTGTTCTAGACTCGTTCAATGCATGCTTGTTTGTGCGATTTACAAAAATACGGATGCAGTCCATGGTAAACGATGCAGCTGATGAAACCAAAGCTGTTATTTCTGTTGTTCAGTACTTCCGAGACGATTCAAGTGAGTCCTATGAAGCAAGTGTCTATCTATTCAATTGAGAGGAATCATTGCATTACATCCTCGTTGAAAACAATTGGTTGTAATGATGGAACCCTTGATTTGAAAAACATTTTTGAGAAACTGAAGCTGTTATTTCTGTTGTTCAGTACTTCAGAGACCATTCAAGTGAGTTCTATGAAGCAAGTGTCTGTCTATTCAATTCAGAGGAATCATTGCATTACATTTCCGTTGAAAAGAAGTGGTTGTAATGATGGAACCCATGATTTGAAAAACATTTTTGAGAAATTTATAGTTCAATACGCATCGTATAGGCCTATACGATGCGTATTGAACGATGAATTTACTGAAATACCCATGTTTTTCTGATAAATTCAGGGGTATTTTTGAGAAAATTCAAAGTTTAATACGCATTTTATAGGCCTTTACGATACGTATTAAGATGATATATGATACGACATAGGCCTATACGATCGTATTGGGCATTATTTCAAATTTAGTTTTATCGTGTTTCCCTCAGTTCGAAGCGTATACGTCTCGTTTTTTGCCGAACTTTCACATATTTTGTCGTTTTATGACCTATACCTTCAACATAAGTCGTTTCGGTGCAGTTCGGTTGCGTGCGAATATCGTATTCCATGATTACGTACAGTTTTGTTTGAAATCCACTTGGACTCCATAGTGCCGTGTTATATGTATACGTGTGTGTAAATATCGTTAGTCGCGTACTTTGACGTATTTTTGCTGATTTTGACATAATCTAACATATTGTTGCGTATTTAATAGTATTTTTGACGTATTTGAGCGTATTCTAACGTATTTTAGCTTATTTCAACCTATTTTAGGGTATTTTTACATATTTTAGCGTATTTTAACGTAATCTAGCGTATTTTAGTGTATTTTAGTGCATTTTTGACGTATTTTAACGTATTTTAGCGTATTTTAGCGTATTTTAGCGTATTTTAACGTATTTTAACGTATTGTAACGTAATTTAACGTATTTTAGCGTACTTTAATGTATTGTAACGTAATTTAGCGTATTTTAACGTATTTTAGCGTATTTTAACGTAATTTAACGTATTGTAACGTAATTTTAGCGTATTTTAATGTATTTTCGTTGGTTTCGAATATACCGAACGTATTTTAGTTGGTTTCGAATATACCCAAAGTAGTTAATCACGCTCCACAGTTGTCAAATTCGTTGCGTGCATTCATATTGTTTTAGACAACAACAGATAATGAACGGATTGTTGGACTTCTTGTTCCTAATGTACACCTCAATTCATCTTTTTTACTCTTTTCTTCGATTTATCTGTGTGTGTCACATCCATCCTGTTATAGCAAAGAATGCATATAAAAATAGTTCTAGTGGACGAAGAAAAGAGACCGCTTTTTTTAATTTGAATCCGGGTTCTCAAACAAACACTACTTATTCATGTGACAGTCAACAAGCGTATCGTCGTTGTGGAGAACAACCTCGTTTTATAGTAAGATAAGAAGGATGAGATATCGGCTGTTAGCTCGAAGAAGTTTCTCTCGATCATTCAACACGTGTAATCCGGAGGTTGGTCTCGGGTGGGCATAAGATCCGTGGGCCCTATTATCGGATCTGTCACTCCATGGAAGATCGGTGGGCCCAACATTCCTTCAACCATTCTAAACCCTAGCTGGAAACAATCCAACAAAATCCGAATACTGAAAAAAATCAGCAACCATTTTTCCTTTCCATTCAGTTTCGAGAACATTCTCCCTAACATGATAAAAGCACTTATTTTGCTAGTGGGTTTTATAAGTCAAAGTTAACTTTCAGATTCAGATTCAGGAAGACATGTCGAGTTCTGTACCTATCCCCGCGTTGATAGTTTCTGTTTTATTAACTACCAAAAGAATGCATACACAAATAGTTCTAGTGGACGAAGTAAAGAGACCGCCCTGTTAATTTTAATGAAGCAATGAAGATTGAATGTGCAAATCACAACCGTTTTTTACTTTGGGAACGGTGGCTATGCGAAATAAAAACCGCAATCATTTGTGACTATGGGGAACACAAGTTTTCTTTTTGAGCTTGATGGATGTCCATTATCTCAATGCTTCTCCTTACATTACTGATCTGGAATTGGAGAACCGTTGTGTATTTGCTTGCTGATCTGGAATTGGAGAACCGTTGTTTATCTAAATCAGGTTCTCAAACAAACACTACTAAAGATGAGTTGGTATTGAACCAAGAATATGAAGATCACGGTGCAGACACGGGGGAAGAAAGTCAGTGGACTGCCGCAGATGAAGTCAAATGTGATCAAACATGGACATCAGACATAAATCTTGAAGCACATATGTGCTTCCCAATTTGCGGAACATAATCCCAGATTGTCTAGAGAAACGCTTTTATCATGTGTCATATGGTAACAAGAGTATGTTGTTCCAAGATCAATTCCAATTGCAGTTTTTTCAACTCTCCTGTTCCAAATGCCGCTGATGAAACCAGAGCTGTTATCTCGGTTGTTCAATACTTTCGTGATAAATACAGTGTTATTACATCCGAGACGATTCAAGTGAGTCCTATGAAGCAAGTATCAGTCTATTCAATTGAGAGGAATCATTGCATTGCATCCCTGTTGAAAAATAGAATCGATAAATTTAGGGAAAATGGGGTTGAAAGATGATAACCCAACAGTGGAGGATCTCATTCTACAGCTTTGATAAAATCTTAGGTATTCTCAAATAATGTTTCCTAGATGTTTGAAGACCGATAAATGTCCAAAGTGCCGCTTCTTCGTTCGCGTGACGGAAAGCTACCACGTGACAAGAAGCTACCTTACAAAAATTAAAAAATTAAATCGACACCCTCAATATGCATCGTATAGGCCTATACGATGCGTATTACTTTTTGATAGGGGACAATGGCAGCCTTTGGCAGACATAGAAGTTCGAACCCACCTCAATACGCATCGTATAGGCCTATACGATTTGTATTGAGGGTGTCGATTTAATCCCCCAAGGTGTGCCAATAATACAACCCTTTATAAATAGAATCAAGTTTGTTAGCCAAGTTAGATGTCACTATTTGTTTGTGGCTTTAACTTTAAAAACACTAATCCTGGCTAATTCTATTAACTAAGTTTGACAATGATTTGACTTTAACATAATTTCCAACAGTTTGAAGTTAAAGTTACTAATTTATCTGGCAAGACTTTGACATCAACATCCTTGAATTCTCTTTTTTTGTCTTTCCTTGCTTTCATCCACATAAATGAAAGGGCGATCATTTCATCAATTGCAAGTTTATTTTGTACCTTGTAATATATACAATAGAATGCAGGACACACACACATTTTAGACATACAACCAAACAATCATTTTAGACACAGAAAAGCACACTTGAATTAGAGAACTATGAAGTTACCACTTTATCTCTTAGATAATTATATCCTCTGTTGGATCGTTCGGTGACCCTAAATAGTCAGTATGAGTAGTTCATCATCAAGTACAAAGGCGGAATCAATGTAAAAGATGTCAACACAGCTTGTTCCTTTCTAATTGTCCTTTTATTGATCAATCATGAGCTTTGTACACATTCAAATGACAAACGGACAGCACCTCGACTCAGAGCATATGATCAGATTCCACTCCAAATGAACATAGCACATGGGTATTTATAATGTCCTGATTTCGCTTGAAGATGACACACTCCATTTCAAGCGAAATCAACATGTTGATTTCGCTTGAACTGATCTGTGTCACTTTCAAGTGAAATAACACATTAACACTTAAACAAACCCTAATTTCAACCCTGTTGTGTGCTCATTTATCCTATCTAGACATAAGACTCAATTAAGACGAAGTTAACAGACAGTAGATGCACCAACAGACTCCCCCTTGGATGTTGAAGAAGTCTTTGGCGTCGAGTCTTTAGCCTTTGACTCTTTCCAATTTGTCTAACAATGCAAGACTTGATACCAGACGAAGTTGACAGACAAACAGCACTAACAGACCTTGGATGTCGACGAAGTTTGTAGTGTCGAGTCTTCATAGTCTTCATTCTTCATCAGTCTTTGCGTTAACACTGTAAAGCTCCCTAAAACTTCTATCAATCTCATTCTTCAAACATCAATTTGATTGTTGATCCAGAATGTAAACTCACCCTTTCGATAAGCTGGAATATATTTTCTGGTTCAAACTTTACACAATCTGTGCCATGAAGTTCTAGATTGTCACCTGCACATCCTCTACCTCAATATAAGTTTCACAAATTTATAACATTTAGATTTAAGAAACTTACTGGTAGAAATCATTCATTCATCAATCTGTATAGTTACATCAAGTTCAAGTGAATGACCTTGATTAACTACACATACAAACAAACTCTTCCAACCCAATGTAGTCCATCATGTTTAGCACTTAGAATTTTGAAAATCAGCTTTCCAACATCAGTTGTTAAAAATCTTTTTATATTTTTCAAAATTTAAGCTAAAACACAATATTTTTTTATTTTTGATTTTAAAGAAATGCAGTAAAGAAATATAGACATACAATATTTTTGTGATTTTGTGTACGTGGATCATATCAGTTTATGAAACAAATCACTAGCACCGTTAAGCTTTAAACATTTTAAGTTCTAAACGATTCACATAGATTGACGATATAGTTGTCCTCTTAAACTCAATCTAAAAACTTTTGAAATGCTTACTGATACGTTAAGGTATATTAATTTTGCACTAAATTCTTATGGACCCCACGATCTCAGCATATCCCCTCATCATGCAATACACTAACTCAAGTAATGCCTTTAAACTTTCATCAACTGTGATATATGCGAAAACAACTAAGAATGTTTAGACATTAACAATCAGGTCGATCTTTCGATACGTCGAGAAAGTCCAATGTTTAAACAAAATAAGAAAATAAAACAAGTTGAAGTTGTTTAGGCTTTAACCACCAGGTCGATACTCCCGTATACGCAGAGGTGATCCAAAGCTTAAACGAAACACCAAAGAAAATAAAGCAGAACGTTTAGGCAATAACATCCAGGTCGATACTCACGTATACGCAGAGGATGTCCAATGCTTAAACAAAATAAAGAAATAAAACAAGTTTAAATCTTTGCAAAATAAAATACACAATCACAATGACTTTTCAGCAAAGTTGTGAATGCTCACAAACTTAACCAGTTTTTATGCTCTTTTAGCATTCAGCGATTACTGAGTAGGTACACAATCACGAAGGACAAAACTAAGTACTATGCTTTCAACCATGTTTTCCACTAGAACTAGGCTTTTTCATTTATGTTTTTATCGTTATCGCAAATCTACTAGTCTAGCTGAGCCTATCGTCACATCCTTAGTGAAACTGTTTATCACATTTAACATTACATTTCTTTAGCATGCTGTGATAGTCCACTGATTTACTATCATTTCCTCTTTTCTCAACAAAACTCATTTTAGCTTTTTCAATGTTTTTGTCATTTTCAAATTTTCTAATCTATTTTTTTTTTAATTTTTCTCCCCCTAAAATCAGAATATATTTCAATTTTGATTTTATTGGGAAAATTTGAAAACAAACTATACAAGGAAAGTGACAAACTGATATCAAATCGCTTCAATTCGCCATTCACTTGGCATAAACAATCAGAACTCCCCTTGGCAACAAACTATTTTCCCATTATGATTTCAAAACACTTAAGTTTGTTTTAATCAAAATGGTTTTTCCGGAAAATTAGTTTTGTTTGTCTTTTCACAAACTCGGGGTTCTTTTCATCACATTGTTCTCCTTTAACCACTTGTCTGAAAAAATAAATCAAGTACAACTTAATGTCCTTGATTAATCTTTTGTAATTCGAAATATCACAGTTACCAACCTGTGAATTTCTCAAGAAAGATGCTGATTCCTACTCCACACTTACCAACCTGGGAGTTCCGGCAAGTCAGGTTTTTATTTGAAGAGATCCACCCAAGCCTGACCATTCTTGGGTGATTTTGAGTTTCTGTTTAACAATGATGAACAATTTGCATCAACCATTGTTAGAACAGAGTTCTCACTTTTTACCTCAACAGATGGCTCATCTGACTTTAATGAATCAGATTCATTGCCAAAACGTGGCTCTTTTGCTTCCGAAGAAACAAATTCATCGCCAGAAGATGACTCTTTTGTTTTCGCAGAAACAAATTCATCGTCATCTTTTATTGGAACCCAAAATTTAGAAAATTTAGGTTTACTAAATTTATCAACCTCTGACATGCACAATTTTTCATTGTCATTTTTATGCTTAAAAACTTTGATAAAGACTTCATCTGAAAAATTAACTTTCTTTGATTTTTCATTGGTTTGATTAGTTAATTTTTCTTTCTTTAAAAACCCTTATGTCCTCATATTTGTATCTGATGAGTTCGTTTTGCTTGACTGGTCCTTGTTAGTTGAGCAAATCGATTCATCTGAACTTTTTCTTGGATTATCAGTCCTACCTGAGGACAAAATCTTTTCCAAATATTCTTTAACTTTCTTTCTCTTCTTCCTTCGTCGATCTTTCTGCCCCTTTGATAACTTCACTTTCTCCTTTTTCTTTTTCTGTCTTTTGGGATTTTCTTCAATTTCAACTGAATTCTTCACCATTTTCTGAGATTCAGCCCTCGATCTTTCCTTTGATCTCATTGGGCAATCTCTTGCAATATGTCCTCTGATTTGACATTCATAACATCTTCTTGAATCAAATCTCTGACTTTGGCAGTTAACAGCAATGTGTCCTTGAAAACCACAAGTGTAACACACTCTGTTATCATACCATACACGATTTTCATACCACACACTTAGATCATAACATTGAATTCCCTTGTGGTAACCATGTCTCCTCTTGTATCCTTGATTTGGCATTTTAGCACTGTGGTTAAACATGCACCACTTATTAACAACTTTTTGTGAGTTTTGATTTTTCAATTTTTGCGGTTTTTCGTAATGATTGGATGATTGAACTGATGAACTTTTATTTTTGTTTTGAACATTTTCTGAAATTTTAACTTTTTGTTTTTGTTCTACATTCTTCTTAACAGGTTTTTGCTTAGAGCATTCACCTATTTCAGTAGAATGTAAAACAGTATCTTGAAACATTTCATTTAATTTCAAAAATATTTTTCTTTTTTCAACTTCATCATCAGTTTTCTCATCACAATCTTCAATTTTGACTTTGTCACAATTTGTGACATCGTCACTTATTGGAACAGAATTGATCGGTTTTGGACATTCAAGATGTGGTGTTGATGACGAAGTCTCAAAGCCGTTCAATTTATTTTCTAACTCTTCAATTTTATTTCTAGCACATTCAGCTTCCTTTTCAAACTGAATGATTTTCTCAAGATGAGAATTTATTTCCCTTTGTTTTTCAATATTATTTATACCAAAAATAGATTTTTCATTTTCTAAAATTTTTATTTGATTCTCAAAATCTTTTTCAATTTTCAATTTTTCATTTTCAAAAACTGTTATTTTATTTTGAAAATCTTTTTCATTTTCTTTTAAATTTTTGATTTCCAATGTCAAACTCTCCACATCCTTCAAGAGTTTGACATTGTCTGCTTCGGATTTTTCGCATTTTGAGCACATAACTTCACATTTTGAACTTTCATCCTTCTTGGATTCTTCAACCTTTGATATTCCCTCACTCTCCTTCTTGTCTGTTCCTGCAAGAAAAATTTTAACCATATCAGCAGGATTAAACTCTTCATCTAAAAAACAACCTCTCTTGAAATCATATTTCATCTTATTTCTAGCGGTAAGACCTATTCTGATTCTTCTGATTATTTCAAGAATCACACCCAAACTTATATATTTTGAGTTATTTTCTTACTCTTCCATCAACTCTTTCTTTTTCTTCTCAGTTTCACAATTGTGTGTTCTAAGCTCTCTGATGAAGTCGTCTGAACTAAATTTTGAGAACCTAGAATCCTTTTTCAGTTTACACAAAAATTCATCCCATTCTGAAGGTAAGGCATCTGCAAATTTTGTTATCTTTTAAGCATCAGATATCTTTATCCCATACTCTCTCAAATTCTCAAGTAATCCATCATATCGCTTTTTCACATCATTAAACTTTTCATATTTCTTACACGAAAAATATTCAAATCTTTCAACCAAAACTTCCTTTTTCACATCATAATAACAACTATACCAATTGTTTTATCTTTTAAGTTTAGCGTTTTCCTTTTCGTCAAACATCTTGACCAAACTTTCAAGAATCAGATTTGATGTGAAATAGTTCAAACGGAATTATGAACTCAAACAAAATTAACACCCTTCAAATGAAATCACCTCTTCAAATGAGATTAACCTGCACACAAACTTCAAACGGAATTAACTTTCAAGCAAAATCAGCTTTTTAAGCGAAATAGCTTTTAAAGCGAAATCTGTTTTCAAGCAAGACACCCACTCAAGCGAAATCAGATTTTGAAGCGAAATCAACTTATTTCGCTTGAACTTTCAAGTGAAATCTGATTTGAAGCGAAATCTGATTTCAAGCGAAATCAGACAACAGTTTCAAGCGGAATTAAGCAAAATAGCTTATTTCGCTTGAAATCACACGTGCAAGTTCAAGCGGAATCACGATGACATCAGCATTTTCGATCAGTTGTTCAAGCAAAATACAAGTTTTTATCTGATTTTGATCGAATTAAGGTCCAAAACTTTCAAGGATTAGTTAACACTATGTTTCGCTTGATATATGTCAGTTTTAAGCCATTTCATCCGTGAAATTTCGTTCAAATCATAAAAGAATGAGTAGAAGTGAGATAATCCGGTAAAATCAAGCTGAATTGGTAGGAACTCCTCGTCCTGAGCTCTGATACCACTTGTTGGATCGTTCGGTGACCCTAAATAGTCAGTATGAGTAGTTCATCATCAAGTACAAAGGCGGAATCAATGTAAAAGATGTCAACACAGCTTGTTCCTTTCTAATTATCCTTTTATTGATCAATCCTGAGCTTTTTACACGTTCAAATGACAAACGGAAAGCACCTCGACTCAGAGCATATGATCAGATTCCGCTCCAAATGAACATAGCACATGGGTATTTATAATGTCCTGATTTCGCTTGAAGATGACACACTCCATTTCAAGCGAAATCAACATGTTGATTTCGCTTGAACTGATATGTGTCACTTTCAAGCGAAATAACACATTAACACTTAAACAAACCCTAATTTCAACCCTGTTGTGTGCTCGTTTATCCTATCTAGACATAAGACTCAATTAAGACGAAGTTAACTGACAGTAGATGCACCAACATCCTCCCCGTCCCAAGTGATGATCATAAGCGTACTTCGATCACGTTTCTTTTCTTGTTTTCAACACATCCTTCCAACAAAAGCTTTAAGTAGTTCATTAGAGTTTTAAAGAATAATATTAAATATAAAATGAGGATGAACATTAAAATAATGGATTAAAACCTTGAACTTTTTTTTATTGTGAAGATGTTACAAACTTGTCTTAGTCTGTTTTCTCCACCATTGAACGAGTGCTTAGGAATTTTGCAAGTTTTGTTAGTTACATAGGTTGGGTACTCTGTATTTGGGAGCACACACTTTTCTTCTAAAATTCTAGTAAAGGTGACCAAGCCAATTTATTACAAAACGCCTACGACATGCATCAATGTCATAAAAACGTTGCAATATATTAGGTGTGCGCACGGTTCGGTTTGGTTCGATTTAGTTATTAGCATTAACCAAAGCTGTAATAGAAGTCATCATTTTATAGGTTCGCTTAATTTGTTTAATTTTTCGATTTTCGGTCGTCGGTTCGGTTCACTTAATCTTGGTTAATAACCAAATCAAACAAGGGCTAAATTTTTTTTTGCGTAGAAATATATGTAATGAAGGTATAAAATACATGAAATAGATGTACAATTTTGGTCCCTGTGGTTTGTATCTCATTGTAGTATTTTACAAATTTAAAAAGTATAGCAAAAAGCACACCATGGTATATTTTTGTTACGATTTTAGTCCACTTTAGTAACTACCATCCATATCTCTATTAAATGTTTGTCACATGCAACACATGTGATGGGTAAAATTGTAATTTCATTCTCCAATATTTGTTGAATATTATTTGTTAGTAAAACTACGACACCAGGAATAGGTGAAAACTTACAAAAGGCTATATCAAACCTCATAGAAAACGAAAAATTTAAACTCATAAGACAAGAACCTAAACCAAAAACGAGGCCAAACTACTAAAAGTCCTTAACCTTAATCCTACGTCTCCACGATGTTCTATCCTCAACCAGGTCCTCAAAGAGGTGCAAATCTAGCAAATCTTGCCTAATTTGTTTATCCCAACTCATTTTCGGCTTGCCTCTACTCCTCCTTCCATCTATAGTGAGTGTTTCAACTATTCTAATCGGGTATGTCGTATGCCTCCTCCTAACATGCCCAAAAAATCTCAATCTCCCCCCCCCCCCCCCTTATCTTGTCTGAAATACTAGTAACTCCTAATCTTTCACTAAAAACCTCATTTCTTATCTTGTCCAACCTAGCATGTCCACACATCCATCTTAGCATCCTCATCTCTGCCACCTCTAGCTTACGTGCATGAATTTTCTTGATGGCCCAACAATCTGTTCCATATAACATAGAGGGTCTAATTACAACCCTATAAATTTTCCC
Organism: Helianthus tuberosus; assembly: GCA_030545235.1. Classification (NCBI taxonomy): domain Eukaryota; kingdom Viridiplantae; phylum Streptophyta; class Magnoliopsida; order Asterales; family Asteraceae; genus Helianthus; species Helianthus tuberosus. The sequence continues at coordinate 151,981,516 of CM060357.1, read as the reverse complement.
TTTTAATTTGCCAGGGAACCTCTTGTTGCACAATACCCCTATGGTTGCTCTCCACCTACACCATCCAACCTGGATACGGTGAGCTACGTCACTGTCTATCTCTCCATTACTCTGAACAAACGATCCTAAATACTTAAACTTAGTTGCTTGTGGAACCACCTGGCCCTCAATGGTGATCTGAGTGTCGTGCTCATCGCCTGCTCCACTAAAATCACAGTAACGGTACTCAGTCTTAGAGCGACTTATTCTCAAACCTTTGCATTCTAAGGCTACACGCCATTCTTCTAACCTCTCATTCACGCTTTGTTTACTTTCTTCTATCAACACAATATCGTCTGCAAAGAGCAAGCACCACGGAACTGACTCCTGAATCGACTTTGACAACTCATCTAGGACAATCGCAAATAGAAAAGGACTCAACACTGACCCTTAGTGGAGTCTTACTTCAAATGCAAGAAATCAGTATCCCCTACCGGTGCCCGAACACTAGTTTTAGTCTCAACGTACATATCCTTAATTAAGTCTACATACTTACTAGGTACCCCTCTATCCTCTAAACTGTCCCATATCAATCTATGTGGCACACTGTCATATGCCTTTTTCTAAATCAGTGAACACCATATCTAGATCTCGATTTTCCCTCTATATACACTAAATCAATATATTAATAAAAATATAAATAAACTATAGGCTCGTTTAGGCTCGTGAGCCGGCTTGAGCTCCATAAGCGAAGATCGGGCTTGGGCCCGTTTATTAAAGAAGCTTGTTTTTTAGGCATGGTCTTGGCCTCGTTCAAGCTTTTTTTGAGCTAATCTCTAGTAGATCGGCTCGTTTGCACCCCTAGTTGTTGGTTTTATACACTTGGCTTATAACACCTATTCAAACGGGTCGATAAAACATAACTTGGCTAATAAATCCTATACATCTATATATGCTATTGTTTGTCTTATACACTTCAAGACTTAAAAAAAGTCAAACATGTTGCCATTATTACAACATATACACTATTGTTAGTATGATACGTGGCTTTTACGTTGCTTTAACCAACATTATAAGGCAGAACATCATGTGCATAAAAAAAAGCAACCTTATACACATATACCCTATTGTTGAGCCATTATAACAATTCGGACCAATTGTTTATTACAACCAGCACCCATGTGCAGTTGACCCATTGTAACCAGTAGCCATGCGCATTACAGATTACCAAAAACACTGAATTTAAATCTGTACATTACAAATTAGCATGATAACTGGCAGCCATATGCACATTCTATATATACCAAAAACAAGGTCGATAATAACACCATAACTTGATAAGAAAATAGAACTTTTAAAGTCTTCGGTATTACCATGACCATTATAACAAAACCAGAAGTAAAAATACCAAAAACACATGTTTAAAGTAGAACATTAAACATAAAAATAGACAGAGTTATAAACTTGTACCAACCTTCAGTTAACAACTTGGAGTATCCTTTTTCGAACCAACTGACTTCTTTGAACCAACAATCTTCTTTTAACGACTTGGACCCGCCTTATTAGAACTGCCTGAACCAGCCTTCTTTGAACTGCCTGAACTAGCCTTCTTTGAACTAACTTATGATGTTGCTTGAACCTGTCCCTTGCATGTTCTCTGGTTGTGTCATTGTTTTTTGCAGTTATCATAAGTTACGGTGTTGCCTTGCCTTGCCTTGCCATGTGACCTGTCTTTGACATCTGATCACTCAACTCAAGTGCTGATTTCTTTCTCTTTTTCTTAGGCTTCCCAACTTGGGTTAGATGCTTGGGAGGTGTTAATGTTGCTAGACACGCAGAGGGTGTCCACATTTCCCTTCCATTTATTGGCCGAATAGTGTATGAATAGATACTCTTCCAACTGTCAAGCGAATAAACGGGATCAACCCATGCTTCCGGATATCCAGCATGAATACCATGTGTGTTCATATCCCATATCACTGCCACTGCATGCCTGCATGGCATTACATTCAATTCCCACCCCCTACATGAACAAGTCTTATGTCCCATATGTACTACACGTTGTTTCAAACCTGACCACCACTAACCTGATAGTTGTTCTGCATAGAAAACATCACTGTGTAGTTTGAAGCAATAGTCTTGATTATCTGAAATTCCTCTACAGTTCCAGGCGTCAATAGACTAGAACACCTGTCAATTTCCTTTTGCACATTCCCAATTCTCTTCATTAGGTATTCTCTAGTGAGCTCTAAGCAAGTAATAATAGGCTTATCTCTTCCCCTAACTAATTGTCTATTGAAAACCTCACATAAATTGTTCAATAACACACCACTTTTTCCCTACCTAAAACAATTGATAAATAAGAGTTATAAATAGTGTTTGTTGGTGCACTACTGTCTGTTAACTTCGTCTTAATCGAGTCTTATGTCTAGATAGGATAAACGAGTGCACAACAGGATCATATTTAGGGTTTGTTCATGTTATATTAGGTAATTTCGTTTGAAAATGACATGGGCCAGTTCAAACAAAATTAGCAAGTTTAATTTCGTTTGAACCAGTCATGCAACATTCAAACGAAATCACTTCATCTATAAATAGGGGTTGTGCATATTCATTTCATACGGAATTAAGTCATGTTCTCTGAGCCGAGGTGCTGTCCATTTGTCATTTGAACTTGTAAAAGCTGAGGAAATCAGTAATAGATAAAGATTGGAAAGTCTCAAGCTGGGTTGACATCATTTACATTGTTTCCGCCTTTGTTTTCGATGATGAACTACTCAGATTGACTCGTTAGGGTCACACGACGATCCAACAAGTGGGTTGACATCATTTACATTGTTTCCGCCTTTGTTTTTGATGATGAACTACTCAGATTGACTCGTTAGGGTCACACGACGATCCAACAAGTGGTATCAGAGCTCAGGACGAGGAGTTCATACCAATTCAGCTTGATTTCATCGGATTCTCTCACTTCTACTCTTTCTTTTTTTGATTTGAACGAGATTTAACTGTTGTAATCGCTTAAAACTCACATATATCAAGCGAAACATAGTTTTAACAAATCCGTGAAAGATTTGGACCTAAAATCAGCTTAAAACTTGTTCAAATACATAATTTCGTTTGAAACAGATCATAAAATGATGACATCATCTTAATTTCATTTGAAATGTCCTGGTAATCTCGTTTGAAAATGCACATTATAACTAATTTCGTTTGAAGGATCTAGTTAATTCCGTTCGAATCGGGTATCTCGTTTGAAGTGTTTGGGTAATTTCGCTTGAGAGTGCACTTTATTGTAATTTTGTTTGAAGCTCATACTTGATAGGTGATTCCGTTTGAAATCTCAAACGAAATTAGAGATTTCGTTTGAGATAGCATAATTTCGTTTGAAGGACTTATACCGTTTGAGCAATTCCATTGAAACTAATTTCGTTTGAATCTGTATTTTTCAAAACTAAGAATTTTCTAAGTGTTTGTTGATCATTTCAGGTACTTGAAAGATGGATGATTACACGAATCCGTTCTGTGATGTTTTTGCGCTTGCTGGAAACGGTGGGGATGATACTTCAAACGACACGTCAAACAATACAAATGATAAAGCTCCGAATGCGAGGAAGACTTTTTCGGATGCATTAAGTGTTGCGAGTGCTTATGGGACGTACAACAAACCTCCAAAATTGATGGCTATTGAAGATTACAATAGGTGGGCTACAAGGTTTGATGAGTGGCTTCAAGGTTTTGCATATCCAAGCTGGAAAAGTTTAAAGAATGGTTACGTTAGAGGAAGTTTTGGTGAAAGTTTGACAGATACTGATGAGATTGAAAGATATGTTGCTGAACAAAAGTGCATCGCGTTGATTCATCAGTTTGTGAAAGATGATATAATTTCATTGATAGATTATGAAAATTCAAAAGATCTTTGGGAGAAACTGAGGGTAAAATGTGTAGGTAGTGCTGAGATAGTCAAAAACAAAAAGAAACTGTTAAGAAAAAAGAGTTTGATTTATTTGGATGTTTAAAGAACGAGTATGTTTCCAAGATGATTGAGAGATTCGGGCATCTGAAGTTGGAGCTGGCAAGACACAAAATTGTATATACTCAAGAAGAGTTGGTTGACAAACTGTTCGACTCGCTGCCGAATGAACAAGATTGGCAGTACTTTGCATTAATGCTGAAGAATACAATCAATTCTAAAGAGTTGACAGTGGATCTGCTTATCGAAAGACTGGAGAGTTACGAGTTGGAGATCAAGAAAACTAGCAAAGTCAACAACTCATCATATCAGCAGAATGTAGAGTTGTACTACAGAGGAAATCTACCAAAGATTGGTTCTCCAAGAACAACATTTTCTGCAGAAAGTTCAAATAATGTGAATCAAGAAACTCCTCAGAGTGGTTTTCATAGTGGATCTTCTTCAACAACTCCAAGCCAATCTGCATCAAAGAATCTGTTCCAATGTAACATTGCTATGGATCTGAAGAATGCTCAAAATTTCAGTGAAGAGTCAGCAAAATAACAAATGGTGTTCTTAGCGTCTGTGTTAGAATCGTACGAGAGCCTCGTGGCAGGCAAGATTGGAAACACCAACCTGACTAAGGAGGACTATGATCAAATAGATCCTGAAGAGATGGAACTGATCGATACCAGGTGGTGTATGGCTAGTGCAGTCCGGAGAGCGCAACGTTTTATGGAAATTACTGGGAGACATTGTTAGTACACTACATCTGTCGACTTCGTCTTGTATCGAGTCTTAGTTTTAGATTGTTAGATCAGGGCACGTTTTACGAGAAAATAGGATGGTATATAGGTTTAACCTGGTAGGTCCGCTTATATGGACATAGGAGGTCCGCTTATGTGTCAGGTCCGCTTATGTGTCAGGTTAGCTTATTCGTCAGGTTCGCTTATTCGGACATGTCCCTTGAAGGGAACCTCATCACCTATAAATAGGTGCACATAAGCGAACCTCATAAGTTTTTGGGGAGATTCCATACCGAGGTGCTGCCGGTGTGAGATTTGAATGTAAACGTTGTAATATCAATCAGAAAAGTGATTTAATTGAAGATCTAGCTGTTTCTACGTCAGGTACTTGTTTTCCGCACCTGTATCTGATCAAAACTCCTCTGATAGACTCATTCGGGTCAAAACACGATCCTACAAGTGGTAGCAGAGCTTCAGGAGGAGGAGTTCTATAGAGATTTGCTGGATTTCATCTAAAATTCTTACTTCTACACCTTCTTTCTTCATCAGAACGAGATTTTACGGTCGGAATTCGCTCAAAATTTCACAGATTGTAGATTATTGATCATTGTCAAATCCCTGAAAGTTTGACCTTAAAATTCACACTAAAAATGGTTCAAATTAACCTCCGATTAAGGTCCGCTTTTATGAACAAGGCATAGTTCCGCTTTTGTGAACATTCAGGTTCGCTTTTTCGGACACTTTTTGAGAAGATCCGCTCCAAAGGTTCGCTTATTAGACACTTGGTTCGTTCATTTGACATCATGGTTCGCTCATTTGACACCTGGTTCGCTTATTTGACACCTGGTCCGCTCATTTGACATCTAGGTTCGCTTTTATGTCAACCCTAGAGATCTAGGTCCGCTTTTGTGACCATCTAAGACACCTAGGTTCGCTTGACCTGTCATTGTTTTGTGACACAAATACATATAATCGGTCCTACCAGAAATCGTTTGGTGTCTTTGTTGTCAGATCATTTATAGCATTGCATGTGATCTGATAAAATAAACATTGTCGGCTCAATCAGAATACATCTAATACTTTCAAATGTCGGATTAGTGGATTGTGCATATCTTGTCGGTTTAGTGGGTTTATAGGTCAAATAAAATTGAAGTGTGTAAATTGTCAACCCACATATTAATATCGGCCCAATCAGTGAACATTTATTGTTTGTTGTTTAGTGGATTTGAAGGTCCAATAAGTTTGTGTTGAACAATTAAAAAGGTGTCGGATAATTAGACTTAACACGTGAATTGTTTGATTGTTGTTTGTCGATATAGTGGTTTTATTAGCTCAAATCCATTAAATATAGAAGCCCAATCACAGTTTGAATTTGATTACTAGTTCACAAGTGGTGTTTCAGTTTGTTTTGAATTCAAACTCGTTGAAAGTCTTGTGGTTTAGCCAGGTCATTGGAAAAGATCGTTTGATTTTGATCCGGGTCATATCAGTTCGCACAGTGTGTCAACCCTCAGTCTGCACAGAATATTCATCAGTTCGAGTGATTCAGTTCGCATAGAGTATCAGTTTGATTCAATTATTTTGATAAGCGTTTAAACTGATTGTGTTTTGTTTGATTGTCTACGTCAGGTGATACAGGTGTGAAACATGGATACTGATTTCTACAACGCATTTGCTACAACCCCGACTACTCCATCCGATATTGCTAAGAACATGACAATGGAGAATGAAACCGGAACAATGCAAAAACCCCCGAAACTTATGGGAATTGAAGATTATCACGGGTGGAAGAAAAGGTTTGAGAATTGGGTGTAGGCGAATCATTTAAAAGCTTGGGAGAGCATCGAAACTGAATATGAGAGGCCAAAGAATTCAGCGGGAGTCGATAAAATAATTTCAGAGTTCACGGAGCAAGAAAGAGAGAGTTACAAAGGAGAAAAGATGATGATCAATTTGTTACAACAAGCTGTTAAAGAAGATATATTTGTGTTGCTTCAACATGATGAAAACGCTTATTCTATTTGGGAAGCTCTTAAAACGAAATTCGAAGGAAGTACTGAGATGCTTCAAAGTAAAGCAGCATTGCTAAAAAAGGAGTTTGAACTATTTGCGTGCATGCCTGGTGAAACAACAAAGAGTCTTATTGAAAGATATTGTCATCTTGTACGCACCATGTCACAATTGAAGATTACAAAAACTCCAGCAGAATGGGTTGAAAAGCTTGCTGACGCGTTACCGCAAAAGGAATGGGGTACATATATGATGATATTGAAGAATTCCGGGCAATTTAAAAGGTTATCGATAGCACAGTTTATAGAAAAGTTGGAGGCACAGGATCTGGAGCAGCAGAAAATTGCTAGAATGAACAGTTCTACTCATCAACAAGATATTAAATTGTACTATAAAGGAAATGTTCAAACTGCTGAAGCAAGTCCAAAGATACAAACTGCATTTAGTGCTGGAAATCAATCTACACCAAGCAGTCAAGGATCAGTCAACACTAGTGGGTTCTCAACGGTGAATCCTCCAAGTGTTCAAAGTTCATCTGCTGGAAATGGGCATTTGATTCAGTGTAATGTAGCTTTACATCTTCAGAATGGTCAAAATTATTCTGAAGAAGTTGTAAAGCATCATATGGGATTATTGGTCACTGCATTAGAGTCTTATGAAGGGTTGATTGCCGGAAGAATTGGCAATCCAATGCTCACAAAAGAAGATTATGATCAGATTGATGCAGAGGAGCTGGAACTAATGGATATTAAATGGGCATTGGCGAGCGTTTTGAGGAGAGCAGAAAAGTTTAGATTGATTACAGGAAGAAATGACTTCTTGGATGCAAACCTTTCTAATCTAGGATTTGATAAATCTAAAGTTGTCTGTTTTCGTTTGCAGGGAGAAAGGCCACTTTAAAAGAGAATGCAAGAATCAGGAGCCGAGAGGAGCAAAGGAGTCATCTGGGAAAGATGATTATTATAGGAAAACCATTTATCAGCAAATCACTCATCAACAAAAAGAAGCTCAAACGGCACATGGAAGAATGATTGAAGATGCAAACAAGAAGGCTTACTATGGCATCATGGATCAAGATGACGAGAAAGTAGCTGATGGTTTTAGCTGGGACAAGTACATTCCAACTGATCCTCATGTTAAAGCTTTTATTGCTCAGATTGTTCAAAAGCCAGAGTTGATAAAGGAATGGATGGCTGTGATGTCGGATGATGAGGAGAGTCAAGATGGAAAATCTGTTTCTTCTGAAAGCAGTGATGATGATGAAGAAGTTGAACATATAAAAATTGGAAAATCTCATTTATCTTCTGACAGTTTTGAATTTTATTTTGTAGAAAAATTGAAGAAACTGAAAGAAAGGAAAGCTGCAAAAGATTTAAAAGAAGTCAAAGTGATTGAGAAGATTGTGGAAGTTGAAAAGATAGTTGAAGTCGAGAAGATCGTTGAAATCACAAAACCTTGTCTTACATGTTTAGAGTCTTGTAAACAATGTATAGAGAAAGATGAGAGGTTTAGTGAGTTAGAAAAGTTGAAAGAAAAGTTGTTGTTTGATGTAAAAAATTTGAAACAGTCATATGATGTATTGAACAGAACTGTGAATAGTCTGGAAAAGACTAACTCTGAAAGAGAGAAAGCTTTGAAGATGTTGAATGCTACCATGATGACAAAGCAGAAAGAGATCAACTTGTACATAGAAGAATGTGCAAAGTGGAAGAAAGAGTTGGATAGTGAAGCAACTGAGAATGAAAGAATCAGAAGATTACTGCAAAGCTACAAAGGTTGTGACTACATAATTGATAGAGTTTATCCAACAGTTGAAGGATTTGAAGCGTTTAAAGGTGAAGAAACAAAGCCAAAGAAGAAAAAGGATACTGGTAAGAAACAGGGTGTCTGTTATAATAAGTGTCCGCCTCCGATTTGGGAAGGGTATTCGTCTAGAAAACCAAATGAGGAGCAATTAAAAAAGGCAGTCAATATAAAGTTGGAGTCCGAGATAACCGATGTTTTACCGGATAGTATTGATGTCACGTTCACAGCGTCCGACACAGATCATGAGTCAGAACTGATAAAACGAGTGGTCGATCAGGTGTTGGATAAAGATGAGGAGTCAGAGTCAAAGTCCGAGTCCAAAAGTTCATGTCAGTCAGTTGGGAGTTCGAGTTTGTCCGAAAGGAGTTCAAGATCGTCGGGAAAACGGGTTTATAGTAAAGAGTTTTTATTATCAAAATCTAATTTGGATGATGAAACATTTGAAGTTTTGTATACTTTGAATGATTCTGACAAATTATATTTTGATAAAGAGTTTCCAATAAGAAGTGTTCGTTTTGACATGATCAAAAAGGTTTTCAAAATGACAGAAATTAATATTTCTGAAATAAAAAATTTAAATCTTAATAGAAAACCTAAAAAATACATTTCAAGAGTTCAACAGCGGATAAACAAGAAAAAGGGTTACAATTCTGGTTCTGCTTTTCAAAAGAAATCAAACCACAATCGTAGCTACAAAAAGAAAGGACTTGGTTTTATTCCACCTGAAAACTATAAAAATGAAAAATATGTTCGAGATTTTAAATCAAAAATGACATATGTTGCAGGAACTAGCCATGAAGAAGAAGCAAAGATCTCATTCTGGAAACAGTCAAACCAGGAGTTTCTTGCTGAAAAGATGAAGAATGGAGCTTATCAAAGGAAAGAAACAAGAACCTGTTTCCGATGCAATGAAACTGGTCACATTGCATGGAACTGTCCGAAAGCGACAAACACAAAACAGGGAGTTTCTGGAAAACTGAAAGAAGTTGTTGTTGATAAAACCGAATCACCAACTGAAAAATTTAAAGTTTTCAAAAATTCAACATTTGAAGTTGGTGAATGTTCGAAAATATTTTACAGGCGAAGTGTGAAACTTGACAACCAAAAATGGGTTGTTAAGAAATCTGATGTAAAATCTGGCGATGAATCTGATTCCACAAAATCAGAGGAGCCACAGTTTGATGAGAGTGATGAAAACTCAGTTCCTTCAATGGATGATGAGAACTTTCCACCATTGAGGACTGAAAATTTTAAAAGGAAAACTGGAAAGTCTGAAATGTCAAATCAGGGTTATTCTGAAAAGGATAACTTTGATGTTGAAAAAACGTTTAATGGGAAAGTTAAGAAAATTTTCGGAAAGATGGTTGATGGGAAGGTTAAAGGGGTAAAGGAGTTTTATGCTACAAAGAAAGCAACTTACACCCCAACTGCTTCTGAATTGAAAACACCCAAGGCTGGTCAGGCTTGGGTGGACATTTTCTTTGCTTAAAGAACCTGACTTGCCGGAGATCCCAAGTTTATATCGTGGATCAGGAATCGGCATCATTCATATTTTAAAGTTTTTGTATAAAAGTTGTTAAAATTGTTAAATTTTTACAGGATAAGTGTGACTTGCCGGAGCTTCCTGGTTTGTAAGTGCGAAGCAGGAATCGGCACTTTGATGGGTAAAATGTAGATGACTCATTCCTACAATTGGTATTGATTGGTTATATCTACAAGTGGTTATTCTTACAAGTGGTTTAGTGGTTGCTTGATTGCAAACAGTGAATCAAGGACATTAAGTTGTACTTGATTTACTACAGTTGATAAAACTGACAAGATGATGAACCATATCCCCATACTTAACAAGTGGTAAACCTACAAGTGGTAAAAACAAACTCATTTTCCGGAAAAATCATTTTGATTAAAACAAACTTAAGTGTTTTGAGATCTAAATGAGAAAATGGTTTGTGATAGGGAGAGTTCTGATTGTTTATGTCAAGTGGATGGCGAATTGAAGTGATTCGATGTCAGTTGTCAAGTTTTTGTACAGTTTATGTTATGTTTCAAGTGGGTCAAGAGTCTAGTAGTTTTCAAATTTCCTAAAATGTGTTTGCATTTTAGGGGGAGTAGAAGTTTTCAGAAAATCCAAAAACATTTGAAAATTTGAAAAAGACAAAAACATGATAAAAAAACAAAAATGAGTTTTAGTGTCAAAGAAGAGGAAATGATAGTACATCAGTAGACAGTCACAGTATGCTAAAGAAATGTAATGTTTAAATAGCGTTAAACAGTCTCACTGATGATATGCCGATAGGTTTTTACACTTTTAGTAAACTTTTTCGGGATATAAACTTAAATTCAAACTTGCTTATTTCATGGGGAACACTACTTGGATATATAGGTAACCCCTGAAATCTTGTTTGAAAGGTCCCTCTTTCTGAGATACTAGGTCTTTATGCTCAGTGATATCTGGGGTATTATCCCGGGACTTCTGATTTTGCGAAAGCAATGGCCTAGTCCCCGGAGAATACTTTCTGCTTGCTTGAAACATAGCGCAGCCCTTAGCAAATTGATGAAACAATAAAATTGATAGTCATTGCTGTTGTAATACAAAAGATCCTCTAAAGGGGACACACCAAAAGTCGAAGCCGTCATCTCTCTGTGTATCGAGAGATCAACCTGAGCTCTCACGGCCCTCGCAATTTAACCCCTTACAGATATCATCTGTGGTATACTCACCTGTAAGACAAAATATTGGGATCTGGATACGGGAGTATATTCAAGAGGTGGGACACATGAATGAGTTTAAGTCTTTAAAACACCTAACTCATATCCTGAATTAGTTGAAATCTGTGTGAAAATTTAAGTGGATCAGTATATCGGCAATCTAAGTAAATTGTTTAATTATTAATGTGTAACTAAGCTCAACGGTACTCGTGATTTGTCATAAACTGATATGATCTTCTTACACAAACTCACAAAAATATTATCTGTAAATATTTCTTTACTGCATTTTGTTGTTTCTTTCTAAAAAATTCAAAAAGATTTTGAGTGTGTTTTAACATAAAGTTTCAGAAAATTCAAAAAGATTTTTGACAACTGGTATTGAAAAGCAGATTTTCAAAATTCCGAGTGCTAAACATGATGAGCAATATTTGAGGGGGAGTGTATGTTTGGAGTTAAATGTTTTCATAATCTAATCTTTCAAGTGGTTCATTAAAATATGTGTTTGTTTTGAAGGTAAGTCTGAGTTAGTGCAAGTTTATGTTTGAAATATGTATGTGAGAGAAATTTATTTTGAGGTAGAGTTTTTGCAGGATAAGATGAGCCAAGGTATTTGTTTCCGAGATCTGAGCTAGATGAGAGCCAGGTTCCAATATCTGAGGATTCTGATTGGAGATAGCCAGACAACGATCTTGGAACATGAAGAGTCAGGCTGATTGATCTTGAGAAGCTGTTAGATGGAAAGCCAGACAACGATCCTAAAGCTGATGATGCTGATGAACTGAAGAAATGTCAGCATATCGCAAAGGGGAGTCTGAAGACCTGCAAGAAAAGATTGAAAAAGAGAAACCCAAAGACTGATCAAGACTAAAGATGTGAAGATATGACATTGTCAAAGACTCGACACTGCGACTCGTCAACATCTGAGGGGGAGTCTGTTAGTGCACTACATCTGTCGACTTCGTCTTGTATTGAGTCTTAGTTTTAGATTGTTAGATCAGGGCACGTTTTATGAGAAAATAGGATGGCATATAGGTTTAACCTGGTAGGTCCGCTTATATGGACATAGGAGGTCCGCTTATGTGTCAGGTCCGCTTATATGGACATAGGAGGTCCGCTTATGTGTCAGGTCCGCTTATATGGACATAGGAGGTCCGCTTATGTGTCAGGTCCGCTTATGAGTCAGGTTAGCTTATTCGTCAGGTTCGCTTATTCGGACATGTCCCCTTGAAGGGAACCTCATCACCTATAAATAGGTGCACATAAGCGAACCTCATAAGTTTTTGGGGAGAATTCCATACCGAGGTGCTGCCGGTGTGAGATTTTGAATGTAAACCGTTGTAATATTAATCAGAAAAGTGATTTAAGTGAAGATCTAGCTGTTTCTACGTCAGGTACTTGTTTTCCGCACCTGTATCTGATCAAAACTCCTCTAATAGACTCATTCGGGTCAAAACACGATCCTACAGACATTCTATCGGTGGTCCGTCCACAAAACTTGGCTTTGACAAATCAAAAGTCACGTGCTTCAGGTGTAAACAAAAAGGACATTTTAAACGTGAATGTCTTAACACTCCTGCTGATGATACTGCAAATCCATTCCACGAGGATTACTACAAAAGAGCGATCTATCATCAGAATAAATCAGAACCGCCCAGAATGAAGCAGCTTGAGGATACCCCCAAAGAAAAATCAAGAGCTCTTGATGTTATTCATGATGACGAAGGTTTTGATTGGAGTAAACTGCTACCAGAGGAAGATGCAGTAGGATACGCTTTCGTAGCAGAAAAGATTAAACCTTACAAAGACACCAGAACTGAAGAAGAAAAAATACCTCAGTAGAAGGGGTAGAGCAGAATTCAAGATAATGAGATTATCCAGGGTGTTCAGTGAAGCCAGGAAAGCAAAGAGATGGGATGCTGATAGAGAATGTTACCTTGATCCTCAAGGAAACATTGCTATTGATGCGAAAACTCTTAGTATTGAAGCTTTCATTGAGGAATTTGCTGAAGAAGAAGAAGCATTACAGAGATAATGGTGGGGAGGTGGAGAAGAGAAAGAAAAAGAGAAAGAGATTGAGTCGCAGTTTAAGAAGATTGATGAAGGGATTATTGATACTTCACAAGAATTCACTGCTAAAAACTTGGTGAAGATGGCTGACAAAGTGCTTGCTGCAAAGGAACTTGAGGTAGACTCTAAGTCTGAAACTGAGTCTAAAAGCAAGGTCAGTCCAAACATTTCAACAAGAGAGTCAGGTAAGAAAGTCAAAGGTGATAGTGACTGCAAAAGTTGCATGAAAAACTGCAAGTTTTGTAGTACACTCACTTATCTTAGTGATACAAAGGTTGAAGAACTGACAACAAGAGTCAGAAAGGTTGAAGATCAGATTCTAGACCGTGATAAAATGCTAAAAGCTTCAAATGATCGAGCTAAAAATTTAACTGAGAAAATTGAAAATGATAAAATTGAAGTAGAAAGAATTAGGAAAGAGAATGAAAAGCTAATTCAAGAAAATCGTCAACTTTCAGAAAATTTTGACAAACGAAAACGAACGGTAAAAGATTCTGATGAAAGAAACGGTAAAACCAATAAAGAAAATGAGCATTTAACTGTAGTTCTTAGATACAAAGAAGAGCAAATCAACCAAAAATTGGATGAGATTGCTAAATTGAAGCTTCAGTTTGAAGAAGCTAAGATTGAGAATGAGCGTATCAATCTGAAGTTAACCAGTTACAACTCCGCAAGCTTTGTTTTACAACACATTGTTCCTAAACCCATTGGGAAAAACAAAGCAGGCGAAGATGTTTACTCGGATGGAACTGGAGTTGGGTATCATCAAGTTCCACCGCCAGTGTTAAACAATTTTTCAAAGAAAACATCTGGGTTGGTTAATGATGAAGATGAAACAAATGAAATAAAACTTCCAGAGTCAATTGATATTACATTTTCTTCATCTGATGATAGTGTTCAAACTGACATTGTGAAAGGCATGGCTGAAAGTGTTTTGAAGTCTGATAGTGATTCAGTTGAGGATGAAGAGTGTTTTCTGAACAATTACATTCCGAAACCAAAATCCAAAAACAACTTAAATGAAGAACCTACTCTTGTCATGTACAAGATGTCTGGATCGGATAAGTTGTATTCGGATTCTGAGTTTCAATTGGAGAATGTTAATGTTGCTAAATTGACAAATGTGTTCAAATTGGTTGAAATTGATTTGTCTGAGATTGAAGATCTAAAACAGACGAAGAGGCAAATGAATTTTGAAAAAGATAAAGCTTACTACAAGAAACCTGTTGTTCCACCACGTTTTTATAACAACAATCGAAACAGATGGTCGGGTGGTTATCAGGGTGGTAAGAATTTTCAGAAAAAGAATGTTCAGAACAAGAAGTTTGCTGAGAAAAAGGTGTTTGTGAACAGTTCAAGTTCACTTTCTGATGAAGAATCTGAGATTTTTTCAAAAACAAACAAAGAGTTCTTTGAGAAGAAAGCATCGCAGCCTCAGTCTGAAGGCACAAGTCGGGTAGTTGACACCCGAACATGCTTCAAATGCAATCAAGTTGGACATATTGCACGAAAGTGTACCAACTTGAAGCCTAAGACTGAAGTTGTGATGAATTCAAGAAAGAAAGATGTTGTGAAGGGAAAAGCTCCATTGGTTGTTGAGAAAAAGGTTTTGAAAATTGACAACACCAAGATCAAAACTGAACCTGTTAAGAATATGGTAACTAAAAATGACAGATTTTACAAATGGGTTGCATCGTCTCAACAAACATGGAAGCCAAAAGTGGTTGAAAAGAAATCAAGTGTTCCAAAACCAAAGGTTTCAGAGTCAGAAAAACAATCGTCTTCTACCACTCCTGTAAAGATGGATGTTCCTTTGGATTATTATGAACAATTCGAGAAACAATCTTCTACTCCACCAGAGAAGAAGAATGTTCAAAAGAAAGATCAACCAACTGGTCAATCTAAGAAAGATGAGTTTTTCTTATACAGCAAGGTTGAGGTTGGATCTGAAGATAGCTTGAAGATGAATGACAAAAAATTTCCGCCACTTTATATTGCAAAATCTCACATCAATGTCAAGTTACCCGAGTCAAAAGAGGCTTGGGTGGCATCTAAATCTCACTAAATGTTTTTGAAATGTGCAGGAGCTTCCAAGATCCGTTTCACGTTGGATTATGGATAGTGGAGCTTCTCGGCACATGACGGGGAAGAAGACCCTATTGTACGATGTTAGAGGGTTTAATGGAGGTTACGTGGGATTCGCAGGTAATCAGGGTGGTCGAATAATTGGAGAAGGAACTTTATCAAATGGGATTGTCACGTTTGAAAGAGTAAACTACATCGCTGAGCTTGAAAACAATCTTCTGAGCATATCTCAGATTTGTGATCGCATGTATACAACGCACTTTACAGACAAAGAATGCTTGATCTTGAAACCAGGATTTGTTGTTCTCGAAGAATGGATTATCATGAGGGCACCTAGAGTGAATGATCTATACGTTTTGGACATGAGTGTAGCTACTACAACCACGGGCCAGGCTCACTGTTTTGTGTCAAGAGCAACTGAGAAGGAATCGCAATTGTGGCACCGGAAGATGGGTTATATACATCTTAGAAAAATGAATCACTTGGTACACAATGACTTAGTTACTGGTGTTCATGTGAAAGGTTTTCATCTGGAAGGGGAGTGCATTAGCTGCATCAAAGGCAAGCAAAAGAAGAAATCACACTATCAAAAGAAAGTCAACTCAGTCTCACGACCGTTAGAGAGGCTCCATATGGATCTGTTTGGTCCAGTAAACGTCAAAAGTATTACCGGGGATCTCTATTGTCTAGTAGTAACTGATGATTATTCCAGATTTTCATGGGTTTCATTTCTGAAGTCTAAAGATGAGACGTTTGATAGTTTGATGGAGTTGTTCAGAAAAATTGAAAACTTGTACCAAAGGCGTATCAGAAGAATTAGAAGTGATAATGGTACTGAGTTCAAGAACAACAAGATGGAAGAATATTGTGATGAGAGAGGTATATTGCATGAATTTAGTGCTCCTTACACTCCGCAGCAGAATGGAGTAGCTGAAAGAAAGAACAGGACACTAATCGAAACGGCTAGGACGATGCTTGCTGATTCAAAGCCACCAGTAAATTTTTGTGCAAAAGCAGTCTCAGCTGCGTGCTATACGCTCAACCGGGTTCTCACATTGAAGAAATTCAACAAGACATGTTTTGAGCTAATGAACAACCGCAAGCCAAACCTAGAGTATCTTGAACCATTTGGGTCTCCCTGTACAGTTCTAGAGCTTCATGGTAAATTTGGTCAAAAAGGCGTATAAGGAATATTCGTGGGTTATGCAAGTCCATTGAAGCGTGTATTCATTCCTAGCTTGAAGCAGATTATTGAGGCATACAATGTTGAATGTCAAGGCTACACAATGCCACCGCAAAATCCCGGCGATTCATGGCGTTTTCATTATGATACTTTGTGGGATTCGTTTGACATGAAAGAAGAAGAAGAAGACTTCTTTGACGAGTTGGATATTCTGAGAGAGTATGAGTCATCGCAGGAAAGGTTCCCAGCTGAGTATTTAAGATGACCACGACAAACTTCAAATGATGATGAAGCAGGTCCAAGCAATGCTGGAGAACGTGATGATATTCAACAAAATGAAGTTGCTCATGATAATCAGACGGCAGTCAATGATAATCAAGAATCTGATAATATGCCAGTATTTGATCATGGTGATTCAGATTCCGAGGGGGAGCAAATCCAGATCTCAAGTCAAACAATTCCAGTCAGTGAACAAGATGCAAATCAAAATGTCACAAATTTGGAAGGCAAGGTAGATGTTCCAGGCGAGGTGATGCCGATAACTCTTTCATACCATCCAGAAGAATTGATTATTGGAGAATTGTGGACAGGCGTTCGCACTAGACGTCAAATTGACCAAGGTCTTACTTGTTTTTATTCTACAGTAGCTCCTTTACAAACTGAGTTTTCACTAAGTTGTTTTATTTCGCAGATCAACCCGCGAACATACGAAGAGGCGCTAACTGAAGATTCTTGGGTCAATGCTATGCAAGAAGAATTGAGTCAGTTTGAGAAGTTAGGTGTGTGGAAGTTAGTAGACTTGCCTGATGGTCAGAGGAAGATAAACACCAAGTGGGTGTTCAAGTGCAAGAGGGATGATCGTGGGGTTGTTGTTCGTAACAAAGCTCGACTCGTAGTCCAGGGCTTTAGTCAGCAGGAGGGTATAGATTTCACGGAAGTGTATGCTCCAGTTGCGAGACTAGAAGCGATCAGAATCTTCCTAGCATTTGCATCTTGGAAAAATTTCAAAGTATATCAGTTAGATGTAAAATCGGCGTTTCTCTACGGGAAGGTAAAAGAGGAGGTATATGTCGGACAGCCACCGGGCTTCACCGACCCAATCCACAAAGACAAGGTCTACTTGCTAGACAAGGCGCTGTATGGTTTACACCAGGCCCCGAGAGTTTGGTACGAGACATTGTCTCAACACCTTCTAGCCAACAGCTTCATCCGTGGAAAAGTGGATGCCACTCTCTTCACCAAAGAGGTCGACGGACATCTTCTGATAGTTCAAATATACGTGGACGACATCATATTTGGGTCAACAAATGTGAATCTGTGCAAAGAGTTTGAACAAGTTATGAAGCAGAAATTTGAAATGTCATCGATGGGTGAGATGAAATTCTTCTTGGGACTTCAAGTTGATCAACTGCACAAAGGAATATTCATACATCAAATGAAGTACGTTCATGATATCTTGGAGAAATTCGGGATGTCAGGTTCTACTCCAGCTTCCACCCCATTAGCAACGAACCATGGGATAAACCCAGATCTCACTGGAGACAGGGTAGATGAAACGATGTATCGTTCCATGATCGGATCGCTGATGTATTTAACAGCTTCAAGACCCGATATTATGTATCCAACCTGCCTCGCAGAGCGGTTTCAGTCTAATCCGAGAGCTTCACATATGGTGATTGTGAAAAGGATATTACGCTACCTGAAAGAAACTCCATCATTGGGGTTGTGGTATCCAAGGGAAGGCGATTTCACGCTCGAAGGATATTCTGATTCTGATTTCGGATGCTGCAAAGTTAACGCTAAATCAACAACAGCGGAGTGCAAGTTTTTCGGACCACGCTTGGTCACCTGGCAATGCAAGAAGCAGACCTCTGTGGCTTTATCCACATGTGAAGCGGAGTATGTATCTGCTAGCAGTTGCTGCTCTCAGATCTTGTGGATCCAGCAACAGATGCGCGACTACGGTTTGCAATTTCTAAACACCCCTATCTTTGTTGATAATGAGGCAGCGATAAATATTACTAAAAATCTTGTTCATCACGCTAAAACGAAACACATTGAAATTCGTCATCACTTCATTCGCGATTGTTTCGAGAAGAAGTTGATACGAATTGAGAAAATCCACACTGACGAACAAAAAGCTGATTTACATACCAAAGCATTTGATAAAACTCGTTTTCAATATTTGCTAAAACTGAATGATATGAAGCTTTTATCAGTGTTGGAGGAGATTCTTGGCGTTGATGAAGGAGATATTGTAGATGATGTTGAAAAGCAATATGCAATGGTTTGTCGATTTTTTACTTGTTTTGGTATTTAGGGGGAGAGTATAGGGTAATATTTTCAGAAAATACAAAAATAGTAAAAATTTCAAAAATACAAAAACATGAGATATTTTCAAAATCCAAAAACAATAGAAAACCAGAAAAGAGCTTGTGTAAAAAGGGAAAACGATAGTACATCAGCTTGACAGTTACGGTATGCTAAAGATTTGTAAAGTTTAAAAAGTTTTAAACAATCTCGCTGATGATGTGTCGATAGGTTTTTACACATTTAGTAGGTTTGTTCGGGATACAAACCTAAATCTTTACTTACTTATTTCGTGGGGAACTCTACTTGGATATATAGGTAACCCTTGAAATCTTGTTTGAAAGATCCCTCTTTCTGAGATACTAGGTCTTTATACTCAGTGATATCTGGGGTATTATCCCGGGACTTCTGATAATGCGGAAGCAATGGCCTAGTCCCCGGAGAATACTTTACCGCTTGCTTGAAATATAGCGCCGCCCTCAGCATAAAATGATGAGACAATAAAATTGCTAATCAATGTTGTTGTAAAAAAGATCCTCTAAAGGGGACCCACTAAAGTCGAACCGTCGTCTCTCTGCTGAACGGAAGTTCTGACCTGAGCTCTCACGGTTTCGCAATTTAACCCCTTACAGATATCATCTGTGGTATACTCACCTGTAAGACTGAATATTGGGATCTGGATACGGGAGTATATTCAAGAGGTGGGACACACGTATTAGTTTAAGTCTTAAAACACTAAATTCGTATCCTGGACAGATTGAAATGTGTGTGAGAATTTAAAGTGGATCAGTATATCGACAATCTAAGTGAATTGTTTAATTCTGAATATGTAATTAAAGCTTAATGGTACTTGTGATTTGTTGAATAGCTGATATGATTTCCTAACTCGCTCACCAAAAATATGTTTGTAAATAGTTTACTTTTACTGCATTTTATTTCTGTATTTCATTTCTAGTTTAGAAACTTTATTAAAAATCCAAAA
The DNA here is from genome assembly GCA_030545235.1 of Helianthus tuberosus. NCBI lineage: Eukaryota > Viridiplantae > Streptophyta > Magnoliopsida > Asterales > Asteraceae > Helianthus > Helianthus tuberosus. The sequence continues at coordinate 151,961,687 of CM060357.1, read as the reverse complement.
AGATTTTACATTTCTGCTTTATTTTCTGACAAACCAAAGTGGAGAGTTGATCTTCAGATTCGAATTGAAGCAGATGCAGGAAGTTTCTGGGCTAGAGGATGAGGAGAGCTTATCTTGATAAAATTTGGAAAGTATCAAGCTTGTAAGGTCATTAAGTTAGAGGATGAGGAGAGCTTAACTTGAAACTTGTAATTTTCAGAAAAGTTTGAAAATGTTTGAACAAATGTCAGTGTGATTTATCTCAGATCAACCAAGGTCATTAAGTTAGACTTGGTAGACAAATTGAGTAATCAGGGTCATTAATTTGGACCTGAATACTTAAGTGGATTTCTAAATTCTGACAAGATCAACAATTGAGGTTGAATGGTAAGTTTTTGAATTGAAACTCTTATTGTCATATATCTTATATTCAGGTAGAGATTGTGCAGGTAACAGGTTTGAATTGAGAAAGCAGCTAAGCAAAATCCCAGCCTACTGATAGGGGGAGTCTGAAGACTTAAAGTCAGGTACAGTTCCTGGATCTACATTCAGGGGGGAGCTTGAAGATATTAAAGATTCAGATTCTGTGATTCATGCTAGCTGTTGATTGAAGATAAAGATTGAAGGAAGCTTTTGCAATGTCAAATTAATTTGGAAAGAGACAAAGACTAAAGACTCGACGCCGAAGACTTCGTCAACATCCAAGGGGGAGTCTGTTGGTGCACTACTGTCTGTTAACTTCGTCTTAATCGAGTCTTATGTCTAGATAGGATAAACGAGTGCACAACATGATCAGATTTAGGGTTTGTTCATGTTATAGTAGGTAATTTCGTTTGAAAATGACATGGGCCAGTTCAAACGAAATTAGCAAGTTTAATTTCGTTTGAACCAGTCATGCCACATTCAAACGAAATCACTTCATCTATAAATAGGGGTTGTGCATATTCATCTCATACGGAATTAGGTCATATTCTCTGAGCCGAGGTGCTGTCCATTTGCCATTTGAACTTGTAAAAGCTCAGGAAATCAGTAATAGATAAAGATTGGAAAGTATCAAGCTGTGTTGACATCATTTACATTGATTCCGCCTTTGTTTTTGATGATGAACTACTCAGATTGACTCGTTAGGGTCACACAACGATCCAACGGTGTTCAATATATTTTTCAATAACATTAATCGTTAAATATTGACAACATACCCTGAAGTAAGCTCTAGACCAGTGTTTTAGTTGAATCTGTGTCAACCAATTATATAGGCCTTGGTCCTGTTCTCGAATAGCTTTCATTGCTATGTCATATTGTTATGGTGTTGTAGCAGAAGCACATTTCCAAAGCATGTCTTTGAACAACAGCGCCCTCCAGTTTTTCATGTTTTCATGAACATGCCTTAGGTAATATCTATATTCAACACTTGGAAACACCTTTGTTATTGCTGGTATAAGTCCCTAGAATCAAACAAATTTAGTTAGTCACACACTTTTGAGTCCAATCACACAAATCGGAAAATTTAGTTATACAAATTGAAACATTAAAGAATAGTTTTACTGTAATAACCCGACTTTTCGGATTGTTACTTGTTACCGTTATTCTTTTCGTAAATGCATGTATTCCCTAGATTTCGATTATCACAATGGGTTAAACTATGTTTTAAACGTATTTTAAACGCTTATTCAAAAATCAGTTATCACATTTAAACGCAGTTTATAACGCTTACTACTTAAAAGCATTTTATCGCATTTTACATCGCTTGTTTAGACTAAAGGCTATCGCAACGCAAACTCAACGCAAACTCGAAACGTGGATTTACTTATGTTATGTGTGTTTAGACTAACTCGCGAACACACAGCCGATCGAATGGGCTACCGTTCGAATGGCCATCCGACTGAACACATATCACGCACCGACTTAACTCTCCACCCTACCTCTATAAATACCGCCGTACACCCTCCTTTCTCTGATTTGACACTTCCATCCGCTTAGTCGCCCTTAGTCACTCTCAATCACCATTCAAGGCCATTTTGTAAGCTTTTCTTCTCAAATCTTGTACAATCTTCATCTCTAAACACTTCTACATCATCTTCTCCATCAAGATCACACACAAACACTAAATTTTTCCCTGAAATCACTGATTTTGACCTCTTGAAGGTGGTTTTCCTCTCGGTTTGCTTAGGAAAACCGTTATGGGACTCCATTCAATCGAGATGGGTCCAGATCTAAAGGATTTCCAAACATTTTAACTTAATCTCAACAAGATTTCAACACTTTTCATCTATTTTCCACTTTTTCTTCAACTTTCTACAGAAAACCGATGGAATCTGGACTAAGTCGGACTCCCGACTCGTTCCTTAGTCGAGATCCGGATTGAAAATAGATTTCCACCAAAGAGATGGACCGATTAACGGGCCAGACATGAAACTTCGTCAAGAACAGTGAGCCCGATTGAATGGGCTGAGACCATTCGACCGAATGAACTGGAATTGGTATGTTTCCGTTGTTTGACACGTCGTCACGCCGTCTCCGTTAACTCAAAAGCTTTTACTTAGAAAATTTACGAAATTTTAAACTACAGATCATCTCGCTCGAATGGCCATCCGTTCGGATGACCATCCGACTGGATGACCTGTCCATTTATAATTCCCAATGTTCAATCATTTTAACTAGACTTCAAAAGTTTTAATGATTTAAAAACACTCACACACTCATTTGAATGGCCATCCGTTCAAATGGCCATCCGCTCGGATGACCATCCGTCCGGATGACCATCCATTCAGATGGATTATACTCTTCCATTCGGATCACCATTCGAACACCTATCCATTCGACACTCTATTTACGCATTGTTCAACACTCCGCTCAAAGACTTTTGCTTCTGTACACAGGCTAACTCAACGCGCTCCCTTCAATCCAATACAGACTGTGTTTACTAGCTAAACACACATTGTGAGTATACTCGAACCCCTTTTTCGTTTAACGCACTTTTGGGTGTTACATACGTTCTATATCAAAACACAACACATAACGCAAACACTTTAAATGCTAACCATTCCCGCATGCTATACGTGATCTATGAATGCTTGTACTATGCCTATACAGTGTTACACTGTACCACCTCTAGCAATGACAGTACTGTAGTTTGGACTCAGCACATGTCGTGGACAGGGGTTTCTAGGGATCACATCACTTTACTTCACGTGTTCTCTGAACATGTATCATGCATACTCTACAACGCAGTCTCGTGGTTATGTTGTAATCATTGTTTGATAGTTACATGCTTCGTCGTTACGTGTTACATGCTGGTTCTGCGTAAAATGCTTTTACTACTTTTATCTATGCAAACTTGTGTACTGACCTTTACATTTCATGTATTGACTTTATTTTAACGTATGTGACATGTTGATAGGATGCTATGCTGTGATGAATCAAGTTAGGAAGTCTAGAAACCCACTAAATAAATCTGAGTTGTCAGAATGGATTTGTTTATGAGACTTGATATCTGTAATGAATGTTTTTGCTTTATCTGTTAGTTGTATGGGATATTAAAATTAAAGATATTTTCATTTAATAGTTGTTGTGGATTCTCTTGAACAATCTTTTTCGCTCAGTGCCACGCCCCGATGATTCCGCCATCGGTTGGGGTGTGACAGATTGTTATCAGAGTCATAACTATAGGGAATTAGGATGACTCGACCTAGTTCGGAGTTTGAGTAGTAGGATAGACCTAGTCTATATTCTAAGTACCAACAGACCCGCTTTGTGCAAACCCAGTAGGGGTTTCGCACGAGCCTACTTTTGATACTCTTGTTTGAACTCGCGAAAACTACAACTTTATGAGAACCCGCATACTACGATTCCACATGAAGGAACCTTTCCTAAGGTTCAAAACTATTTTGCCTTTCCTAAGGCTAACACAATACACATGTTTTCAAAAACACTCGCATAACACAACCGAGCGATTAGGTCGAGATTAAGTGTGAAAACCAAGAACTCTCGATAAAATCGCTCACTCTACGCGTATTTTTACTCTCAGCATGAGAATCTTCGTTGAGTTAGGAGTGACATCCATATCTTGACAAAATTCTCCATCTCTATCACGTCGTTTTGCCACACTTTTAGGAACGAAGTTGTTAAGTTAGGGGTGAAACCCGCATCTTAATGACCTGTTCCACTCACTACTTTGATTTTACAAAACTCTCACCAATGTCTCGATTGTTCTGATGACTTGAGTCACGTAGTAACTTGAAGGATGAGTGTCGTTCGCCTTATTTCGGTGAGAGCACAGTCTATTAGGCCAAAGCATGTACACGAGGTCGTTTTGAATAATTGAACCACTTTGGGTAGTCGATGTCTAACACCTAGGACGCTCTGTTTTCAATTTAAGCCTGCAATTGCCGATTTTACGCGTTATCAATTTTATGTGTTTACATGTTTATATGTTTCGATCTTGGAGATTTTACGCTTTATCGCTTTCCGCTCCTCGCTGTAATATAAAGCACAGGATCACGCCACTCCCGCAATCTAAAATGCTAACTAATCAAGAACAAACTAGGAGCTCTCGCACACTATACTCTTCGCTTACGCTACTCGCTATCGCTTGCAACTCTCGAACGCGATACCCCACCTTGAAAGATCGGTGAATACGTGCAAAATATAGGTGATTACGTGCAAAATATGTAAATTATGTGCTCATATGTGCTTACATGCTTATGTGTATACGTGCCTATGTGGTTTATGTGCCTACGTGATTATGTGCCTATGTGCTTGACGTGTTATGGTGCTTTACCTAATAATAATAAGTATGTTGGTTAAACGCTGAACTTTTCAAACTAAACCTGATATAATCGAATCTCGTCTAATTCATATGACGACGTCTGCTGCAGACAATGTCGTCATTTCGATCGCACACTCAACGCGCTGCTCGACGAAACCATGCTGACAAGCGCATCGCTTCATTGGTTGCCAAGGAAATGGCTAAAGTCATACCTCAGATCGTCAGTGAGATCAACGAGGTCAGCAAATCATCTGATGAGTCAAAGAGCAATGTGCCCAAAGCTCCTTTCAGCTTTAAGCAATTCAAGGCCTGCGGTCCTGCAAACTTCATTGGTAAAGATGGACCCAGTGATATGTTCCAGTGGTTTGACTCTATCGAAGCCACCTTCAGGCAAAGCGGATGCCCAGAAAATCTGCGTACTGTGAATGCTACTGGAGTCTTTCAGTCCAGGGCTCTAGATTGGTGGACTGCTGAGCGCAACAGGCGCGGTAACGACGCAACTTATGGCCTTTCATGGGAAGAACTCTGGGAGCTTAAGATGAAGGAGTTCTACCCTCCTCATGAGGTTCAAAAGCTGGAGAATGAATTCTTGCATATGAAGCAGGAAGGAGGTGACAACGCTGGTCTCACCGCTCATTTCAACCAGCAGAGTATTATCTGTCCTAGTCAGGTGGCTATGCCTAATACGACAATCAAGAAGTACATTCGAGCTCTCCCCGATTGTGTTGCCGATTTTGTTCAAGCAGTGAAACCTGCTACTATTGAGGAAACCTACCAACTCGCCGCGGAGATCAATGATAAGCGAGTCTTGGCTGGTTATTCCAAAACCTCAACTAGGAGCCTCAATCAAGCAACCACAACTCCCGCCACCGACACTGCAGCGTTTCAAGTTTCAAAGTCTTCACACCAAAATCGCAAGCGAAAGGGCAACAACAACAAGAACTATGCTACTACTGTCGCTTCTTTCAACGATATCCCCGTACAACCCAGCAATCAGAATCGTCAAGCTCCTATTACCAATGCACCGCCTGCTAAGCGTCCGTATACTGGTGTTCATCCTCTGTGCCCAACTTGCACCTACCATCACTCTGCAGGGATGAACTGTCGTTTCTGTGTAAATTGTAACATCTATGGGCACTATACTGCTCACTGTCGTTCAGGCCCACATCAACAAGCCCCTCAAACTCCTCCAGCACCACCAGCTCAACCCCTTACTCTTTAGGGTAACCAAGCAGCTCCAGTACCCGCTGTTCATGCACGAGCTTGCTACTCTTGTGGTGACCCGAATAATTTCGCTAACGTCTGCCCGAATCGTGTTGTGAAACAAGAATCGCAGCAACAACCACAGCAGCAGCAACAGCAACAGCCACAACAAGCAGCCCGCGGAAGGACCTTCAATATCAATGTCCGCCAGGCTCAGACTGAAAATAATGTTGTCAATGGTACGTTCCTTGTTAACGGTATTTATGCTTCGTGTTTATTTGATGCTAGAGTCGATAACTGTTTTGTGTCGTTTGAATTCAAAAAGCTCCTAAAACGTAAACGCGTTAACCTCCCAATGACGTTCGACGTAGAAATTGCCACCAGAAGAACCGTCACCGTCTGTTCCGTTCTCCGTGATTGTACTCTCGAACTCAACAATCACGTTTTCCCGATTGATCTCATTCCGATGCAACTTGGTAGTTTCGATGTCATAGTAGGCATGGATTTTCTTTGTGAAAATCATGCTGAAGTCGTTTGCTCCAAAAAGATGATCCATTTCTCTCTTTCAAACGGTGATCAACTCTGTGTTTATGGCGAAGTATCCTCGAAAGAACTAAAACTTATGTCGTGCATTCAAGCAAGCAAGTATCCCCGCAAGGAATACTTGGCTTTCTTAGCCCACATCGTAGTAGCGGAAAAGGAAAAGAAGCCGATGGAAAAGGTACTTGTGGTTCGTGATTTTCCTAATGTCTTTCTTGACGATTTACCCGGTCTACCCCTGACTCGTGATATCGACTTTCATATCGACCTTATTCCTGGAGCTAACCCTGTCGCTAAAGCCCCTTATCGCCTCGCACCGTCCGAAATGCATGAACTCTCTAGTCAACTCCAGGAGTTACTTGATAAAGGCTTCATACACCCTAGCACATCGCCATGGGGCACACCTGTTCTTTTCGTGAAAAAGAAGGATGAATTGTTCCGAATGTGCATAGATTATAGGGAACTCAACAAGCTTACTATCAAGAACCGTTACCCTCTACCCCGAATCGACGATTTATTTGATCAACTGCAAGGTGCTACGTGTTTCTCTAAGATCGATCTACGTTCCGGTTACCATCAACTATGAATTCAGGAGCAAGACATCCCTAAAACCACTTTTCGTACTCGTTATGACCATTACGAATTCGTGGTCATGCCTTTTGGTCTAAGAAACGCACCGACGGTCTTCATGGATTTGATGAACCATGTGTGTAAACCTTTCCTTGATCGCTTTGTTATTGTATTTATCGATGACATCCTTATCTATTCGAAGTCGAGAGCCGAACACGCGTAGCATCTTCGTTTAGTTCTCGATCTTCTCCAAGAGAATCGCCTCTGCGCCAAGTTCTCCAAGTGTGAATTTTGGCTCGAGGAGGTTCAATTCCTCGGTCACATCATCAACAATCAAGGAATTGACGTTAACCCTGAGAAGATCAAAGCAGTTAAGAGTTGGATTACATCGAAAACCCCGTACAAAGTTCGTTCTTTTCTCAGATTGATGTGTTGCTACCGTCGATTCATCGCTGATTTCTCTAAAATCGCCGTTCCACTCACCTCTCTAACGCATAAAGACAAGCTTTTCGTTTGGGGAACTGAACAAGAGGATGCCTTTCAAACTCTTAAGCGTATGCTTTGCAAGGCTCTCGTACTCGCGCTACCCGATGGAAACGACGACTTTGTTGTTTATTGCTATGCCTCCAACCTAGGTCATGGTTGTGTCCTTATGCAACGAGACAAGGTTATCGCGTACGCATCTCGCCAGCTCAAAGTCCACGAGAATAACTACGCCACCCATGATCTCGAACTCGGTGCAGTTGTTTTTGCATTAAAATATGGCGACACTACCTTTATGGTACTAAGTGTACGGTCTTCACCGACCATAAGAGCCTACAACACATCTTGAACCAGAAAGAACTGAACATGCGCCAACACAGATGGGTTGAACTTCTCAATGATTACGACTGTGAGATACGCTACCATCCAGGCAAAGCAAACGTCGCCGCTGACGCTCTTAGCCGACTAAGCTATTTACAATGTGTTCGTAATGTTCAAGCCCAACACAACCTCGAAGCTCTCATTCGCGAAATTCAACACGCCTGTTTTCTCAAAAGCACCGTGAAGGAAGAAAGAATCCTTGGAACCAAAAACCAACTAGTGAATAAACCTAATGATATTTTTCACTATCTCGGTCGTATTTGGATACCTAGTCGTAATAGTCTCCGAGAGATTTTGCTGATAGAGGCCCACAAATCTCGATATTCCATTCACCCCGGTGCCGACAAAATGTACCAGGACCTCCGTGCCAGGTATTGGTGGCCATGAATGAACAAGGATATCATTCTCTACGTTTCGAAATGCCTAACTTGTTCGAAGGTTAAGGCAGAACATCAACGACCCTCTGGCTTACTTGAACAACCCGAGATCCCGATGTGGAAATGGGAGAGTATAGTTATGGAATTTTATTACGAAACTCCCTTGCACGCCTTCAGGTCACGATAGCATTTGGGTTATCGTTGTTCGTCTTATGAAGTACGCTCACTTTTTACCGATACGAGGAGACTATAAGGTTGAACGATTAGCGCGAATCTATACCGACGAAGTCATTTGTCGACATGGGAGACCTCGTGACATCATCTCTGACCGCGATGGTCGATTTACTTCGCGTCTCTGGGAGACATTCCAATCCGCTCTTGGTACTACTCTTAATCTCAGTACCGCATTCCATCCCCAGACCGACGGTCAGACTAAGCACACGATCTGCACCCTTGAAGACATGTTTCGTTTGTGCGTTGTAGATTTTGGTGCTAATTGGGATTCGCATTTACCTTTAGTAGAATTCTCGTACAACAACAGTTATCACACTAGTATTCAAATGGCACCCTTTGAGGCAATATATGGTAGAAAATGTCGATCGCCTATTGTATGGCACGAGATCAGAGACGCTCAAATCACCGGTCCTGAGTTATTACAAGAAACGACCGACAAGATCCTCCAAATACAAGACAATCTCTTGAAAGCTCGGAGTCATCAAAAGAGCTACGCCGATAAACACCATAAGCCCCTTGAGTTCGAAGTTAGTGATCACGTACTCCTAAAGGTTTCACCTTGGAAGGGGTGATCCGATTCGGCAAGAAAGGAAAGCTAGCGCCACGATACGTGGGTCCCTTTAAGATTCTGGAAAGAATTGGCAAAGTGGCCTACTGACTCGAATTACGGGAGGAACTCAGCAACATACATTCGACTTTCCACGTCTCGAACCTCAAGAAGTGCCTAGCTGAAGAAAATCTTCATGTTCCTCTTAAAGATTTGCAAGTAAACGAGACTCTACACTTTGTGGAAAAGCCAGTAGAAATCATGGATCGAGAGACCAAGAAACTTCGACGCTCTCGCATTCCTATAGTGAAGGTTCGCTGGGAAGGCAAACGCGACGCCGGGTTCACTTGGGAACTCAAAAGTGATATGAAAGCTAAATATCCACAACTCTTTGTTACGCCTACTCCTTAATTTCGGGAAGAAATTTCCTAAAGTAGGGGAGGCTGTAACAACCCGACTTTTCGGATCGTTACTTGTTACCGTTATTCTTTCCGTAAACGCTTGTATTCATGAGATTTCGATTATCACAATGGGTTAAAATGTGTTTTAAACGTATTTTAAACACTTATTCAAAATGCAGTTATCACATTTAAACGCAGTTTATAACGCTTACTACTTAAACGCATTTTATTGCATTTTACATCGCTTGTTTAGACTAAACGCTATCGCAACGCAAACTCAACGCAAACTCGAAACGCGGATTTACTTGTGTTATGTGTGTTATTTGTGTGATTATTTGTTTAAATGTTATGTGGTTATCAACGCAACGCTTATACGCTCAAACACTCACTCGCAACTCGATTAAACGCAACACAACGCTTAATAAACGAAACGAAGTTGGAAAACTAACTCGCGTACACACAGCCGACCGAATGGGCTACCGTTCGAATGGGCATCTGACCGGATGACCATCCGTCCAGATGGCCATCCGACCGAACACATATCGCGCACCGACTTAACTCTCCATCCTACCTCTATAAATACCGTCGTACACCCTCCTTTCTCTGATTTGACACTTCCATCCTCTCAGTCGCCCTTAGTCACTCTCAACCTCGATTCAAGGCCAATTTGTAAGCTTTTCTTCTCAAATCTTGTACAATCTTCATCTCTAAACTCTTCTACATCATCTTCTCCATCAAGATCACACACAAACACTAACTTTTTCCCTAAAATCACTGATCTGGACCTCTTGAAGATGGTTTTCCTCTCGGTTTGCTTAGGCAAACCGTTATGGGACTCCATTCAATCGAGATGGGTCCAGATCTAAAGGATTTCCACACATTTTAACTTAATCTCAACAAGATTTCAACACTTTTCATCTATTTTCAACTTTTTCTTCAACTTTCTATATAAAACTGATGGAATCTGGACTAAGTCGGACTCCCGACTCGTTCCTTAGCCGAGAACCGGTTTGAAAACGTGTTCGCTGTTCGCTGAACATGTGTCACGCATACTCTACACCACTTTACTTCACGTGTTCGCTGAACATGTGTCACGGATACTCTACAACGCAGTCTCGTGGTTAAGTTGTAATCATTGTTTGATAGTTACATGCTTCGCCATTATGTGTTACATGCTGGTTATGCGTAAAATGCTTTTACTACATTTATCTATTCAAACTTGTGTACTCACCTTTACATTTCATGTATTGACTTTATTTTAACGTATGTGACAGGTTGATAGGATGTTATTCAGTGATGAATCAAGTTAGGAAGTCTAGAAACCCACTAAATAAATCTGAGTTGTCGGAATGGATTTGTTTATGAGACTTGATAACTGTAATGACTGTTTTTGCTTTATCTGTTAGTAGTATGGGATATTAACATTAAAGATATTGTCATTTAATAGTTGTTGTGGATTCTCTTGAATAATCTGTTTCGCTCAGTGCCACGCCCTGATGATTTCTCCATCGGTTGGGGTGTGACATTTAGCTTCTGCCTATCACTGATGAATGTGAAGTATGATTGAGAACAAAGTCCAATATCACCTCCTAGAAACTGTGTAGTTTGAAGCATTAGTCTTGATTATCTTAAATTCCTCTACAGATCCAGGCGTCAATGGACCAAAACACTAGTCAATTTCCTTTTGCACATTCATAATTTTTTTCATTAGTATTCCCTAGTGAACTCTAAGCAAGTAATAATAGGCTTATCTCTTCCCCCAACTAGCTGTCTACTGAAAACCACATACAAATTGTTAAAAAACACACCACTTTTTGCCCTACCTAAAACAATTGATAAATAAGAGTTATAAATAGTGTTCAATATATTTTTCAATAACATTAATCATTAAATATTGACAACATACCCCTGTAGTATGCTCTGGACCAGTGTTTTAGTGGAATCTGTGTCAACCAATCATATAGGCCTTGGTCCTGCTCTTGAATAGCTTTCATTGCTATGTCATACTGTTATGGTGTTGTAGCAGAAGCACATTTCCAAAGCATGTCTTTGAACAACTGCAGATGTTTTCATGAATATGCCTTAGGCAATATCTATGTTCAGCACTTGGAAACACCTTTGTTATTGCTCGTATAAGTCCCTACAATCAAACAAATTTAGTTACTCACAAACTTTTGAATCCAGTCATACAAATCAAAAAAATTTAGTTATACAAATTGTAACATTAAACAATAGGTTTACCTTCTGCCTATCACTGATGAATGTGAAGTTTGATTGAGAACAAAGTCCAATACCACCTCATAGACACTCTAAGAACCGGGTTTCGCTTCAACCAATACATAAGCCACATGGTATATCCCATCATTTGAATATCTTCCCATAGCATCTAGAATCTGTCCAGGAAAGGGTCCTTTCATAAAACAACCATCCAAACCAAGTAGCTCTCCCCCTAACAATTTGAAACCCTCTTTCAAAGGCCTTAAGCATATGTAAATCCTTTTGAATTATCTGGTTGGGCCACTTAGGTTGCAACAAGTCTCCACATCAAGTGTTATTGTAGTTCCAGGGTTAGATCCTACAAGTTATTCACAATAATCCGTATGGATTGTGTACTATAATGCATAGTCTCCTTGAATCTTTTTCAGAGCCATTTCCTTGGCTCTAAAAATTTTATCCTTGGAAACATCAAACTAATACTTTTCCTGAACTTGATCTTGAAGGGCTAACAAAGGTATTCTTGGATTTATTAGGATTGTTTCTTCAATATCCTTGGTAATCCAACTTAAGGTGAACAATCTAATCCCTCGGGTGTGAAGGTAGTTGGGGTTATTTGTGAATGTTTTCACAACCCACGACTCCTCATTGTTTTTCTTGGAAACAAGTAATACCCAAGGACATGTGGGCTTTGGATTCTCAGTTTTGGAAGTATTTGAACACTCCACATCAGGGGGACCATCTTCGTTTGCATAAATTACTTTTTTACCTTTCTGAATCTGACAGCTTTCTCATTTATTTCACCAACAACTAGAGCACCTTGATCACATTCATAACAAACAACTCTAAACCTTTTCGTATCATTTCTTATTATGCTTAGTTGCCTTCTACTATCAACTGCGAGTGTTTTTAACCAAATACGTAATATCACTTCTACATCCTAAAACTTAACCCACAAAAAAAGTTAGTCAAGATAGAATCATGTATTTTTTTTTCATCCTCATTTGTCTACCAACCCTATCCAAAGTAAGTTCATCATCTGAATCACTATTCACTAAGGCTATCAAAGCCATTAAGATCAACTAGGTAAAACCATGTCCATATTTCTTCTAAAAATTGTCACATCAACTTGAGCATCTCTAACATGAGTATCAACATAAATGTATTCAGGCAATTTTTTCATTTTCCTCAGCATCTTGATCAACAACCCTATCATTAATGTAACAATAGCCATTTTCAAGTTGTAGACTTGTGATCATTTCCATGTTTAATAAAATTATATATTTTATTTACGGATTTCGTAATCGTACGATCAAGCAAGACGATATCCACAACATTTCCGAAACAAAATCTAAGGTAGACATGACTTGATACCCTTCATATAGCATAAACAACAAGTTAGAAGGGTTAAAGGTGTTAAAACATGATAATACAAGTCCAGGGGCGAAAACTTTCAAAAAACAAAAAACTTTTGCACCAGAGGGCCCTGCAGACCGTAAGGTCTAAGCTCTTACGGTCCGCAAGGGACCCCAGACAGCATAATTATACTTGTCCATTAATTATTACCACGTTTCTTCATCTTTTGCCACCTAGCTTCTCCATGCCACCTTCTAACCTGGTGTTGACACATGTATGAACACTAATCAACATCTTAACTGTAACACCCCGACCCGGAACGGGCCGAAGTGTCACATTAACGGAGGTCAGAGATCAAAAACATAATTCCATTTATACTTAAATGTATTACAAGGCTTTACAACTTAATAAAGGATATCTAATCCATTACAATTATTTCTACTGTCTTGTCCAAACACTCGAGCACTCTTCCATATCCCCTGTCCCAGATTGTCCTGATAACCTGACGTAAAGAAGAAAACACAACAAAGAAAAACGTACGTCTGAGCAAAATTTTGAATAGTTTTGCCCAGTGTGCGGATAACGGAAGATAAAAGCTTATTTTATTTAATATCCGGAGTTAACTTTTTTGTGAAAACGTTACGATGCATAAACATAATCATAATCATATCTTACGGATATACCCATGAGCAAACTGAAAACGTGACAATACACAGGTAGCTACTCCTGCATACTTATCACATGAAATGGTGAGTTGGCATACCCTCTATCCATTTCCTTATAACTTAAAATCCTAGGATCGATCCATACGCCTCCTAGTAGCTTTGTACCACACTTGTACCTAGGGACGCTGTGAACTAATCTCTCCGTCACAGATGGAGCACATGCTGTTGATGCCGCAACAACATGCTCGTGGGACACTCCACGAGAAGCGATACTCAGGGTAACAGAGTACAAATGGTCTTATTCACATAACTTATAAAACTTATTTTCAGAACAGAACAGAACTTATTTTCATAACAAAACAGAACTTATAAACTTATATTCAGAACAGAACGGAACATATATTGGAACATGCGATAATGAGTACAACTTAACAGAAAAACTATCGCATGACATGAAAACTAAAATCAAGGAATTCAACGGACTGTCAAATGAATCAATAATCAAAGACGTGAGGAGTTTTAAAAACAAGACATAGTAATTTAAAACAATTTGACTTGAGTAACATAATACTTATATATCATATTAAACTTGTAACTTATTTACTTATAACTTATAAGTCTTAAGATATTTAACTTGTAACTTTGTAAAATACGAATCTTTGGCGAGATGGAAAATATAAGAGTGGAACCAGTCATCAAGGTATGGTTATCAATCCTATCTTGACAATTTCGTCCCCAAAATGTGGTTTATTAAACGAACAAGATAAAACCTTGACTCGTTAATAAGGAACCACTAGAGTTGAAAATGAAACTCGTATAAAGTAAAACAAAACCTTTTCAGAATGTTTGGAACTTATTTCCTAACTTAATCTTAATACGGAACTTGTATTCAATTGACATAAATCAAAAGAAAGGATTTTATCCGTACTCAACGGACATAAATCTAAAGAAAGGAATCTATCTGTACAGAACTTATAACTTATTTCATAACTTAATCTTAATACGGAATCTATTTGTACGAAACTAAATCTTAATACGGATCTATTCGTATGAAACTTATAACTTATTTCAGAACTTAATCTTAATACGGAAATCTAAAATCAGGAATAATATACTTGGATCAAAACGACATAAACCGAACTAAAGGATTCTATCCAACGGACATAAATCGAAAGGATTCTATATGTACCTAACTGACATAAATCAAAAGAAAGGATTCTATGAGTAAGGAATGTATAACTTACTAAATCTTAATACGGAATTCAGAATTGGCAGAAATCGAATGAAAGGAATCTACCCGTATGACATATCAGAATTGACAGAAATCGAAAGAAAGGAATCTACCCGTACGATATATCAGAATTGACAGAAATCGAAAGAAAGGAACCTACCCGTACGATATATCAGAATTGACAGAAATCGAAAGAAAGGAACCCGTACTATATATCAGAATTGACAGAACTCGAAAGAAAGGAATCTACCCGTACGGAATTTATAACTTATACTTAGATCTTAATACGGACTTTAAAATCAGAAATGATATACTTGTATCAAATGAAGTAAATTGAAAGAAAGGAACCTATTCGTACGGAATTCATAACTTAATCCTAATACGGAACTTAAAATCATGACTTAATCTTAATACGGAATTCTTATACTCAATTGACATAAATCGAAATAAGGAATCTTTTATAAAAACAACATAAATCGAAAGGAAGGAACCTATCCGTACTGAACTTATAACTTATAACTTAGATCTTAATACGGACTTTAAAATCAGAATGATATGACGCAAATCGAAAGAAAGGAGTCTATCCGTACTGAACTTATACTGATATTAATTGACACAAATCAAAAGACAAGAGTCTATCCGTACCCAACGGACATAAATTGAAAGGATTCTATACGTACGGAACTTATAACTTATTTCTTAACTAAATCTTAATACGAAATTTCAAATCAAGAATGATATGACGTAAATCGAAAGAAAGGAGTCTATCCGTACTGAACTTATACTGATATTAATTGACACAAATCAAAAGACAAGAGTCTATCCGTACCCAACGGACATAAATTGAAAGGATTCTATACGTACGGAACTTATAACTTATTTCTTAACTAAATCTTAATACGAAATTTCAAATCAAGAATGATATGACGTAAATCGAAAGAAAGGAGGCTATCCGTACTGAACTGATAACTTATATCAAAAAGGACATAAATCGAAAGAAAAGAAGCTATCCGTACCTTAAAATCTCCAGGTGATGCTAGCTTGTTTTCAATTGTAGGTTTATACGAGCAGAGTTTATCCTATTGATTATCTTCTTAACCTAATTTGCTCACAAACTAGGTATTTAACTTAATACAGCATTTACGATATCTCACGAGATCAAATTCTCACAATGAATGACAAAATGCAATACTTTGCCCATCGAATTAACGATGATCCGTTGAATTAACAACGAACGACAAGGTATAATACTTTACCCATCGAATTAACGATGATCCGTTGAATTAACAACGAACGATAAAGTATAATACTTTACCTATCGAATTAACGACAATCCGTCAAATTAATGACGAACGATAAAGTATAACCCTAATGTGGGCGGCACTTAAACATTCATTAGATATTTGAATCAATCGGACAATGAATCGTAGCAGCGATTGAGTTAATACCCTGTTCTGCAGCACCCTGCTATACTTAATTAGTGTTTCGTGTGTGTTTGGAGAGTAATCGGACGGAATCTCAGCGTAATTTTGGAGTTTGATCGAAGTTTTTGTGCCCAGAATCGAGTGCCAAGGCCTGCTATTTATACACGAAAATTGAGTTGCTTACGGACCGTAACACTCCCAACGTTGAGGTCCGTATGGATGCTTACGGACCGTAAGCTTGATAACCTTACGGTCCGTAAGGTACACTTAAGGCTTATATTGTTGCCACGTGTGGGACTAGGCTAGGTGACTCGACACATTCTGAAATTTCAACTTGGATAGCACGTAATTTAGGATAATCGTCATGTAGGGAATACCCCCCCTGAGTTTTAGGGGCCCTAATCCTGATTCTGAAAATTCTGAAAATCTTAGGGTTTGTACAGAATTACTTAGGTGTCTTAATTAGGGTTTCCTAGTGGACTATAAATCATAAGAGTTGTTACTTTTAAAATTTTCGGATGTTACAAATCTACCCCTCTTAAAAAAAAATTCGTCCTCGAAATTATGACATACATATATATATAATAATAATCATCAATAGTTATACTTGAAATAAAGCTAGAGTAAAAACAATGAAGATGACGAAATACTTATGTTCGAGACTATCATGAAGTGAAAAGAAAAGTCGAAATCCTAACCCAATGTCTACCCATTACCTCACAGGTCTTATCTTATGTTTAAGTTTTCTACAGGAAAGAGCCTTTGCTCTGATACCATAGCTGTAACACCCCGACCCGGAACGGGCCGAAGTGTCACATTAACGGAGGTCAGAGATCAAAAACATAATTCCATTTATACTTAAATGTATTACAAGGCTTTACAACTTAATAAAGGATATCTAATCCATTACAATTATTTCTACTGTCTTGTCCAAACACTCGAGCACTCTTCCATATCCCCTGTCCCAGATTGTCCTGATAACCTGACGTAAAGAAGAAAACACAACAAAGAAAAACGTACGTCTGAGCAAAATTTTGAATAGTTTTGCCCAGTGTGCGGATAACGGAAGATAAAAGCTTATTTTATTTAATATCCGGAGTTAACTTTTTTGTGAAAACGTTACGATGCATAAACATAATCATAATCATATCTTACGGATATACCCATGAGCAAACTGAAAACGTGACAATACACAGGTAGCTACTCCTGCATACTTATCACATGAAATGGTGAGTTGGCATACCCTCTATCCATTTCCTTATAACTTAAAATCCTAGGATCGATCCATACGCCTCCTAGTAGCTTTGTACCACACTTGTACCTAGGGACGCTGTGAACTAATCTCTCCGTCACAGATGGAACACATGCTGTTGATGCCGCAACAACATGCTCGTGGGACACTCCACGAGAAGCGATACTCAGGGTAACAGAGTACAAATGGTCTTATTCACATAACTTATAAAACTTATTTTCAGAACAGAACAGAACTTATTTTCATAACAAAACAGAACTTATAAACTTATATTCAGAACAGAACGGAACATATATTGGAACATGCGATAATGAGTACAACTTAACAGAAAAACTATCGCATGACATGAAAACTAAAATCAAGGAATTCAACGGACTGTCAAATGAATCAATAATCAAAGACGTGAGGAGTTTTAAAAACAAGACATAGTAATTTAAAACAATTTGACTTGAGTAACATAATACTTATATATCATATTAAACTTGTAACTTATTTACTTATAACTTATAAGTCTTAAGATATTTAACTTGTAACTTTGTAAAATACGAATCTTTGGCGAGATGGAAAATATAAGAGTGGAACCAGTCATCAAGGTATGGTTATCAATCCTATCTTGACAATTTCGTCCCCAAAATGTGGTTTATTAAACGAACAAGATAAAACCTTGACTCGTTAATAAGGAACCACTAGAGTTGAAAATGAAACTCGTATAAAGTAAAACAAAACCTTTTCAGAATGTTTGGAACTTATTTCCTAACTTAATCTTAATACGGAACTTGTATTCAATTGACATAAATCAAAAGAAAGGATTTTATCCGTACTCAACGGACATAAATCTAAAGAAAGGAATCTATCTGTACAGAACTTATAACTTATTTCATAACTTAATCTTAATACGGAATCTATTTGTACGAAACTAAATCTTAATACGGATCTATTCGTATGAAACTTATAACTTATTTCAGAACTTAATCTTAATACGGAAATCTAAAATCAGGAATAATATACTTGGATCAAAACGACATAAACCGAACTAAAGGATTCTATCCAACGGACATAAATCGAAAGGATTCTATATGTACCTAACTGACATAAATCAAAAGAAAGGATTCTATGAGTAAGGAATGTATAACTTACTAAATCTTAATACGGAATTCAGAATTGGCAGAAATCGAATGAAAGGAATCTACCCGTATGACATATCAGAATTGACAGAAATCGAAAGAAAGGAATCTACCCGTACGATATATCAGAATTGACAGAAATCGAAAGAAAGGAACCTACCCGTACGATATATCAGAATTGACAGAAATCGAAAGAAAGGAACCCGTACTATATATCAGAATTGACAGAACTCGAAAGAAAGGAATCTACCCGTACGGAATTTATAACTTATACTTAGATCTTAATACGGACTTTAAAATCAGAAATGATATACTTGTATCAAATGAAGTAAATTGAAAGAAAGGAACCTATTCGTACGGAATTCATAACTTAATCCTAATACGGAACTTAAAATCATGACTTAATCTTAATACGGAATTCTTATACTCAATTGACATAAATCGAAATAAGGAATCTTTTATAAAAACAACATAAATCGAAAGGAAGGAACCTATCCGTACTGAACTTATAACTTATAACTTAGATCTTAATACGGACTTTAAAATCAGAATGATATGACGCAAATCGAAAGAAAGGAGTCTATCCGTACTGAACTTATACTGATATTAATTGACACAAATCAAAAGACAAGAGTCTATCCGTACCCAACGGACATAAATTGAAAGGATTCTATACGTACGGAACTTATAACTTATTTCTTAACTAAATCTTAATACGAAATTTCAAATCAAGAATGATATGACGTAAATCGAAAGAAAGGAGTCTATCCGTACTGAACTTATACTGATATTAATTGACACAAATCAAAAGACAAGAGTCTATCCGTACCCAACGGACATAAATTGAAAGGATTCTATACGTACGGAACTTATAACTTATTTCTTAACTAAATCTTAATACGAAATTTCAAATCAAGAATGATATGACGTAAATCGAAAGAAAGGAGGCTATCCGTACTGAACTGATAACTTATATCAAAAAGGACATAAATCGAAAGAAAAGAAGCTATCCGTACCTTAAAATCTCCAGGTGATGCTAGCTTGTTTTCAATTGTAGGTTTATACGAGCAGAGTTTATCCTATTGATTATCTTCTTAACCTAATTTGCTCACAAACTAGGTATTTAACTTAATACAGCATTTACGATATCTCACGAGATCAAATTCTCACAATGAATGACAAAATGCAATACTTTGCCCATCGAATTAACGATGATCCGTTGAATTAACAACGAACGACAAGGTATAATACTTTACCCATCGAATTAACGATGATCCGTTGAATTAACAACGAACGATAAAGTATAATACTTTACCTATCGAATTAACGACAATCCGTCAAATTAATGACGAACGATAAAGTATAACCCTAATGTGGGCGGCACTTAAACATTCATTAGATATTTGAATCAATCGGACAATGAATCGTAGCAGCGATTGAGTTAATACCCTGTTCTGCAGCACCCTGCTATACTTAATTAGTGTTTCGTGTGTGTTTGGAGAGTAATCGGACGGAATCTCAGCGTAATTTTGGAGTTTGATCGAAGTTTTTGTGCCCAGAATCGAGTGCCAAGGCCTGCTATTTATACACGAAAATTGAGTTGCTTACGGACCGTAACACTCCCAACGTTGAGGTCCGTATGGATGCTTACGGACCGTAAGCTTGATAACCTTACGGTCCGTAAGGTACACTTAAGGCTTATATTGTTGCCACGTGTGGGACTAGGCTAGGTGACTCGACACATTCTGAAATTTCAACTTGGATAGCACGTAATTTAGGATAATCGTCATGTAGGGAATACCCCCCCTGAGTTTTAGGGGCCCTAATCCTGATTCTGAAAATTCTGAAAATCTTAGGGTTTGTACAGAATTACTTAGGTGTCTTAATTAGGGTTTCCTAGTGGACTATAAATCATAAGAGTTGTTACTTTTAAAATTTTCGGATGTTACATTAACACCTCATCAAACACTTGTCATCACCTCTGTGATCCTAAATCACTATAAATACGCACTTGTTCTTAAGTTTTAATCACATCGTTCTTTTCTTTCTTCTTCAATCACACTCTTGGAGCTTGCTTATGCATTGACGCCTCCATTCCTGAGTTCTAGTCCTTCATTCAAACATAAGTGTTTCTTTATCAGCCTATATACCATCCTTCTTTTCAAACACAAGTAAGTGTTTCTTCCATTTATACTTGATTGGTCACTTTGACCACTCTTTGACTCATTATCAACCTATATACCATCTTTATCAGCTCATTTTGGTTCTCTGCCAGTTCCTTTAATTCAGCACCTTGATCCGACCTCCCATGCTTGTACCGATATAGATTAGAAGTGTTCCTTTTCTATTTTGGTCATTTGCATGTACTAGATGTTTTCTTGTATTTCAAGTACGTGGTCACTAGATTTTCAAATGTATTGTGTACTGTAAAGGATCCAATTGTTCACAATTGCTAGAATCACTATAAGGATAGAAGACTGGCTTTTCTTGAAAGTTTTCTAGATTTACCCTTTTGTTCTTATCATAAACAATGACCGTGTGACACTCTTATGAGTTATGATTAGTTCTTTCACAAATATTGCAGAATTTTGAGCTTTTTGTGTTTTTCCCTTTCTTTGACCCAGACTTAGATTTGGCTTTAGTGTTTTGGGCAAGACCAACAGTTTAGATGAAACGCTAGAGGGTCAACACCTAGTACTCTATTCCTTCAGATTTTACAAAATTATTGGTTTGAAATCCTTATAAACAATTGTCTCATTTAACCATTTAGAAATGTGTTGATCGTAAATTTTATGAGTTATCCAAATCAGAATTCGTAACTTCATTCTGATCTTGGTTTTTCGGAGTATAATCACTGGGTCCTTGTGGGTGATTATAAACCACTCTAAACTTAACATTGCATTGCTTTAATATCTTCAAATGCTTTTATGCACTATTAAAAAAAAGTTCTTTCAATGTGTTTGGAGATATTTCAACATTCTTTGAGGAAATAATAGTTGTTGATTATGTTTGTCGTATAATGCTTAGAAAGTAGTTTCTAGTTTCATCTCAGAGGTCACACTTAGGGTTTCTATAGGATTTTTGTCACCCTGGTCCATAGCAACCATTCTAGAGTGTTCATTACTTAAATCCTCAGGCAAACTACAACAATCTACAAAGTTTTAAGTGAAAAATCTTTATTGAGTAGTTTCTAGTGTAGGGTATCAAACAGTTTGTGAAACTACGGGTAAAGGTGCATGGGATTGAATATGTAATTGTGAGGGTATTTGGATATGTGCTAAGTGTGCAATATACCATGTGGATGAACCAAATGCATTTTTGTGACAACCCGCAACTTCAGGTTACTACTTTAACCTAACCACAGTTAATTTAATCATACATTCATAGCGATGCATTTAACTAGGGGTAGTTAAATGAGTCTACGTTGGTAATTTGGGGAATTACTAGAACACATACATGATAACTCTCGAACATTGACAACTAACGCGAATAATAATTATAAATGGATGGTTTATATGAGACTTATGTGTTGCATGACAAATACGTGAACTGTATGCTCTAACTGCAAATTACGTAGTATTATGTTGTTCTTGTGTAAAAGTTATATTATTAGGGGGTATTAAGAAAATTGTGAAACTCTTATAACCACTCAAAACCCTAAATTCTCCATAACTTAACTTCTCTGTACGACGTTTCTACCACTCTCCAATCATCTCTAATCTTCTTCAATCATTCTTGGCTTCACAAGTTCACACACATCAATCCTTGATCTCCAATCCATCTAGATTAAATCAAGGTAAGTGTTTATGATTACATGATACATTGTTAATCTTGTCCTTTTGATTCATACAAACCCTAGATGATCTAAACAATTGATTATGTGTGATTGATATGCCAATGAATACCTAATTGCATAGACAAATGATTATGCAATGACTGTTTGATGTTTGTAGTATGATAACACTGCTAGATTGAATGATTTGATATCTGACATTATTGATTCTGTGCATTTGGGGGATTCTGTTCGCAAAAACGTTGAAGAAAGGGATTTCTGGATGGTCAGACTTTGTGAAGTCACAAAGTTGTCCGAACTTGTGGTTAAATTAGAGTGTCCAAATTTGTTTAACTAGTAACTGTCCGAACTTGTTGCCTATCAAAGGGTCCAAACTTATGGTTTCCACTATGGTCCGCACTTGTGTTTCTGAAAAGGGATCAGTACTTAATCAAGTCCGAACTTAAATGAATATTATTAATGAAATGTCCGAACTTAATGGGGTTTATGTGGTCCGCATTTCATAGTGATGTATGTCTGCACTTAAGGTTCCAAATTGGTCCGAATTTAAGTAGTGTTATGTAAGTCCACACTTATCTTCCAAATACAAACTCCGCACTTATCTTTCAAAAGGGTATCCACAAATAAAATGCTACATGTGTCCGCACTTAGAATGAGTTGGTGTGTGTAAGGTGTGATATGTTTTTATTGATATTTTAAGCCCATTTTACACATTAGTCAAGTTTTAAATTTATAAAACACGATATTCTACTAACACTAAACACACACTTGGGCAAGTGCACCCATCGTGAGCGTAGTATAGCGTTGGTAAGATACCGAGGTCGTCCAAGGACACAAGAGCTTTTAGTACCGGTTTATCCTCAACGTCTAATCAATCTAAATTTTTTTCAGAAGAGTTTTGAAATAAAAAAAAACTAAAAATGCAGAAATAAATAAAATAAAAACAGATAGACAAGATGAATCACTTGGATCGAACTCGCCTTTATTGTATCCTTTGATGATTTTCGCACTTTCGGACTTTTTAATAGATTATCTTAGTGATAGTAGTAGGCCCCTTTTTTGAAGGTGATGTTACCCTCAACCCAGTGGTTTGAGTCAGCAGGGATACAATCCCAAAGGGTCGGAATATTGAAGGATAATTAATTAAGTTATTAATGCGAAAAGTGGTAGGCCCCTCTTTTGAAGGTGACGTTACCCTCGGCTAAGTGGTTTGAGTCAGCAACGATACAATCCCAAGAAGTTGGTTTAATGTATTAATAGTAGTTTACATATGAGGGGTTCAAGCTATTCGCACCCCCGCCATCGAATACCAGTGGGTAATGAAGGAGGTCCTAGTTGAACTAGGTCCTTGCAGGATCTATACACTGAACAAGGCAAGAACCTTACTAAAACATTCCCCTAACCCCCGACCACGTAGTCAACATGCTTTTATATAGACCGTAAAACATGAATGATGCAATCTTTTACTTTATATAGACAGTAAAGTAACGGCAAGACACCACGGAAAAATGATAGGAAGAATTCACCTTCAACATAAGAAACTAGTTATTAAAGTCATTAATACAAACCAAATAAAAAGTGCCTAAATATTAAAAATCAAAAGTAATACATACAAGACTTGTCTTCACTAAGTGATGTAAGAGGCTTAACCAAACATGGCCTTTGATTGGCAAGAACCCTTACGATCAATCTTGGATCCCTTGACTACTACACACTCTAAAGATGGATGATGGATGATGGTGGTGGGTGTTGGTGTTGTAGTGGTGGTGGAGTGGTGGCAAAGTGGGAGAGTAGTGGTTTGCGAAGAGATGCCTTTGAAGTGAGCCAAGCACCCCTATTTATAGCCTGCACAAAGCTCTGGCCACGGCCACGTGTCCAGCGGGCACGCCCCCCGTGGCCAGCCTTTTATCTTCCTTCATTAAATGAAAGTGTCAGTAGAGGGTCCAACACGGCCCCTTGTCTAGTAGGCACGGCCCCGTGGTCAGCATCGTATCTGTACTATCAAGATTTTGCAAGATTTTGCGTATATTTGCATTGACCACGCCCCATGCTGAGCTGGGCACGCCCCCGTGGTGGGCGTAGAAGCTTCTACAGGTTTGTCTTTTCTGTAGGCTCCTGACCACGCCCCCGTGTCCAGCGGGCTTGGACCCGTTGTCAGTCTTCTGTTTCTTTGTTTTTGCTTTTGCTTTTGCTTTTGCTTTGGGGATGCTGCCGAGGGGTCGGGCATGTCACGTTTATTCCTTTTCTTTGTATTTATGTTGGTTTTGGCTGTATATTTGTTCCTTTTGTTTGTTTAAGCTCATTTGGTCCTGTAAATTCAAAAAGAAGACAAAAACACACTTTTTCAAACATTAGTACTAAAAAGGGTTAGTTTTATGCCTCATTTGATGTAATTTATATGTTACATTTTGCACACATCAAATACCCCCACACTTGAATCTTTGATTGTCCTCAAGCAAAACTCTTTAATATGTGGCTTACACACCCAAATGGAAGAGGTAGAGGAGAAGTTTTGGGCTCATCTTGAGTGTCGGGAGTCCAAGATCTTTAATTGGGTTTTATTTTTATTTTATTTACAATCCTATTCATCATGATTATTTTATAAGAAAAAATACTTATTTGGGCATACATGCCTCTTTAAAATTCCATTTATATACAAGTTCACATACCTCACGAGAGATCACTCAACACTCGGCCGAAGATGTATTTTTGTGAAACACTCGAGATCGGCATGGAACTTACTTCTACCATATGCTTGCCAAGTGATCAATACTCCTCCTTTTTTAACTAAAAACTTTCGTAAATATCAAGAGGACTTGGGGAAGGGTTAAGCTTGGGCGAAGGGTAGGTGGTTTTGGTTAGCGGTTAGCGAAAATGGCGAAAAGCGTAAAAAGCGTCGGTCGTCGTAAAAATTTTTGTTTTTGTGACTTTTATTCACACTAAACATATTCAAACAAAGTTTCTTTGAGGAACTTGTTTGTTTATTGCAAGACGTTCCTTTTTTCGGGATACGTCACGCGATAACCGAGCGTTCTACTAAAACAAAGGGGTTGAAAAGGAAAAAGGTTTTGGTGGGTAAAGGGTGTTTGTTTTGTGGGGTTTGAAATGAAAAGGTTTAGGCTCAAAGGGATTAACTAGGGGGATTTTGGGTAGGTGATAAAAAAAATTGAAAAATAATGGTGTTGAAAGGAAAATGGGTTAGCCCTATTGCCTCTATCATTTACTTACTTGGGTTCAAGTTGGTAAGGATCGGGAATGTATCGTCGTGGCAAGTTCCAGAGTCGTAAGAACCAAGCGGCTATTCACATAAGAAACGAAAAATGAGCATTAAGTTTAGAGATATATGCTTGTATGCTCAATAAAGGCTCAAAACTAATTTGTTGTGGGAATGGGTTTATAATGTAATCAGTATATATAATCAAATTTTAATTAGATTTGTCATTCCTTTTCATAATTTACTTATTTGGTTCTTTTTATCATGACGCTATCGGTTGTAAAATAACATTTTTAGACCTTGTTATTCCAATATTAAACCAAGCCAAGTAAAAAAAATGAAAAATTTTGAAAAAAATTTGGGTGATTAGCGGTTCCAATAGAGTTTTGTGTAACGCTTGTTATTAGGACTTGCATAATTCAAGGTTTTAGCACCCCCCCCCCCACACTTAAATTACACATTGTCCTCAATGTTTCCCAAAAATAAGTTTTTAGGTTGATTGAATGTGTAAAAAGGTGTTGAAAAACAAATTTTATGTTACTGGGCGTCTGGCCATGGCCATGTGTTGGTCCGGGCACGGCCCCGTGGTCAGATTGCTAGTAACAAATTTAAACAGAAGGCTGGCCATAGGGCGTGTTCAGCGAGCACGGCCCTGTGGCCAGTTACATGAACTGGGCAAATTAATGCAGAGCCTGGGAACGGGGCGTGTTGGGCTAAGCACGACCCCATGCTGAACTTGCTGTAAGGCTAGAAAAGTTATCAGGATGCTCTGTTTTCGTGCATGGGGTGTGGTTTTAACGTTCCCTTAGTAACCTTCATATTTCCTTGTTTATTAAACCATTATAACATCATCCAAACACCATTTGACAACTTAAACCATCATTCATTTAAAAGTGCGAAGTACATAGTTCCTAAAAATTAAAGCCCTAAAAATGAAAAGCTACAAAGG
Source organism: Helianthus tuberosus (assembly GCA_030545235.1). Taxonomy (NCBI): domain Eukaryota; kingdom Viridiplantae; phylum Streptophyta; class Magnoliopsida; order Asterales; family Asteraceae; genus Helianthus; species Helianthus tuberosus. The sequence continues at coordinate 151,934,982 of CM060357.1, read as the reverse complement.
TCCTAAGATAGATAGGTCATAAAATGCAGAAAATCTAAATTACTACGGAGTCCTACCCTAGATGTTTTACAATATAAGAATGATAAAAACCCGGGAATGACTTTCTGGTGCTTAAGGGATTTTAGGACTCGAAACCGGAGGATGTCCCACAAATGTCATTGAGCCATTCCTCTATCTCCCTAGGGAGAAAGAAAGCAGGCTCATTCTCCACAATGTCATGTAAGGGAGGCGCAACGGCTACCGGAACCCCGTTTAGTATGTCTAGAGGAGGCTCCGGAGGTATGACATTCCACCCGGCTAGGATAATGATTTCCGGCATGACATTCCATCCTCCTTGCGTGACGATTGGCACCATGGGAGGTGAAGCAAGAATATTCAACCTTTGGTGCAAAAGGTTGACTTCTTGGAGGCAACCCTCTAACCCCACCGACAAATGATTAATACGGTCAATTAAGGCTTCTTCCACTGATGTCATCTCGTCAATGGCTTCTCGCAAGGCGTACACATAGTTGACCAAGGAGTCCTCAACCGATGTTCTTCTCCCTCTTCGATTGTTTCTTGAGTGAGCTTTTTCCGCTGTTCTGGCTCGACATTCTAAGAAAATAAGTCGAAAAGTTCAAAATAATGAAACTGTAACTCTGGCTACAGCCCCATGGCTGCTGGGCACGTCCTCGTGGTCACCATTCTACAGATTTTTTAATCAAGGAATCTCATTGTTTTAAATTATTTTTCTGAATTTTGAGACATTTCTTAGCATAAATAACTTAAAACAATGTTGTAAAACTTATTTTTAATAAGATTCCTTGGTTAAAAACCTAAAAAATATCACAATAAAGCTTGAAGCCATGGAAGTTTCAAGCTTTAATGGAGGATGAGGAGTTTTGGAGAAGAAGGTAAGAGACAAAAGTGGCAAAGACAAGATAGTTGTTGGGAAACCTTCTTTGGAATATACCTTTTAAGGTATGTGTGAAGATCCTAGCAAATCTTGGTCTTTGGAATGGGTCCAAATGTGCAGGAATCCTGCTGACTTTATAGAAAATGACAACACGCTGACCACGGCCCCGTGTCGGCTGGACACGGCCCCGTGGTCATACAAGACTCTGATACATTTTGTCCGTATTCTGAACACGGGGCATGTTGGCATGGGAATGACCCCGTGGTCATTTTTGAGGTGGGCACGGGGCGTGTTGACCTGGACACAGCCCCGTGGCTAGAGTGTTTTATGAAGTTTCGTCTTATTTTAAGGTTTTTATTCGGATCGGGCGGTTCCTTACTGGAGGGAACAACATCGAAGTGCCTAAGGTACCTTAATTGCTCTTGATTTAAACAAGAACGCAAGAGGTTATCGGAAAGGGTAAAACCTAAACTAAATGCCGGTGGGCGAAACCAACCTTTATTCCCCTTATCCGGGCTCTTGTTAAAGAAGGTGTATGTCAAATCGCTCATGTCTATGAGCGCATCGGTGGGGACCGATGGAGAGTCCTTCATGGCACAATCGACACAGGGACGACTATCGCTCATATTTTGACAAGAGTTTGAGGTGCTTTCAGAATCGTCGATGTTGGTAGAATCCGAATGTGACCCCAATAATTCTCCTTGATCATTGTTTTGTGATGAATAACTTGTTTTCATCTCAAGCTCTAATTCTTTTCATTTTAGGAGAATTATTTCTTCGAGTTGACATAATTCTTTGTGAGTTATGACATCTAAAAGAGATGGTTGAGGGCATTCGGGCGAGAGATAGTGATCGTTTTTACTTTTGCGTAGGAAAACGATGGGTCTAAATAGTGGGGAGTGAAATTTAGAAAGTAACATTCTAATTCCTTATGGAATCCACCACATATTTGACACCACTCACCGTAAGAGGAGCGAAAGTAAAAATAATCAATATAACTCATATTTTTTGTCAGAAATTACTAACCGTCGGGATCTTAAGGTTCTGTTTTCAGCAGCTGGAGGTTGGACACGGGGGCGTGTTTAGTGGGCACGGCCCCGTGGTCAGCTACTGTCGGACTTAAAACAGGATTGCCAGTAACAAAGATGGACACGGCCCCGTGTCTGGCTGAGCACGGCCCATGCTGAAGTCTGCAGAAACTGAAAAATTTTAAAAATCCTAAAAAAACAGAAAAATAAGTGAAAATAATTAGGTCGTTGATTTTAAACGTTCTTAAAATCCTTGTGTCCCCGGCAACGGTGCCAAAAACTTGGTGTGTGCGAAGCGTGATATATTTTTATTGATATTTTAAGCCATTTTACACATTATTCAAGTTTTAAATCTATAAAACACGATATTCTACTAACACTAAACACACACTTGGGAAAGTGCACCCATCGTGAGCGTAGTATAGCGTTGGTAAGATACCGAGGTCGTCCAAGGAAACAACAGCTTTTAGTACTAGTTTATCCTCAACGTCTAATCAATCTAAATTTTTTAGAAAGGTTTTGAAATAAAAAAAAAACTAAAATAAGTAAAATAAATAAAATAAAAACAGATAGAAAAGATGAATCACTTGGATCCAACTCGCCTTTATTGTATCCTTTAATGATTTTCGCACTTTCGGACTTTTTAAGAAAATTATCTTAGTTATAGTAGTAGGCCCCTCTTTTGAAGGTGAAGTTACCCTCAACCCAGTGGTTTGAGTTAGCAGGGATACAATCCCAAAGGGTCGGAATATTGAAAGATAATTAATTAAGTTATTAATGCGAAAATTGGTAGGCCCCTCTTTTGAAGGTGACGTTGCCCTCGGCTAAGTGGTTTGAGTCAGCAAGGATACAATCCCAAGAAGTCGGTTTAATGTATAATAGTAGTTTACATATGAGGGGTTCAAGCTATTCGCACCTCGCCATCCAATACCAGTGGGTATTGAAGGAGGTCCTAGTAAGCTTGAATTAGGTCCTTGTAGGATCTATACACTGAACAAGGTAAGAACCTTACCAAACCATTCCCCTAACCCCCGACCAGGTAGTCAACATGCTTTTATATAGACCGTAAAAACATAAATGATGCAATCTTTATATAGACAGTAAGTAACGCCAAGACACCATGTAAAAGTGATAGGAAGAATTCACCTTCAACATAAGAAACTAGTTATTAAAGTCATTAATACAAAACCAAATAAAAAGTGCTGAAAGATTAAAAATCAAAAGTAATACATAAAATACTTGTCTTCACCAAGTGATGTAAGAGGCTTAACCAAACATGGCCTTTGATTGGAAAGAACCCTTATGATCAATCTTGGATCCCAAGACTACTACACACTCTAAAGATAGATGATGGATGATGGTGGTGGGTGTTGGTGTTGTAGTGGTTGTGGAGTGGTGGCAAAGTGGGAGAGTAGTGGTTTGCGAAGAGATGCCTTTGAAGTGAGCCAAGCACCCCTATTTATAGCCTGCACAAAGCTCTGGCCACGGCCCCGTGTCCAGCAGGCACGCCCCCGTGGCCAGCCTTTTCTCTTCCTTCATTAAATGCAAGTATCAGTAGAGGGTCCCACACTGCCCCGTGTCCAGTAGGCACGACCCTGTGGTCAGCATCGTATCTATACTATCAAGATTTTTCAAGATTCTGTGTATCTTTGCGTTGACCACGCCCCGTGCTGAGCTGGGCATGCCCCCGTGGTGGGCGTAGAAGCTTCTACAGTTTTGTCTTTTCTGCAGGCCCCTGACCATGCCCCTGTGGTCAGTCTTCAGTTTCAATGTTTTTGCTTTGGGAATGCTGCCGTGTGGTCGGGCATGTCACGTTTATTCCTTTTCTTTGTATGTATGTTGGTTTTGGCTGTATATTTGTTCCTTTTGTTTGTTTAAGCTCATTTGGTCCTGTAAATTCAAAAGGTAGACAAAATCACACTTTTTCCAACATTAGTAGTAAAAAAGGGTTTGTTTTATGTCTCATTTGATGTAATTTATATGTTACATTTTGCACACATCAGAGTCCGCACTAAAAATGATTTCATGTGTCTGCACCTGGAATGACCTTACATGTCCGCACATAGACTGATTACATGGATCCGCACTTAATGTACACCGATATGTCAAAACATAAGTTGAGTTAAAGGTCCAAACATATTGATTTTTTAAAGTGTTCGTACATGTTTTATTTAAGGTTACATGATCAACACTTGTAATATGTGGACATGTGTGAATGAATGAAGTTTTCCTTGTCCGCACATGTATGAATGAATGATGTCAATATATGTTTGAAAGTGTAAAAGGTCCGAACATAATAAGAAATCTTGATATATTATAATTTTTAGCCTGAAGTTAATATGTGGACATCCAAGCTTTTGAATTATATTGATCAGAACTTGTATACATGGGATTGGGCTAAGATTCACAATCTACTAGTGGGTCCGAACTTTTGATTTAAGTTTAAGAACTTTCTGAATAATTATAAATGGAACAAAAGAAATATGTTTATATATTTTAAGAGTAGGCCTCTTGGTTATTCTTTTAATAACAACTCTGGTTCACCACCTTTGAATATTTTTCTATGACGTCACCCCAGATATGGATTATATGTGAATAGTGTTAATGTTCAGAATACGCCACCAGCAAGAGACTTTGCTATGTGTATTATTACATGTTAACTTTTCAATCAGACCACATAAACATTTGTTGTTTGGACATTAGGGTATTGCATGACCCTACATCGCGTGGAACGGAACTTGCAATCGGGGAAGCTGAGGATGGCATGGGTCATGCCGTTTAATAACACGTCTAATGTTATGCTATGTTTTATGAACAATTTGAATTCAATTACTTAGTACAACTTGAAATGCTTCCGCTGAACGTTTGCTTATTTTAATCAGATGTTTTGAAATGAACTTTTCACATGAATGAGATTTTGAATTTATTATCTTACTGTTAGTTCAACGTGATTAGTGGCTAAATCCTAGTACGTCACACGCCTCACGGTGGATTCTGCATGTGGTATTTTGGGGGTATGAAAGTTTGGTATCAGAGCCAATGATTATAGTGAACTAGGTTTTAAAACTTTTTTATAAAACCAGACTATAACCGAATGAGTTCCGAAAGCGACCATGACACTCCGCTCCAGATTGCAAGGTTCGTCTTCTATTTACAGTATACATTATACATCTAGCATACACATACGCATTGCATTGCATATAGTTGCAATAACAGAACTATGAAATCTCTAGAACTTCGTGACCTTTATCGTTTTGACAACACCTTAGCTTTTAAACACTCGAATCTATGGATCTTTTGACACAAGTTAGGAGGAACTGAGATGAACATGATAATCACATTATCATTACGGGTGCACATGTAATAATAATTTGGGGTGCATGTGAGTCCAGTGAGGCTTAGCAAGTGGAAAAGGATTCTTACCCATTAACTGACATAATTGGGGATTCAACAATCTATAGGAGTCATAGCGATGATTTCCTCCTACTCAGACTTGAACTTTTCACTCCCCTCCGAGTCCTTGTGAATCTCGATGATATTGGGTGTTGCCTGAACACTTATGCAAACGTCTGGAGGATTGACTAGGAATGTTATGTGTTAGTGCAAACGTCTCTGAGTTAGTTATCGAAGCATCGAATGTTTGGTGTGTACACTTCCCACTTTTCTCGTTTACTTGAACTCAACAAATTGGCGCCTCAGATCAAGAGTATGGTCACGTCTGCAAATCTAGAACAACTTACCGCGAATTATTCGTTTGGCTCACAAGACCGATGAACAAGAAGTTGAACGTGGTACATTACTGATCATAGTGTCATGATGGCTCCGATTACCGACAACAAATGCAAGTAGAGTAACTTCAATCAAATCTTCAACTCTAGCCAGCAACATAAGCAGACTGACAACAACAACCGCAACTTCAACAGTCCTATACTACAAATCAGAATTGAGGCATGTACACTGGCAAACGACCGAAGTGAAACAGGTGTTACTACCATCACCATGGGTAGTGCCCTAGGACGTGTCGGAGATGTGAGAAGGTGGGCCATTTGGCGAAAGGTCGCAGAGCTCCGAAACAGCAACAACAGCAACAGCAACAGCAACGACAGCAACCGCCACAACAACGTCAGGGTAATCAAAAAGGGGTGCTTTCAAGGGTGGAAGTGAGGGTCACCTTAAGAAGGATTAAACCAAAAACGACAACTATAACCACAAGGGTGGCAAGGGTACTCGCAGGAGAGCACTCACGATTGGCACAGGTGACGCCAAGAGTTACGTCGTGGCCTGTATGTTTCTGTGAACAATCTATTCGATTCTGTTTTATTTGACCCCGATACCTCACGAAACCACACACGATGAAGAATTGGATGACGACAAGCCAATTGAAGCATTCCAGGCTCCCGTAGGTCAAACGTTTAACATTCACCTGCTTCCCGTCACTCTTGGTAGCTTCTATGTAGTCGTCGATATGGACTGGTTGTCCAAACACTGAGCTAAAATTCTCTGTGAAGAGAAAATCGTTCGTATTCCTCTCCCCAGTGGAGATTCACTGTCTGTTCAAGGTCATCGAAGTGGTGCTACAGTTGGCATCATTTCAGCTATGAAAGCCCAAAAGTGCCTACGGAAGGGTTATCATGTTATTCTAGCTTTCGTTACCGATACTTATTCTGAGGAAAAGAAAATAGAAGACATCCCAGACATTCATGACTCTTCTAATATGATTCCTGAGGTACTTTCAGGACTACCTCCACACTGACAGGTGGAATTCCAGATCGAACTTAAGCCAAGAGCAGCTCCGATTGCTCGTGCTCCTTATCGCCTTGCACCGGGGGGGGGGGGGGGGAATTGCAAGAACGGTCGAATCAACTCTAGAAACTGTTGGATAGTGGTTTTATCCAACCTAGCTCTTCACCGTAGAGAGCCCCAGTCCTATTCGTAAAGAAGAAAGACGGGTCTTTCCGCATGTGTATCGACTACCACGAATTCAATAAGGTGACGGTTAAGAACCGTTGTCTTCTTCCCCGTATTGATGATCTGCTTGACCAGCTGCAAGGGTCAAGCTTCTATTCGAAAATCGATTTAAGGTCGGGCTATCATCAGATGAGAGTCCGAGATGAAGATGTTCCCAAAACAACCTTCCGAACGCGGTACGACCACTACGAGTTTTTGGTAATGCCATTCGGATTAACTAAAGCACTTGCGGTCTTCATGGATCTCATGAACCAGTGTGCAAACCGTATCTTGATGACTTCGTCATTATGTTTATCGATGACATTCTAAAAGCAAGGAGGATCATGAGCGACACTTGCGTCTTATCTTGGAACTCCTGAGGAAGGAACAACTTTATGCGAAGTTCTCTAAGTGTGATTTGTGGATTCGAGAATTACACTTTCTTGGTCACGTGGTCAAGGAGTCGGGAATACATGTTGATCCAGCATTGGTCGATTCTATCTGGAATTGGAAACACCTAAGACTCTGACGGAGGTGTGACAATTTCTTGGTCTCGCAGGGTACTATCGACGGTTTATCAAAGGGTTTTCGAAAATTGCTAAACCTCTTACCGCTTTAAGTCAGAAGGGTGCCACGTATTCGTGGGGAGTGAATCAGGAGAGCACCTTTCATCTTTTGAAACAAAAACTCTACAGGGCACCGATATTGTCCTTAACCTATGGTAAGGATGATTTCGTGGTGTATTGTAATGCTTCTATTCAAGGTCTCGGTTGTGTTTTGATGCAACGCGAGAAAGTGATACCCTATGCTTCTCAACAGTTGAAGGTTCACGAGAAGAATTACACGACTCATGACTTGGAGTTGGGAGCCGTGGTCTTTGAACTTAAAATCTGGAGGCACTATTTATACCGATCACAAGACCCTTTCGCACATCTTCGATCAGAAGGAGTTGAACATGCGACAATGTCACTGGGTGGAACTCCTAAAGGATTATGACTGTGCAATTAATTATCATCCAGGCAAAGCTAACGTTGTAGCTGATGCCCTCATTCGGAAGGAAACCAGGCCTAAACGTGTTCGAGCCTTACAACTCACAATCGATTCTAACCTTCCCGACCAGATTCGTTCTGTCTAAGCTAAAGCGTTGAAGGATGTGAACCTTCAAGCTGAATCCATGTGGGGCATAGAGAAACAAATCGTAACCAAATCTGACGGTATTCGATACTTCATGGAGCGAATATGAGTCCTTTTGCACGGTAATCTGAGAGAGCTTGTGATGGATGAAGCACACAAGTCTCAGTACTCTGTTCATTCGGGTTTTAATAAGATGTATCAAGATCTGAAAGTCTTTTATTGGTGGCCGAACATGAAAGCAAACATAGCGGCGTATGTGAGCAAATGCTTGACTTGTGCGAAAGTTAAAGTAGAATATCAAAAACCGTCTAGTTTGCTTCAGCAACCAGAACTGCCTATATGGAAATGGGAACAGATTGCCATGGATTTTATCACTGGCTTGCCAAGAACTCAAAGTGGAAACGATATCACTGGGGTGATTGTTGATCGTTTGACAAAATCTGCACACTTCCTTGCCATCAAGGAAACTGACAAGTTTTCACAACTTGCAAGTATTTTCTTAAAGGAAGTAGTTTCTAGGCACGGGGTGTCGACTTCTATCATTTCTGATCTTGATCAGTGTTTTGCGTCTGATTTGTGGCAAACGATTCACAAATCATTTCGCTCACGTCTGGACATGAGCACTGCTTATCACCCTCAGACGGATGGTCAAAGTGAACGAACCATCCAGATACTCGAAGACATGCGGCAAGCATGCGTGATCGATTTTTGTAAAGGTAAGGAAAGACATTTGCCCTTGGTAGATTTTTCCTACAACAATAGTTACCACTCTAGCATGCAGGAAGCTCCGTTCGAGGCGTTGTACGGATGGAATTTTCCTACAAATCACCGGTTCAGAACTCGTACTCGAAACTTTTAAGAAGATTGTTCAAATCAGAAATTGTATAGCTGCAGCACGTGATCGCTAGAAACACTACGCCGACAAGCATAGGAAACCTTTGGAATTCGTCGTGGGCAATCATGTTTTATTGAAGGCCTCACTCTGGAAGGATGTGGTTCGTGTTAGGAAACGCGGCAAGCTCAATCTGCATTATGTTGGGCCGTTCAAGATTCTGGAAAGAATCAGTAAGGTTGCTTACCAACTTGAGTTGCCTAATGAACTTAGTAATGTTCACGATGTTTTTCACATATCTAATCTAAAGAAGCGTTTGTCCGATGAAACACTTGAGGTTCCTTTACAAGAATTGAAGATTGATGACAAGCTGCAGTTTATCGAGTAACCCGTCGAAATCATGGACAAAGAAGTTAAAGTCTGTAAACACAGTCAATCCCAATCATGAGAGTTCGTTGGAACTCAAGACTTGGGCCGGAGTTCACGTGGGAACGAGAGGATCAGATGATGCTCAAGTATCCTCACTTATTCAAAACTGCTGAACCTAACCCTAATGCAACCAGTGAATTTTGTGACGAAATTCCCTTTCAAGTTGGGGATGATGTGGTACCCGAGGAAAACGCACAGTCATCTTAACTTACCATTTCATTTCTCCGGGACTACTTATCAAATTTCTAGACGAAATTTCTTTCAAGTTGGGGATGATGTGACAACCCACAAATTCAGGTTACTACTTTAACCTAACTACAGTTAATTTAATCATACATTTATAGTGCTGCATTTAAATAGGGTTAGTTAAATGAGTGTACGTTGGTAATTCGGGGAATTACCGGAACACATACATGATAATTCTCAAACATTGACAACTAACGCGAATAACAATTATAAACGGATGGTTTATACGAGACTTATGTGCTGCATGACAAATACATGAATTATATGCTCTAACTGTTAATTACGTGGTATTATGTGGTTCTTGTGTAAAAGTTATATTATTATCGGGTATTAAGAATAATTGTGAAACTCGTACAACCACTCAAAACCCTAAATTCTCCATAACTTCTCTGTACGACGTTTCTACCACTCTCTAATCTTCTTAAATCATTCTTGGCTTCGCAAGTTCACACACATCAATCCTTGATTTTAAATCCATCTAAATTAAATCAAGGTAAGTGTTTATGATACATGATACATTGTTAATCTTGTCCTTTTGATTCTGTAGGATCGTTTGCACGACCAAAACGAGTCGTTCAGAAGAGTTCTAATCAATACGAGAGGCGGAAACAAACGTATCGACTTTGAATCAGCTTGATATACACTCTAATTTTCTTGTTTATTGATATAACAACGTTTTACAGCCTGAAGACACTTCGGCAGCACCTCGGTACCGAAATCAGGAAGTTACAAATGAAATGATCAAGACACCTATATATAGAGCATCCATTTGGCACGAAACAGATCAAACGAAATGGCCAGCTTCATTTCGTACGAAATGGATATGTTTCCATTTCGTGCGAAATGGCTCCTTTCTATATGTTTTTCGTTTTTTCTCGTAAAACGTGCCCTGATCTATCTCTCCTATTACAAGACTTGATACAAGACGAAGTCAACAGACATATACACCAATAGACTCCCCCTTGGATGTTGACGAAGTCTTTGGTATGAGTCTTCAGCATGTCGACTCTTCAGTCTTTATCAGTCTTCTCGCTCTCTTCAAAGTGTCTGACATTATAAGCATCCTATCTCTATCTTCTTCCATCAGCTTCTAAACTCCCTCTTGGATGTTGATCTTATAATCTTTATCATCAGAATACGAAACTAGCTCTACTATCTTTTGACTCCCCTTTGCTAGCAGACTCCCCCTTAAGTTGTTCCGGGACAGCAATCTGACATAGCTTTTGCTGTAGGATCGAGACCTGGCTCAAACTCTACTCAGGCTTTATGCTTGGGGATCTTCACAAGTTCAAAACATCTCCTGGCTCTTCATAGAAACAGGATCAGGAACCTGGCGACCTGCACAAAAACTCTACCTAACAATAAGATTTAATAGATTTATAAAAACACTTGTAGATATTATTCAACATGATTTTACATTTTTAATCTCTGATGACCACTTGTAAGAATACTATTCAAAATTTGATTTCAACTTAATGAACCATTTAATCTTTTCAAAATCAATTCTCATTTCAAACAAACTCTCCCAAACCTTTTGTTCTTCATGTTTAGCATTCGGAATTTTGAACATCAGCTTTCCAACATCAGTTGTCGAAAATAAGATGATATAAAATATGTTTGACTTTTTCAAAATTTTATTCTAAAAACACAATCTTTTTGGGTTTTTGTTTTTAAAGAAATGCAGTAAAGAAATATTTACAGACAATATTTTTGTGAGTTTGTGTAAGAGGATCATATCAGTTTTTGAGACCAATCACTAGCACCGTTGAGCTTTAAACACTTTAAGTTCTAAACGATTCACTTAGATTGACGATACTAACTCAATCTAAAAACTTTCGAAATGCTTACCGATACGTTAAGGTATATTAATTTTGAACTAAATTCATATGGACCCCACGATCTCAGCATATCCCCTCATCATGCAATACACTGACTCAAGTAATGCCTTTAAACTTTAATCAACTGTGATATGTGCGAAAACAACGCAGAATGTTTAAACATTAACAATCAGGTCGATCTTTTGATACGCAGAGAAAGTCCAATGTTTAAACAAAATAAGAAATAAAAACAAGTTGAATATGTTTAGATCTTAACCACCAGTTCGATATTCACATATACGCAGAGGTGATCCAAGATTTAAACGAAACACCAAGAAAAATAAAGCAGAACATTCATGCACTAACATCCAGTTCGATACTCACGTATACGTAGAGGATGTCCAATGCTTGAACAAAATAAAGAAATCAAACAAGTTTAAATCGTTGCAAAATGAAATGCACAATCACAGTGACTTTTTCAGCAAGTTGTGAAAGTTCACAAACTGACCGGTTTTTATGCTCTTTTAGCATTCAGCGATTACTGAGTAGGTACACAGTCATGAAGGATAAAACTAAGTACTATGCTTTCAACCGCGTTTCCCACTAGAACTAGGCTTTTTCATTTATTTTGTATCGTTATCGCAAATCTACTAGTCTAGCTGAGCCTATCGTCACATCTTTAGTGAGACCGTTTATCACATTTTAACTTTCCATTTCTTTAGCGTACTGTGACAGTCTAACTGATGTACTATCATTTCCCTTTTTTCACAACAAAACTCTTTTTCATTTTCTCATGTTTTTGACATTTTCAAATTTTCAAATGTTTTTTGGATTTTCTGAAATTTCTTACTCCCCCTAAAATTCAAAACCATTTAAAGAAAATTTGACAAAGTGATGTGAATTGCTTCAATTCGCCATTCACTTGGCATAAACAATCAGAACTCCCCCTGTCAACCAACTATTTTCACATTATGATTTCAAAACACTTAAGTTTGTTTTAATCAAACGGTTTTTCCGGAAAATTAGTTTGTGGGGTTTCATCACATTGTCTTTCAACCACTTGTATGAAAGTTAAATCAAGTTCAAGTTAATAACCTTGATTAACCACTTGTAGGTGAAAATCCCTTTTTCAACCACTTGTAGGTTCACTTATCAACCATACCATTTGTAAATCGAAATATGACATTTTTCAATTTTAAGAAAGATGCAGATTCATGCTCCACGATTACCAACTTGGGAGCTCCGGCAAGTCGGGATTTTTACATATGGAATACAGACACCCAAGCCTGACCAGCTTTGGGTGTGACCTTTTCAGTTTCACTTGGGGTTTCAACATTTCTTTTTTATTCATAAAAATCTTTTACCCCTTTGGCCCTACCATCGACCATTTTTCCAAAAATATTTTTCACTTTGTCATTGAAAACCTTTTCAACATCAAATTATTTCTTTTCAGAATAGAATTGATTCGAAATTTCCACTTTACCAACTTTTTGTTTAAAATTTTCAGTTCGCAATGGTGGAAAGTTGACATCATTCATTGGCGGAACTGAATTTTCTCCTTTTATCTCAACTTGTGGCTCCTCTGACTTTGACGAGTCAGATTCATCGCCAGATTTCACATCAGATTTCTTAACAACCCACGCTTGGTTGTCAAGATTCACCCTTCTTTTGTAAAACCTTTTCGAACATTCACCAACTTCATATGTTGAATTTTTAAACATTTTGAATTTTTCAGTTGGTGGTTCTGTTTTATCAACAACTTTCTCTTTGAGTTTAGAAACAACTTCCTGTTTTGTGTTGGTTACCTTTGGACAATTCCAGGCGATGTGACCAACTTCTTGACATCGGTAACAAGTTCTTGTCTCCTTTCTCTGATAAGCTCCATTCTTCTCAAACTTTTGTTTTTCTGCAAAGAACTCTTTGTTCGATTGTTTCCAGAATGAGCTCTTCTCTTCTTCTTCTTCTTCTTCTTCTTCTTCTTCTTCAGAACTTGACCTTGAAACAAATATTGTTTTTGTTTTAGAAATTTTCTCATTTTTATGATTTACGGATGGAATGAATCCTAAACCTTTCTTTTTAAAATTACTGTTATGGTTTGGTTTCTTTTGAAAACCAGAACCAGAACTGTAACCTTTTTTCTTGTTCAATCTTTGTTAAACTCTTGAAGTGTATTTTTTAGGTTTTTCAGTTAGATTTACATCTTTTATTTCAGAAATATTAATTTCTGTTAATTTGAAAACCTTTTTAATCTTTTCAATTTGAACACTTCTTATTGGAAATTCTTCATCAGAATATAATTTGTCTGAATCATTCAAAGTATATGCCACTTTGATTGGTTCATCATTCAAATTAGATTTTGATAATATAAATTCTTTATTGTAAACCCTTTTGACAGATGATTTTGAACTGTTGACTGCTGAACTCGAACTTTCAGACTCAAACTTTGACTCTGACTCCTCATCCTTATCCAACACTTGATCGACCACTTTCTTTATTAACTCAGACTCATGATCAGTGTCAGACGATGTGAATATGACGTCAATGTTGTCTGGTAAATCAACAGTTGTTTCGGACTTTAACTTTATATTGACTTCCTTTTTGACTTGTTCCTCATTTGGGTTTTCTGGGAAAATACCCTTCCCAGATCGGAGGCGGACACTTGTTATAATTTGCACTTTGTTTCTTACCAGTATCCTTCTCTTCCGACTTCTTGTCCTAAAAGGCTTCAAAACCTGCAACAGTTGGATGAATTCTATCAATCAAATAATCAGAACTTGAATAACTTTGCAGCAATCGTCTGATTCTTTCATTTTCTATCTTTTCTGTCTCCAACTCCTGCTTCAGCTTTGCACACTCCTCAATATAGTGATTGATAGCCTTCTGCTTAGACATTATCACTGCATTCATCATGGGTAAAGCATCTTCTCTTTCTGAGTTTGTCTTTTGCAAACTATTCACCGTTCTGTTCAACACATCATACGATTCTTTCACATACTTAACATCGAACAATAATTTTTCTTTCATCTTGTCAAGTTCACTAAACTTCTCATCTTTCTCTTCACAATGTTTGCATGGTTCCAAACATTTTAGACAAGGTTTCATGATCTCAACAATTTTTTCAACTTCGATAATCTTTTCAACTTCGACTATCTTTTCAACTTCGACTATCTTTTCAACTTCAACCACCTTTTCAACAACTTTAACTTCTTCACTCTGTTTAGACTTCTCTTCTTGAGCAACATTCTCGCATTTTTTCTTTTTCTGATCTTTTGCTGCTCGCTTCTCCTTTAGTTTCTCCAATCTATCTGCAAAATAAATTTTGAAACTTTCAGGAGATAATTGAGTTTTTCCAATGTTTATTTGTATTTCTTCTTCATCATCAATGCTATCAGTTGATGATTGATCAAAGACTGTTGTCTTTTCTGAGCTTTCTTCTGAAGAGACAGACTCTTCATCTTGACTTTTCTCATTATTGGCAAACACATCCATCCATTCCTTCATCAAATCTGGTTCTTGAATGATCTGTGCAACGAAAGCTCCAAGCTTGGAAACATCCGGAATGTATTTGTCCCAGCTAAAACCTTCTGCCATTCTTTCATCATCTTGATTAACTAGATAAGCTTTCTTCTTTCCATCTTCAATAGCATGAGATGATGATGGTTGTTGAGCAACTTGTTGATATATAGCTTTCCGATAATAATCATTATTCTCGAACGGATTCTGAGCTCCACCTGCTTCTCGATTGGTACATTCCCTTTTAAATGTCCTTTTTCCCTGCATCGAAAACAAGTAACTTTAGATTTATCAAAACCTAAAGTAGAAACATTAGCATCATGAAAGTCATCTCTTCCTGTAATCAGCTTAAATTTCTCAGCTCTCCTCAACACACTCGTTAAACACCACTTAATATCCATAAGCTCCATTTCCTCAGCATCGATCTGATCATAATCATCTTTTGTTAGCATAGGATTTCCGATCCTTCCTGCAACCAAACCCTCATATGATTCAAACACTGTAGCTAGTAATGTCATATGACCTTTAGCGACTTCTTCAGAGAATTTTTTACCGTTCTGAAGATGCAACGCGATGTTGCAATGTATCACATTACCACACTGTTGTTTAAGCTTTGAGACTGATAACTTGAGGTTGAAACATTCGGATTAACACTCGAGTATGAAGAAAATCCACTGTTGCTGATTGGACTTTGATTGAATGATCCAGATGAGTTTTCTGCGCTGAAAGCGGTTTGGACCTTCGGACTTGTTTCAATATTCTGAACATTCCCTTTGTAATACATCTTGATGTCTTGTTGACCACTTGGATTGTTCATTCTCGCTATCTTTTGTTGTTCAAGATCTTGTCCTTCAAGTTTTTCAATGAACTGAGAAATTGTCAATTTATCATATTCTCCATTGTTCTTTAAGATCATCAGATATGTACCCCATTCTTTCTGAGGTAAAGCATCAGCTAATTTGTCAACCCATTCTTCTCGATCTTTGTTTATATCTAACAGTAACATTGAACGCACTAAATGACAATATCTCTCAATCAGTTTCTTTGTAGTTTCACCCTGCAAGCTTGAAAACAAATCAAATTCTTTCTTTAATAATGATTTCATACTCCTAATCGTCTCTGTACTTCCCTCAAACTTAATTCGAAGTGCTTCGCAAATCGAACGTGAAGTACCATCGTGTTGAAGTAATATAAAGATGTCTTCTTTCACAGCTTGCTGGAGTAAGCTGATCATCATTTTTTCTGCCTTGTACATGTCTCTCTCTTTATCCGACAATTCAGAAATAGTTTTGATAACCCCCACATCTGTACGAGGTTTAACATACTTTTTCTCAATACACTCCCAAGACCTCAAATGATTTGCTTGAACCCAATTTTCGAACCGGTCTTTCCAACAATAGTATTCTTCAATGCCCATCAACTTTGGAGGTTTCTATAACGTTCCTGTTTCATTTTCCATGTTCACGCTCTGAGCAATGGTAACAGGAGTACCCGGGGCAGTAGCAAATGCGTTGTAAAACTCTTTTTCCATGTTCAGTTATCAAAAATTCACAAACACCCTCTTTCAAACGAAATGAGAATCTCACACGAACTGGAGTTGAAGCGAAATGGTCAATTCGTGCGAAATGGAGATCTGAAATACAGTTTCAAGTGAAATAGGCACTTTCAAACGAAATGAACACTCTTGGTACGAAATGGATGTGATTCGTGCGAAATGGGTCTACTACGTCCAATCCGTGCGAAATGGAAGTAATTTCAAGCAGAATGACACTTTGATGCGAAATGAGTTCACTTCGTGCGGAATGGAAGCTCAATTCGTACGAAATGGTGCTGATGTCATCCAATCAGCTGGATTTTGACAAATTGATCAGATTTTAGGTTGATTTTAAGTTTGATTCTTTCAAGGGTTTGTTAAAACAGTATTACGTGTGATATGAGTGAAAATCAAGCCATTTTATCTATTAAATATTGTTTAATTTTGAAAAATCTTGTAAAAGAAGGTGTAGAAATCAAAATTTTGATAAAATCAAGCTGAATTGGTAAGAACTCTTCCTCCTGAGCTCTGATACCACATGTAGGATCGTTTGCACGACCAAAACGAGTCGTTCAGAAGAGTTCTAATCAATACGAGAGGCGGAAACAAACGTATCGACTTTGAATCAGCTTGATATACACTCTAATTGTCTTGTTTGTTGATATAACAACGTTTTACAGCCTGGAGACACTTCGGCAGCACCTCGGTACCGGAATCAGGAAGTTACAAATGAAATGATCAAGACACCTATATATAGAGCATCCATTTCGCACGAAACAACTCAAACGAAATGGCCAGCTTCATTTCGTACGAAATGGATATGTTTCCATTTCATGCGAAATGGCTCCTTTCTATATGTTTTTCTTGTAAAACGTGCCCTGATCTATCTCTCCTATTACAAGACTTGATACAAGATGAAGTCAACAGACATATGCACCAACAGATTCATACAAACCCTAGATGATCCAAACAATTGATTGTATGTGATTGATTATGCCAATGAATACGTACTTGCTTAGACAAATGATTGTGCAATGATTGTTTGATAATATAACACTGCTAGATTGATTGATTTGATACCTGACATTATTGATTTTTGTGCATCTGGGGTTTCTGTTCGCAAAAACGTTAAAGAAATGGATTTCTGGATGGTCAGACTTTGTGAAGTCACAAAATTGTCTGAACTTGTGATTAAATTAGAGTGTCCAAATTTGTTTAACTAGTAACTGTCCAAACTTGTTGTTTATTAAAGGGTCCAAACTTATTGTTTCCTCTATGGTCCGCGCTTTTGTTTCTAAAAGGGGGTCAGTACTTAATCAAGTCCGAACTTAAATGAATATTATTAATGAAATGTCCGAACTTAATGGGGTTTATGTGGTCCACATTTAATAGTGATGTATGTCCGCACTTAAGGTTCCAAATCGGTCCGCATTTAAGGAGTATTATGTAAGTCTGCACTTATCTTTCAAATACGAAGTCCGCACTTATCTTTCAAAAGGGTATCCGCACATAAAATGATACATGTGTATGCGCTTAGAATGAGTCCGCACTAAAAATGATTTCATGCGTCCGCACATAGAATGACCTTACCTGTCCGCACATAGAATGATTACATGGATCCGCACTTAATGTACACCCATATGTCTGCATATAAGTTGAGTTAAAGGTTCGAACATATTGATTTTTTAAAGTGTTCATACTTGTTTTATTTAAGGTTACATGATCAGCACTTGTAATATGTGGACATGTGTGAATGAATGATGTTTTTTATGCGCTAAAAGTAGTTTAATAAAAAAAACTAAAATTAACCTAACTCTAGACTCAAAGTAATACTCTAGACTCTCTAAACTCGACTAAACTACTATCCGGCAAGTGAACCGATCGACTCTATTAAAGCTAAGTAAGTCTGGATATCGAACCCACTAGACTCTAATTAATTACGCTAATTACTTAATCTAGACTGACTCTGATGCAAACATAACTATTTTTATGTTTTAGGGGGGGGTTCTAGAAATCCTAAGAATGTAATTAAAACTAAATTAATTAACTAAGCTAACTAACGAATTACTGTGAACTTCTTTCAGATGACGAAAACACTACCTAGACAGGAATCCTGATTGCTTTTAGTTAAGATTATATTTGGAAGTTGTCTACTATGGAACCAGGATCTTAATATTCTCACCTCTCGGGAAATCTAAGTGTCACACCCCCAAAATCCACCATGTGGAGTATCACCGCTTGGAGGCGTGACATGACCAGGATCCAATCATATTGAACAATGTATTTAAGATAGATAAAATCCAACCACACAATATAATTGGTGATCAAAAGCTAGTTATCAAAGTTCAAATTAAACAGCTGAAGCATAAAACGTGAAACCAAAACATAAGTCTTATAAGTTCATAAAGTCCAAATATTAAGCACGGGACATAACAGTCCATATCCCACAACTACCACGCCTCACTGTGCAAGCTCCATAGATACCTAACGACCTGTAAGGCATGTAACAAGGAGTCAACAACAAAGTTGAGCGAGTTCACAGTTGGGTGTTCGTTTTAAGTTGTTTCAAAAACATAGTGTTTGTTTAGTTGGCTTACTTGTCGTGGGGGTTACCCCATAGTTGAAAACATGATTAGCCAATTCCTTCTTTCCCAAACCATATCCATAATTAGTGGGGGCTTCCCCATGTGAACCACTAGACCGTTACCATATCGACTACTAACGAAAGTAAGGTGTGCCCTACGTCAATGTCTATCATCATTGACAGTTTGCCATAGTCCATTAGTACACGCCCGTCCGACTGGCACGGTGTGAGGTTTGTTAAACCTAATAGCGCTATTAACTAATGACCCGCTCGCCATTGGCCTCGGCGATTAAGTCGATATAAAATGAGGGACTTAACGATAGAGTTTTGTATAGTAAGTTTTAAGGTTGTTGTCCTACCCAAGGAGGACGAACGTACGTATTCTACCCAAGGAGAATACGCAGGATTAATATTGGCATCCTACCCATGGAGGATGGCGGTACATATCCTACCCAAGGAGGATATGTAGGTTCTGTTTTAATTCTTTAACCCATTCCCAACCACCGGGAATCCCATGCCTTAGAAAGTGTGTGAACTCACCTTGGTTTGCTCGGTTAGATTAGTTACTCTAATAATCAGAAATCAAGCATGTCCTAATAAGGTACAGATAACAATCAGTTTCTCGTGCATGCATAACACGTATCCTACGTACGGTTTATCTACTCATTACTTCTTTCACGTACCACACAATTCTAATGTTAAGTTATATTATTTTATCCTCAAATAATATATAACTATCACACAAAATAATCAAGTATCCACACAATGGTTCTAGTATAAAATATATATTCTAAACATATATTTATCCATTTTACTTGTAAAATCAACCTCCGATACTTTGTATTTTTGTAACAAAACTCATGGCGAAGTTTATTTTGAAAAACAAAGTTAAAACGTATTTGCGAACACTTATGAGAAAAATAATTTCTAAGTGTTGGAATTTTTAGAAAATTTCTCCATAGTTTCCTTTGTAAATGGAGGTGTCCATGCTAACAAGCATATCATTTTCTTTTCCGAAAATTATTCAACAATCAACAGCAATTTACCAAGAGCAAAGTATTCCATTTACATACCAACATGAACTTGATGTTTCATAAAAACGCGTAGTAACTTGGTATGGCGTTTAGTGGGTTTAGTTACCCTCCAAAGTGTGTCTACTTTATTTAAAATCTCATTCTCGGGATTTTTGGATGTTCACAACTTGTGAACATATTTTACAAAAATATTTATTTACCACATTTTCTTGTTCCAAAAATATTTCTACACTCATTTTGTCACTAAAAATAGTGTAGGTTTACTAAAAATCATAAATTTTCAAGAATCATCTTTTCAAACTTGGTTCCTTTAGAAAAATCATTCACAAGTCTTGGATCTACAAGATTACTAGTTCACTTTTTTTGTTATTTTACAAGAAATCCTTTTATGTTCAAGTTCATGTCTAAATATGGAGGTGATCATTTTAGGTAAAGCCCTAATAACCTCCCAACTTGTTAACTCATGTTTTTAATCATGATTTAACAAGTTCCACATGATGATTAATCATCATATTACTAAGAATCAACAAGTAACCATCAACACATTCAAGACTACATCATACTAGCATTATTTCATCTTGTTTCATCCATTTTCATATTATGTAAAGCTTTATGCTCAAGATTTATGTGCATGATCTTTTAGCGTTCATATGATTTCTTCAAGACATATCTATTAACCACTAAAAACATGAAGTATCAAAAGTTTAAAGAGGTCTTACAACTAGCTTAAAGCTAGGGAAGAACACTAGTGAAAATGTAATGGATAATAGCAAACGAAGGTGGTTCTTCAAGTTCCGTGAGCACCGAGCCTCGTTGATGATCTTGTTACACCTTGAAGTACACTTGGAATGAATGGATGAAAACCGAAAAAATGGTGAGTGTGGGGAGGGTGTTCGGCCGCAAGCTTTGTAGAGAGGGAGAGAAGTTGCGGTGTAGTGTATTGGAAGATGAAGATACATATGATGCTTATATGCTCTAATTCTTCTATTGTCCAAAGGTTCTTGTATCCAAGAAGTACATAGCACATCTCAACAAATCCAAGAAGAAGATATGGAAGATTTAGGAGATTTAAGTTAATCTTTGGGTGGGGCCACCTTGGGTGAGCCGTAGGTTGACATGGGGGGGGGTTAAATGAAAATTTAAATGGTAAGATGTGATTTAGTGGAAGGTTAAAGTGGTAAGTTTAGTGTTTAGTGTGTACCATGTATTTTGTAATGTGTTAAAGTGTTCGGGAACCATAACTAGCTCAGAAAAAGTGAAACAATGTTTCTGGTAATATTTTAGTGTTCCGGGTAATGTTCGGTTGTTCGGTTAGATACCGTTCTGTTAAAGTGCTAAGTTATTCCATATAGTGTCCTATATATATCTTTTTGTAACACTTTTAATTCCCAACACTTAGGAAAGTATACAGGACTATTTAGTCAATTTTCTGCACAAGACTAGTATGTTAACAAGCACATGCAGTAATCAGAAAGCAGTTAAGTAATTCAGCACAGTCATCAAGCACTTTAATTAACATTAATAAATCGTACGGATACATGTAATTATGAGGGTTGTCACATTTTCCCCCTGTTAAGAAAATTTCGTCCCGAAATTTAGCGCGTGGTTACTGAGGAAGCTAGTTAAGTTGCATGGTTTCCTGGTTTTCCTGGGGTGTCACCCTAAGGAACCCTAACCCTTCTCAAGAGCACGCTATGATCCCCTAAAGGTTGTTAAATTACCGGTTATTAGACTCCTTTTCAATACATCTAATGGATTTATAAAAGTATCCTACAAGGCTCACTCCCTGTCGAGATCTAAACCTATGATAGACTTGTTTTCTCAGTTAGACTTGCTAGACAGCAGCCAAAAGGTTTACTTCCTAAGAAGGACCCACCTTACGGTTTAATCACATAGACCTAGCAATAATCTCACACCTTGCAGCTATTGATGATTAGTAGAACACTTGACTTTGTTAGATTACCGAATATTACTTCTAAGGTTAGTTACGTAATTTAACCTTAAAGAGTTAAAGATTTATTATGTGATATAAACACTCACTTAAATCTAAAACCCTAGCACGACTCTATTATGTGATAAAGACCGTCACCAAGAATCATACGAAGCAATAATCAATATTCAAACAATATCAAGCGCGCATATACATCTAACCGATAGAACAAATCATTTACAGTTCGTAAATAATCCATAGCTTCCATAAATCCATAATATAATCAAAACAATAGCAATCAATCATCCATGTCTAGGTAGTTACAAAGATTTAGCCAAGAATAGTCATGAAAAACATCAAAATCTAAGTGTTAACGAAAACGCAAAACATGACGGTGAGAAAAATACGAAAGTAAAGACACCCGAATAGCGAATATGCAACCCGAATGATTCCCGCTCTTCGTATCTTCAACCGGTAGCTTCCAGTGCTCGAAAACGCTCTGAAAGTACTCTGAAATTCGTCCACAGCTTGCGCAATTCGTCACTAGGGTTTTTGGAATGATTAATGACTTTTTATAGCAAACCCTGATCTTGAAATGGAGATTCGCCGCCAAACCACCCCGTCGCGTCGCGCTACGGGTAAGTCCTCCTGTGGTCGCGTAGCGCGACGGAACAATGTGTCAAAAATATATTTGTTTAATCCTCACGGGGCACGACAACATGACTGGATGGTGGTGGCACGACACGAGGCCTTGATTTTCCCAGAGCTCTCCGTTTTTTATCCGCTTCATCCTTGCAAACATCCAGAAATTATTCTAACTCCCAAACTCAGCTCATTCTTCTTCGTTTTGCAACATTTTCAGCACCAACGACCTGTAAAACGAGATTTGATCAACGTAACGAAATTCTAAACAAAATCTAAACTAATGAATACAAAATATGCACAAACTCTACATGATAAATAGATGTATTTTGCAATACATCAGTTTTCCTTGTCTGCACATGTATGAAGGAATGATGTTAGTATATGTTTGAAAGTGTAAAAGGTCCGAACATAATAAGAAAGCTTGATATATTATAATTATTTGTCAGAAGTTAATATGTGGACATCCAAGCTTTTAATTTATATTGATCAGAACTTGTATACATGGGATTGGGCAAAGATTCACAATCTACTAGTGGGTCCGAAATTTTGATTTTAGTTTAAGAACATTTTGAACAATTATTAATGGAACAAAAGCAATATGTTTATATATTTTAAGAGTAGGCCGCTTAGTTATTCTTTTAATAACATCACCACCTTTGAATATTTTTCTATGAGGTCACCCCAGATATGGATTATATGTGAATAGTGTTAATGTTCAGAATATGTCACCAACTAGAGACTTCGCTATATGTATTATTACATCTCAACTTGTCAACCAGACCACATAAACATCTATTGTTTGGACATTAGGGTATTGCATGACCCTACGTACGCATACTTATATCTATTGTACTTTAGGTCGTATGTAACGGACCTAACAGTTAATTAACATTAGAAGTACATTATCACACCAAGAAAACTAAGGTGAGTTCACTACTCTTTCATAAGCAAGCGTCCCGAGGGGGCAAACAAACAAACTAATATTACTGGGAGGAATACTTTTAATTATTTTTGTTTAATTTCGATGTTAGTCTATAAACTCGAACTCTATCACGAAAGTCCCTACTTACATACCGAGCTAGTTTCTTGGGAGGCAACATGGTATTAGTTGATAGCGCTATTAGGCTTGACAAACCTCACACAGTACCTAGGAGGACGGGCATGAACTAATGACCTTTAACACTTTGATCAATGATGATAGACAATGATGAGGGCACCAAAAACGAACAGTCAATCGGTACATAGTTTATTTTCGTTAAACAAAACTGTGACCTCACCAGCTTTATGCTGATACACTTTTATCGCACGCTTGCAGGTCGTTAGGTCATCACATGGAACGGAACTTGCAATCGAGGGAGCTAAGGATGTCACGTGTCGTGCCATTTAATAACACGTCTAATGTTATGCTATGTTTTATGAATAGTTTGATTTCATTTACTTAGTACAACTTCAAATTCTTCTGTTGAATGTTTGCTTGTTGTAATCAGATGTTATGAAATGCACTTTTCAGGTGAATGAGATTTCAATTTTATTATCTTACTGTTAGTTCAATGAGATTAGTGGCTAGATCCTGGTACGTCACTTGCCTCGCGGTGGATTCCGCATGTGGTATTTTGGGGGTCTGACAATTTTGAGAAGGGTTTTGATATGCACTTTGTGACAACCCTCAAAATTACATGTATTCCGTACAATTTATTAATGATAATTAAAGTATTTGATGACTGTGTGGAATTATTTAACTGCTCTCTGATTACGGTGTTATACTTACATATGTGTGTTAACATAATAGTAGTATACAGAAAAGTTACTAAATAGTCCGGTATATTTTCCTATGTGTTAGGAATTAATTGCGTTACAAAAATATATATATAAGACGCCTTACGGAACAATTAAACACTTTAACGGAACAGTATCCGACCGAACAACCGGACATTACCCGGAACACCAAATATTTGCCAAATACATTGTATTATTATTTTTGGCTAGTCTTGATCCCCGTACACCATAACACCCGCTAAAATGCCTACTAACTAACATATGTAAACAATACTTGGGAACTAACTAATGTTTACCTATTTAGTTACAAAATATTTTCATTTTACCCCCCCCCCCCCCTAGTAACCGGCCCCATGTGGGGGACCCCACCACCTTGCTTGTAAAATCTCCCATATATCTTCTAGGATCTTGCTTTACTTGAGAATGTGAACAAAATATGTTATGAGATCTTTAAGTATGGAGTGTATCTCATTCCATCACTTCATATCTTTCAACTAGATCACACACCTCTCTCTCACTAACTCTTCTCTCCCTCTCTCGGTCACTTTATCACCGCCACACCACCACCATTCCATCACCATCAACCTCCACTTTCAAGTCTCTTTAAGCTTCAAAGGTGATACAAGAAGGTTGCAACTTGTGAAAGCTTCAAAAGGACCTTTGTTCTTTCTTGATCATCATCATTTCTTCATCATATTCTTCACTAAGAATCATTCCTAGCTATAAGCTAGTAGTAAGTCTTGATTTATGTCTATTTGGTGTAGTTAAAAAGATGTAATATGTTAAATCTACAAGAACACTAAAAAGGGTTTAGACAAGAAGATGAAACATGATGTATTTATGTTAGTATGAAGTTGTCCTAAGATGTACTGATTATTTGCTGAATTACTTTTTAATATTGATGCTTGATGTTGTTATGATCACTAAACATGTTAACGGAATCAATCGAACACACTTTAGAATGTTAAAAGCTGAAAACAGTTTGCTGATTGATGATTACAGCCAACTTCAGTTGGCTGTAACTGAACCTTAATAAAGCAGAAAATGTATTTTCTGAACTCTAGATTTATTTATTATGAAATACGGTTCTAATGGCACTGGAATCATAATTTTTGGACTTCGTTTACTATTTTTAAAGACCCTTTTAAAAACAGCAGCTGAAGCTGAGTTTTTGCTGCAGTAAATGGGTGATGTGTTTTTTGTCATAACTAGTAATCTATGATGAATCAGCTCATGAAATTTGTACAGTAGATGATAACTGATGTATTTGTAATTACCCCACTGGAATTTCGTAAATCGGACTCTCGATGAATTTTTAATAAATTATTCCGTGGACTGCGATCAGAAAAAGATAAATCTGAGTTCAGTCCGGAAAATGATTTTTAATAAAATATTGGTAATGAATTGGATCCCGATATTTTTAAACAATAATATTTGGATCGTTTAAGACTTTCTGTAAAAAGTTGGGAATTTTTGGAATAAGTTAACTATTTTATTAAAGTCCCCGAAAACAGCCCAGTTTTGAATATAAAAGCTGAAATGACTTAAGTCGTAAATTGCGTGTCTAAATGTCGGATATGTTATCTGTGAATGATATAACATGTTATATGTGTTATGTGAAATGTCGTATGTTTGTTTTTGAGTGGGGAATAGATGGGAAGTTATATGGGCATGAACCGTTAAAGTGATGCATGTTATGTGATAGATACGTGTAGGAACTTTGTGCTCTATTTTGAAGTCACTAATAAACTAAGTGGTAATCATACTAGGACGTGATTGACCGACCTTGACTGTTAGCTATTTTTGAGAGTCAAACCGAGCAACCGAGGTGAGTTCACACCCTTACTAAGGCATGGGATTCCTGGTGATTGGGAATGGGATTGAATAACTACTTATACTATCAACACTACTAGACTGCTTACTACTGTCCTCGGATTGGGAATGGCACTTACGTAAAACCTACGTAAATTCATACTTACTATCCTCGGATTGGGAAGGGCACTTACGTAAAACCTACGTAAATTCATACTTACTGTCCTCGGATTGGGAAGGGCACTTACGTAAAACCTACGTAAATTCATACTTACTGTCCTCGGATTGGGAAGGGCACTTACGTAAAACCTACGTAAACTCATACTTACCACTGTCCTCGGATCGGGAAGGACACTTATGGATACAACCAATCTAGTACATACAAAATGGGAAGCCCCCACTAAACATCGTAAAGGTTGGGAATCAAGGATAATGGGTAATAGATGGTGATGAAACGAACTTACGATTTCTGATACGAACTTATTAACTGAACAACCAACTGTGAACTCGCTCAACTTTGTTGTTGATTCGTTGTTACATGCCTTGCAGGTCGTTAGGTACTCATGGAGCTTGCACAGGGAGGCGCGGTCGTTGTGGAACATGGCAGTGTGTGCCATGCTAAAAACATTACTTTATTTCGTACTTAATACTTACATTGGGTTTTACAATTAAGCTTCCGCTAAACACTTAACTACGTTTTTTTATTTGAAACACCTTTCATATTGTGTGGTTGAATCTTACTTACTTGTTATGTTCAATATGATTGGTGGCTTGATCCTGGTCATGTCACGCCTCCAAGCGGTGATACTCCGCGTGTGGATTTTGGGGGTGTGACACACTTGAAGACATTGGTTGTTGCATAGTACTTGAATCAGAAAGAGTCAATTGGCTATGATATGTCACAAATGATGTGGGATTTTGTGTAGAACTTCTACATTCCCTGGAGAAGTGACCCAGTCTATGACATTTTTAACAATCAACCCTGGACTTGTCCATTTCAAATTTACCCTTACCCTCTAGCCCTGGAAATCTTCTATTAGTTTTATTGGATAATTTGTTTGTCCTCATGCTCAAAAGTGCAAGCTTGGTCTAAAAGATCAAATTCTACTTGGTCTGTTGCGTCCATGGGGTCATTTATAACTACAGTAAAATTCTATTTTCAGCAGATAATGAGTTAGAATGGGAATTAAAACTAGTTGTTATATCAACAAAGTGGCGTGATCACTCATACTGCTAGTTGATAAAGATTCATTATGACTTAAAAAAGCTAGTGTTTCCAAATGAATAATCATCGGCAACTTTTCCAACAGACAACAACTTTTGTTTCTAGGCAATATGTCTCGCAGATGTGAGGAGTCTACCATGAAGTTGAGTTAGAGTTAGTTCTTTGAAACCAACAGAATACCATAGAACTATTGCAATTGTATCCCACTTGTCAGGAAGAGATCTCAAAAATTTGTAACGCAGAGCAGGATTTAGTAAAAGTTTCATCAGCCAGCCTTAGCTCACTAGTTACGCAATTAAATCACTCAAACTATTGAGTCAGAGATTCTACCCTAACATGGGTGAATGTTTCATACTGTTGTTTCAAAAATTTTCTCAAATTTTCCTATACTTCGTCTGTACTACCAAATTGTTAGTTCAAAGTCTCCCACAATTCTTTGGCATTCTCACAATGGAGCAATCCAACACAGATTTCATTGGGTAAGGCCATGGCTAGTATCCCGAATGTCTTAGCATCAAGCTCGAAATTTAGGAAATCTCGCTCAAAATAATCAGTGGGCTTCTTAGGAACATTGACATTTGTTTGTTCAGTACTCAGTGTAGAGGTTATATACGAACCAAAACCACAGATCTCCAATAAACTGTATACCACTGGGATAAGTGGTGACACATTCTTGGTTTCCAGATTTTAAATTCATGGCGAACGACCATCGGAGGCTTGTTTGCCGATCCTGTATTATGGGGTTCATGAGTGATTCACATCTATCTAAATTCTATTAAGAATTACTTAGAAAATAGAGTATCTGGACAATTTAATGTTCCGATTAGTCTAATTTATCTCAAGTCCTTTTGATCAGCCAATTAGTTATCAATATGGGTTGGTTTGTATTCTGAATCAACGTTTAAGTCAACCCAGTGTAACCTCGCTATGAAACCAGTTGTTGGATGTTAGAGATATTAAATTGTGTGTGTTTTTTGATAAACAGTTTGAAATTAACAAGTAATTAAACAAACAATGACAATAAACACATCATTATAGACACTACTAGATTTGGGTATGATTGTTAAAGATTCATGTATTATTTATATGTCTGAATACAATCAATTGTACATAAGTACCCCCCCTCACTAGGCGAACTCTCTCTCTGTCTCTCTCTAAGTACTTCTGTTTTTAGCTCTTAGACTTACATTTACAAATTACAGAGTGAACTATTTGTAAAGGAGAGAACTGTTGGTGACATCACCATGAAAGTGACCCTAAACAACACATTTAGCATTGTAACTGCCAGTAATTATGCAAAATTATTGGGTAATTAGTAAATAAACAACTAAAACAAAACTACTATAAAATTACAAGTAAACAGCTGGAATCTAGTACTTCTGGTCTTTCTTTGACTTGTTGACTTGGTCTTCAGTCTTCACTTTGTTGACTTTGATTGTTAACTAGTTGACCCAACATTTTTCATTCCAGCACTTATACATGTTGTCTTATATCTTTAGGGTAGCAGTTCTTTGTTCCAGTATTTTAGTTGGTTGTTAGGATCACTTTCAAGTGAGGAAACTTCTGGACATTGAGCTGTATTCAAACTTATTCCATCTGGCAGGGAGAAAGTTTCCCTTAGGTTTTAGCTTTTATCATGTTCAGATCTTACATAACCCAACACAAACCCTAGTGGTGCACATGAAAATACAAATAGTCGGCTGACCTGTACTTTTATAAAAGCACAACTCTTACAAAAGTAACGCTACAAATAATAACTACTATTGCATCTCTACATTTTGACCCCATGGACTTCTAAAACTATTCCAAAATGTCCGAACATGTAATCTCATATACCAATGGTCTTAAACGGTCCTAACATTCACATTGACATGAACCAAGCAAACAACATATTAACAAAATCATGATCATATTTTTAGATGAGATTTTAAAGCACAAGCTTTAGCGGCTAGATTTGAAATTGATCGAAGTGGAAGAGGTGTTGCGGTGGCTATGGTTAGGATGGGTAGAGACTAAAGCACAAATTTATCGCAATGAAGTACATAAATGAGTTCAAATGAATTTTCAACACTTTTCTCATAAATTTTAGCGGTGTTTTTTTATAAGATCCTGCCTATTGTTTTTAACAAAAAGTAAATTACATTTAAGCCCAACTCAAGGTAATTTATTAGCCCAAGTTAATATTTAAGGCCAAATCAACATTTAAGCCCAAGTCAAACAAATTTATTAGCCAAAGTCAACATTTAAGGCCAAGCCAAGGTAATTTATTAGCCCAAGTCAATATGGGTTATGATATTACAAGGATTTTGGGTCATGGGTTATAATGCCAGAACCCATATCACCCATCACTCATGGACCATATGACTTATAAGTGTTGTAGGGTCACACTAGTTGTGGGTTATTTGTTGTAAGATAGGGGTTATATGGGTTATGGCATTACAAGGTTTCTAATTCATGGGTTATAATGTCATAACCCATATCAACCATGGCCCATATGACCAATAAGCCTTGTAAGGATCACACTGGTTATGGGTTGTTAGTTGCGAGTTAGAGGTGACTTGGGTTATGGCATTACAAGGCTTATGGGTTATTATCATCATCATTGCCATATGCGTCATCGTCATGATCATCATCATCATATGAGTAATCATCATCATATGGGTTAACATCATCTTCATCATCATCATGATACATGTTATCATTGTCATCATTGGTATCATGATTATATAGGTTATCATCATCATATGGGTTGTCATCATCGTCTTTGTTATTATCACCATCATCATATGGTTTATCATCATCTTCATCTTCATCTTCATCTTCATCATCATATGTGTTATCATCATTATCGTATGGGTTAGCATCATCATCATCATATGGGTTATCATCATTGATGTTGAAGTGTGTCGGTGTGAGTATATTTTTAGTTATATTTTTAGCTCTATTTTAACTCACCGATTTCAAGTTTTAAATTTATAAAACTCGATATTTTACTATCACTCTACACATGTTAGGGCAAGTGCACCCATCGCGGACATAGTATAGTGATGGCAAGATACCGAGGTCGTCCAAGGACACAAGAGCTTTTAGTACCGGCTTATCGTCAACGTCTAATCGAACCAAATTTTTAGAAAAGATTTTTAAACTAATAAAAAGATAAAAAAAAAAGAAAATAAAAATAAAATAAAAATGATAGACAAGAAAGAATCACTTGGATCTGACTTATCTTCCGTGTACCCTTATGATGATTTCCGCACTTTGGGCATTATAAGAGATTATCTTAGTCATAGTATTAGACCCCTCTTTTAAAGGCGATGTTACCCTCAACCTAGTGGTTTGAGTCAGCAGGGATACAATCCCACTAGGTCGGAATATTGAAAGATAATTAAGTAAGTTATTAATGCAAAATGTGGTGGCCCCCTTACGGGCAGCTGGCACCCTCAACCCGTTGGTCTGAGTCAGCAGGGATACAGTCCTCACAGGGTTGGTTTAAAGTTTTAATAGTAGGTTATGAATAAGGGGTGCAAGTGATTTCTTAGTCTCAGTCGGGCCAGTCATTCCCGGCCAATCCATGGAGTAGTACTAAACTTGCACCAGGTTCTCGCAGGATCTATACACTGAACGAGACATAGAATTACCCAACCACCCTTCTAACCCCCTTCCAAGTAGTTAACATGCTTTATATAGACCGTAAAGACACGAATATGTGAATAAACGACATATGCAGAATGGTTAAATAGATTCGCCTTCAATATAAAAACTAATTATTAAATTCATTAATACATACCCAATTAAAAAGTAGCCAAAGATTGGAAATCATAAAAGAAGTACATAAAATATATGTCTTTACCAAGTGATGTAAGAATTTAGCCAAGCATGGCCTTTTTTTGACAAAGATTCTTACGATCAATCTTGGATCCCGAGACTACACACACACTCTAAAGATGGAAAAATGGATGATGGTGTTGTAGTGGTGGTAGAGTGGTGGCAAGTGAGAGAGAAGTGGTTTGCTAAGGGATGGTTTGAAGTTTTACCAAGCACTTCTATTTATAGCTGTCTTCAGAAGCTTCAGCACGGCCCGTGCCCGCCCAGCACAGCCCCGTGCCCATCCCTCGACCTCTTGCTCATTAACTGCTTGTTAGATGTTGTACTAACACGGCCCTGTGTGTCAACGGCACGGACCGTGGCCAAAGTACTTGTTGTACTATCGCAGATTCTGAAAATATTTGAGTTGCCCACGCCCTGTGTTGGCTTAACACGGCTCCGTGTTGGCTGCCATTTTTCTCTTATGCAGTTGTCTTTTCTTCTGCCCAGCATCTATCTTCGGACACGACTCGTGTCTGGTGGACACAGCCCCGTGTCAGTCTTCTGTTCTTGCTATTTTGTGGTTTGGATGTTAATCGGGGCTTAGCGAGTTGCAAGAATTCCTCCTTCTTTACATTTATGTTGGATTTTGATGTCTTTTTGCTCTTTTTGCAAATGTAAGCTCTTTTAACCTAGAAAATCAAAAAGGAGAGCTTTTTCCAACATTAGTACTAAAAAAGGGTTGCTTTTACTCCGTATTTGATATAATTTATATGTTGTATTTTAATCACATTAGCTGTGACTTCAACTTTGTCCTGGGAGACATCCATGAGTAATTGAAGGCCACTCAGGTGGAGAATAAAGCATCGGGTGGAACGTATAATTTTAAATTATTCTCCATCTTGTAGTATAAGAAATTTTAAATAGAGAAGTATATAAAGAGGAGAAATGATTGTATAATTAGTGTGTTAAAATAGCATGTGAGATATGTATTTAAAAATGGAAAAAAAATAGTAGGGATACAGTCCTTGCGGGGTTGGTTTAAAGTTTTAATAGTAGTTTATGAATATGGAGTGCATGTGATTTCTTACTCTCAGTCGGGCCAATCATTCCCGGCCAATCCATGGAGTAGTACTAAACTTGCACTAGGTTCTCGCAGGATCTAAACACTGAACGAGACATAGAATTAACCAACCACCCTTCTAACCCCCTTCCAAGTAGTTAACATGCTTTATATAGACCGTGAAGACAGTAATATGTGAATAAACGACATATGAAGAATGGTTGAATAGATTCTCCTTCAATATAAAAACTAATTATTAAAGTCATTAATACATACCCAATTAAAAAGTAGCCAAAGATTAGAAATCATAAAAGAAGTACATAAAATATATGTCTTCACCAAATGATGTAAGAATTTAGCCAAGCATAGCCTTTGTTTGACAAAGATTCTTACGATCAATCTTGGATCCCGAGACTACACACACACTCTAAAGATGGAAATTGGATGATGGTGTTGTAGTGGTGGTGGTGGAGTGGTGGCAAGTGAGAGAGAAGTGGTTTGCCAAGGGATGGTTTGAAGAGGAACCAAGCACTTCTATTTATAGCTGTCTTCAGAAGCTTCAGCACGGCCCATGCCCACCCAGCACGGCCTGTGCCCGCCTGGCACGGCCCCGTGCCCATCTCTCTCTCTCTCTCCTTTGCTCATAAACTGCTTTGTTAGATGTTGTACTAACACGGCCCCGTGTGTCAACGGCACGACCCGTGGCCAAAGTACTTGTTGTACTATCGCAGATTCTGAAAATCTTTGAGTTGACCACGCCCCGTTTTGGCTTAACACGGCCCCATGTTGGCTGCCATTTATCTCTTATGCAGTTGTCTTTTCTTCTGCCTGTAACCACCCTGGTTTTCACACTCGCATTTGTTTTGACTTGCATTGTAACAAATACCGTATTTGGAATAAAACTTATTTGAACATACTTACTTTGTGCTTTTACATACTTATACCAATACAAACACGTGAAACAATTTCAAATTTGTTGAATTTTATGCTATTAAACAAGGTTACATAAACTATAAGGGCCTATTGTGACATTTTGTGAAACTACAATCTAAGGGATCTATTTGTCATTCTTTGAAACTTTAGAAATACAAAGGTTAAAAGTGCAATTATTGAAAACTACAAGTTTAGGGTCCTTTTGGTCATTTTTTTGAAACTTATATTATTAAAAATAAACATATATATTTAGTTTTAAAAGTACAAGGTTCATTTGGTCATTCTTGAAACTTAAACTGTAGGGATTTATTCTGCCATTTACAAACTTATTTTAACTATAAATCCTAACCAAGTTAAAATTTGTATAGAAATTCTTTCTTTGAGAACTAACCCAGTTAGTATATCTAACTGAATAAACCAGGGACCATTTGTGACATTTTCCAAAACTTCAGGGACCATAGTTGCATATTTTCAAAACTTCAGGGTCTGTTTTGAATATTTTTCGAAAGTTCAGGGGATGATTTTGTAAATTTCTGGAACTTGAGGGACTATTTTTGTAAAAAATGAAACTTGAGGGGCCAAAGTGTAAATATCCAAAAACCCGGTCAAAAGGGGGTCCTTCTGTATCGGACCGGCCCTTGCCGGGGATCGAACTCGCGTCTGTACGTTATAACCGAAGTGTCTTAACCAGTTTATCCTCCTGTACAGGAGCTGAAAGATATGGAACTTAAATTCTTTTATATACTAATTAGTATTTTATTATAATTAATATTAATTAAGAAAATTAAAAAGGTTTCAAAATCCAACAAACCGGTTGGAAACGGGACTCGAACCCGCGCCCCTCCGCAAACAACAGCGCGCACAAACCGGCTGGACTAACCAACCACATGTGTTATATTTAAGATCGTATAATATATATATCAACTTTAAAATAAAGCTGAAATATATACACAACTCCGCAGTTACGGGATTTCGACCAAAAATCCACCAAAACCATCCAAAATCCACTACTAGAAAATACTCATTTCTTGACGCACATTGTGCGTCATGAAACGGTAATTATGACACGCAAATGCGAGTCGTTGATCGAGGAGTCATAAAATTAACATGACATGCATTTGTGTGTCATGATTTTATGACACACATTTAATGACATGCATTCATGACACTCATTTTATGACACCTTTTAATGACATGCATTCATGACACTCATTTTATGACAATTTTTAATGACATTCGTTTACGCGTGTCATGCTTTTGATTGTTTAAAAAATATTTTTTTATAAAATTACTAATTTACCCAGCATACATATATAATTTCAAAAATAATAAATCTATTTCATAAAACAAATACACATATATATACCAAAACAACCCATTACATAATCATATGTCAAGTATATTACAAATATGTTAATGTTAAAAAAAAATTGTTTGTGAATACATTCTTCAACACCTAAAATATGGTTCCACTTAACAACAAAGGTAGCCGCATAAGTCAATCAATCGTCGCGAATGCCATCCATATCTGCAGCCGAGTATTCCTCTACTCTTCCCCCAACCAAAACCAAATGTGACACCTTGTGGCAAAACTTTTTTTTTTATTTTCTTTGAAGCAATTTCCCTCAGCAAGGCCCATGTTAGCAACAAACCAAACCAGGCTTCTCAAGTTGCCATGTACAGCATGAACCTACCTGCATTAATATGAGGAAAAATCAAATCTTGTTGAGCCACGTCAGAAGAGTTGTGTAACAAGTGTTTTTACATTTTTAGTATGACCAAAACTTGTCAGGCCAAAGTGAGTTGTCCCAAAAATCAATTATTGTGTATTTTAAAAAACATTTACATAAATAGTTAACTGAATTGATTATAATTACAAAAAAACAATACTTTTACAGAATAGCCAATGAAGGCTTGCATTTCTCTTATGAGATAAGGTTCAACTCCCACTTGGTGCAGAGTGAGGCATTGGTGGGCAATGATAGGAGACCCAGACCTGGGTTCGATCCTTGAGCAAAATGGGTTTACCGGTAATTTCACCGTCGTGCCTACGAGAGGGTGGGTTACCGGGTTTTCCCCAGAATTGGTAGTGGACTCAGGTTAATCTAGGAGTACTCTGTTTGGTCAAGTGAGTGCCCCGAGAGTGCTCGGGATTGATTATGTTGGCTGATAAAAAAGACTTTTACATAATAAAAAAAGTCAAATCTTTGAACAAAATAATCATAGAATTCTATCTTTGGAAAGTTTTCAACTGATTTTATGCATTTAGCTTGTAAAGATTTCATCATTTATGGGACTTTATACATGAGTTGCAGGTGGATGAAAAAATATAAAAAGTAAAGTAAAACACTTTCAGTTTAAAAAAAAATCTATACCGCTAATAGCTGCTTGCTTTCCACACCAAAGTTAGTTAGATGGCAGTCGCAACGGTGGTGGCGGTGGTGACGATGGCGGGTGACGACGACATTGGTGAGCGGTGGTGGCAATGTTGATGGTTGGTGGTAGTGTGTAGTGACGACGATGGTGGGTTGTTGTTTTGTTAATGAAGGGTGAAAGAGATAACGAAATGCAAAAAAACAAGGGGATGGATGGAATGATTTTGAGGGCACGCAATGCCTTATGTAATGGGCGATTTCATTCCCTCGACCAACCGAACACTATTTTCTTCATTCTCTCAGAATGGTCCATTCCACATCTCATTCATGCATACCAAACGCTAAGGGTCTGTTTAGTATGGGGTAATTGAATGTACAAAGGAATGATATAGATCATTACTATTCCATGGTGGCAGTGGTGGAGGGTGGCGGCGGTTGTGGTCGGCGATAACAGGCAGCGGTGATGACGAGGATGGTGGTGCCTGCGGCAGAGGGTGGCAGCGAGTGGTGGCAAGGGTTGGTGGTGCGAGGGCGGTGGTCAGTGGAAAATGGTGGCGACGGTGGCGGTGACGGCGGGTGGTAGCGGCGACGGTAGGTGGTGGTGGCGCGTGGTGATCGTGGTCGGCGGTAGCGCCGGTGGTCGGTGGTTCAGGGTGGGGGGTGGTGCCGGTAGTCGACAACGGGCGCAGTGGCGACAGGTGGGGGTGGTGATGAAGGGTGAGAGAGGGAATGGAATAAAAAAAACAAGGAGAATGGATGGAATGAATTTAAGATTTTTAGAGGGAATCGAATGTCTCGTGTAATGGGTGATTACATGACCTTAAACAATCAAACATGTGTTTTTCATTCACTCACAATAGTTCATCTCATTTGACCTTGTTAAATGTTAATTGTATGAGTTAGTCAAACATATTCTTTTTGAAAGGTTGATTGTATAAACTTAGTTGTAATAAACTAACATCAAATTAAATGAAGAAAACATTACAACTATTGTATCAAAGCTGGGATTAAATTTCAACTCGACCAATTCAACTATATTTTCATACACCTACACGAGATCTAGAGAGAAGTGTAAAGCTTGTATGTTCACACACTTTTTTTTTTTGCGATTTCACTATTTGATCGGCTGGGAGTTACATTGTTTCATTATTTGTCGGAATCGTCGGAATCATAACGTCGTTTTTTGAATAGTCTGAATCCTATTACTGTTGTGTGTGTGTGTGGGGGGGGGGGGGGTTGATCGGGTGGGAGTTAGGCTTTTTTGAGAGTGTGGGAGCTGAGCGGGAGACTATGAGAGACCAGGTTTATCGATTAGATAATTTAAGAATTTAAGTTAGAAGATATAATAGGACATTGCTAAAAAGATGACACAAAAAGAGTGTCATAATGTTTTTTTATGACGATAAAAAGATGACACACAAAAACGAGTGTCATAAATTTATTGAATTTTGTAAAACCATGGCACTTTTTTCTTGACACACGATTTTAAATGTCATAAAATGAGCGTGTGTCATTGTTCGCGTGTCAATATAGATCTTGTGTTTTTTATGACACTAAAAAGATGACACACAAAAAAAATGTCATAAATATATTGAATTTTGTAAACCATGACATTTTTTTCTTGACACACGTTTTCGAATGTCATAAAATGAGCGTGTGTCATTGTTCGCGTGTCAAGAGAAGTGTATTTTCTAGTAGTGATCGAATTATTTCCACTTTAAAAATCACCCAATAATTCCAAACCACTTTGCCAACTCATTGGACCACTTATTCGACATTATTCCATGCCAAATTGAATGTAAATCGGAACTTTTTATAAAAAAATAAAAAGTAGATCCAACCCACTATTTTGTGTCGAATCTGAGATCCAAACTTCGTGTATTTAAGTTCCCTACATTCCTAGCAACATTCCACACCAATTCACAATCACTCAAACATCCGAAATCGCCGGAATTCGAACCTGCAACTCGCCGGAAGTTTCAAAGTCGCCGGAGTTTAACCGATTCGTCATTTCACACATTACCGGTTCGTTTTTATTGTTCCAATTAGTTCGTTTATGCATATAGAATGTTTCCCCAAAGTTAATTTAGATATAACATAGGTTACCCGTAGAAATCACGAGTTTGACTTTTAGTTTGACCGGGTCTTCTGACTTTGACTTCTCTTTGGAGAAGATGACCAGGTCATGTTTGGTTATAAGTTTAGCAGTCCTAAACCAAACACGAACAGAAGCTTAGCCCAGTGGTAAAGACTCTGTTTGGTTACAACACAGACCCAAGTTCGAACCTTGGGGTCTGCTTTTGTTTTTAATCGTTTTATTTTTAATCCTTTTAACCTTTTCATAATTTTTATAACTTTATTATATATTGTTACCTTTATTAAAAATATATAATCTGTAAAAATTATTTATAAAACTAAATTTTATAATATTAAAACAGTTTAATAATTAATAATTCATAATAAATCCGTTTTTATGAATTAAATGCTGAAATTTTTATAAAAATTACTTTAAATGATAAACTTTACAAAAATAATACTTTTACTGATATTTTATATAATTTTGATATTTATATAATTAAATCAGTATTGTTACTTATAAATATAGTTTAATTCAATGTAATTAAATTATATAACTATATAATTTTTTAGTCAAAATTATTTTTAAGACAAAATATGCATTATTCTGAGTTTATATAAATTTAGAATCTGAATTTTTATTATATTTAATTATTTAGATAATTAAACTTATATAAACTTATTTATTGTTATTAAATCATTTTAATTCATTTTATTTGTTTAAAATGATTTCAAGATCATAATAATTATTTTAAATCAGTAATATTAAATTTCAATAATTAAAAATGTAATTTTTAAATATTCAGATTTAATATAATTATTTTGATAATTAATCATATAAATATCATATTTATTCTTTTAAACAAAATATTTATTATTTATCAAATAATATATATTTCAACCATCTAAATTAATTTGTAATTTTTAAAAATTAATTATATCACTTGTACAATATTTTACCAATAATCATTATATTTAATTACGTTATTTAATTATACTAATTAATTATATTTGATTTATTATTACAAATGTTTATATTAAAACAATTACATATCTTTGCATTTTTATTATTTATATTAAATAAATATTTTTCATAAGTAATTCCTTTACATCATATTCATTTTCCGAGTCCTCTTGTTAGGTTATCCAAACCATATAATTACCATTTAAAGAAAACACTACCGAATCCTATAGATTTAGGATTTCCAATTATCCAATTAAACATTATTGTTGACACATATTCCATATTGTTGCATGTTCAATCAATTAGAGTGACGTGGAATCTTAATTCCAAGAACTCTCACACTTTGCATACTTATTTGGACTTACCCAAAATCAAGGTGAGTTCATAGTCCCTTTTTACATTATTTTTTGGATGAAACATATGATTCATATGT
This sequence comes from Helianthus tuberosus, assembly GCA_030545235.1. Classification (NCBI taxonomy): domain Eukaryota; kingdom Viridiplantae; phylum Streptophyta; class Magnoliopsida; order Asterales; family Asteraceae; genus Helianthus; species Helianthus tuberosus. Next base: position 151,895,953 of record CM060357.1, on the reverse strand, counting down.
ATCAAAATGATTTCAATATTTTAACGATGGTTTCAAAACGATTGCGATGGTTTATACAAAACTAATAACGATTTCGATAATGTGAATGAACTTGTTGGAGGTAGTTACATAACGAATGACATTCATTAGCATTGATCAAGCCGACCAGTATTAGGTTATGGTACCATAGGATCTGACAAATCCCGTTATTAGACCGGACCCATGGTTATGTGTGGGTTAGGTGGGTAACGACTGAATCTGATGATTGTTAACTTACCCTTTGGAGGTTTGTTAATGCAAGAACGAGTTGAACGATGGACGAGTCACAAAGGTTTGAATGTACCACCAAGTGACTACTTGTATTACTCTTTTGCTTAAAGACATATCGCATGCCACAGTGTTAACTCATTTTCATATCACATTATTATTTTTGCCTAACAAAACCTATGAATTCACTCAACCGTTTGTTGACCCAAATATTTTCCCTAACATATGTTTCAGGTGACAATGTTTGATGACATGATTTGCAAGAATATTTACATAGGATTGATCAAGACTTTTGCCTTAGATTAAATCCGAACTTATCATTGTGAAACAATTTATGATGTATGTGTTTATGTACTCTTATATTCTCAGATGTGAATGCAATCTATTGAATTGAACTTAAATTATATTTCAACTTAATATAATCTCCATGTGCTCAAATGCATTCTATCAAGTTTCGTGACACCTTTGTCTTTTCCGCCTCCGGCCGGGGTGTTACAGGTTGGTATCAGAGCCATGGTTATAGGGATTTAGGTTATTAGAAATTACTTTTGACCTAGACTATAACTTACCTAGGACACTTTCCATTAGTAACTCTTCCGTTATCTTTGCCTTGTCTTCATCCCTATTCTTATCTTTTGTAACCAATGCCTCGTCACCACAGATCTCATCTTTAGATTTTACAAATGCTCATCACCTATCCTTAGGTGATTATTTTCAAAACCTCTTCTGATTTTTAAATTCTCATCAAAGTCTTGGGCTCTAATAATGAACTCGTGCAATCTTGAAGGGTGGATACCTGTATTCTGAGTTTTCTGTCTAGGTAAGCACTTCGTATAAATTCCAACTCGAGGAACCAGTTGTGCTTACCTGGGAATTCTCTGGATGAGTGTCCACTTATAGGCTAAAGCATGACTTCACTAAGTTATAAGAACCCAACTACTTTGACTTGTCATTGATGTCGTTTATTCGTGGAATAAATGATATCCATCTTGTTACGTGTTTTCTCTTATCCTCATTGATTTTATGAAACTACTTTACCCCATTATGAAATCACTATAATCTTTCTTTCAGAAAATGCCTCCATGACGAGACACACGTTTGCCTACCTGGGAACTACCGATGAGAGTACAGTATGCCTATAGGCTCAAGGCATGTTACCCTAATTCAAAAGGATTTTTTTTTCTTTTCTCCATTTCAGAACAATCCAAGTTCTAATCAACCTACGTTGTACTATTATCAATTTATTACGATACGATTCCCTCCTTTTCTAAGTTTCAAAATTTTCTCGAGACCATACCTGTCAGATTCAAATTTTCAAACTAGCTGCAGAACGTAGCATGGAAGCCCTAACCGATCCTATGGTGTAATCCGGAATCTCCTTATCTATATAAGAAACTCACTACACGAGCTAATCAACACAAGAACTACAACTTCTGATATAACTCCACACATACCCAAACTTTTCTTAGTTCAACAAAACCCCATATCCCAATGGCAAATCTCCCAGCAGCATATGCTGAATCTTCAAATGCAGCAAAAATTCATCCCTTCCTTCAGTTTGCTAATTTACACAACCGAGAGAGGTATCAAAAACTCAAGCATTAGGAAATTCTTACTATTAGCGGTATTGATTGGCAACGAATGGGAAGGTTTGATTCCAGTGGTTTGCTGGCAAGATTACTACAACCTAATACGCCCTGGCGCCGTTTCTTCGACATCCTAGAACCATCATACGATGAACTGGTGTATGAGTTCTTGTCCACTTTCTATTACAAATATAATAAAAATCTTACCAATGAATCCATTCATTTTCAACTTTGTGGGCAACTTCATACTATGTCATTAACAGAATTCGCAGTTCATCTGGGCATATATACAGATGAAGAAGTCAAACAACCCATTTTTACGGAGGCATCAACCTCTTGTTCCTCCGCGGATATGGTAGGTTATTTGCAATGCCATTCATTAAAAGAATGGCGTGTCCACAATAATTCTACGAACTTCATAGACCCTTGTTATCAATATATGCACCGTGTTTTAGCCAACACTATCACGGGGCGCAAACATAATCAACAAAGGGTTAGAACAATCGAACTTTTCTATTTGTATAGTATTTTTGAGCAAGTTCCTTGTAATATTGCCCACGAGCTTGCTGAATATTTTTCTAGTCAACAATCAAATCCTCTGAGATGTCTCATGGGAGGGTCTTACATTACAAAAATAGCACAATCATTAGGTGTCTTAAGTGATCAGATTATCCAGGGATTATCTCCACCGAAGGCACCTGGGATTGTAAATCCTTACACCATTAGGCTAACCCCTGTTCATATTAGTACACTAACTCAACCATCACAGCCGAAGGGAGCTCCAGTTATCTTAGAGAATACCTTCCCACAAAATTTACAACAATCATTTTTGCAGTTTCCTCAACCGTCTTTTTATCGGTTTGATATGCAACCACCGCTGCCATACATACAAGAACATATTACAACTAACTTATCCCAACCTTTAACACCGAACATCTTACCAAGCTTCTCACCGTTATTTTTCGAGGAGAATTCAACGATGCAAGGAACTTGGTTTGATGAAAACATGATGACTCAAGAACAGTTAGCATCAGAACCCTTTTTGCAAGCACCACTACTGCCACATTCTTTCCAGTCACTGTTGAACGAAGTAGAACAACTGCCACCAACTGATATAGCAGGCCCAAGTACGATGCCTCAAATGAATCTACCTCCAGATTCATTGGGAGTCGAAGTGACTAGGTTAAACAATCAAGTTCGAAATTTGTCTCAACAAATAAAATGGTTGACAGAAAGAAATCAATGGTTGGAAAGCATGCTGAGACAATTAACTGATCATATGCAACTGCCCCTACCACCTCCACCACCTTATAATCCTGAATTTGATCCATTACATGACTTATTTCAAATGTAAATTTGTTCAATAGACTGTCAAACAAACAATGCTATCATTGCTAATGTGAAATACGTTTTGATTCAGTTGATGTTATGTTATATTGATGCTTGTTTGATTTAAACAATACCTCAATCTTATTTGTTTTCCTCACTTAACTAGAAGTGCTATGTGAACCATGCGACGAAACGCGTAATTTTTGGTGCACACTTAATTACGGGGTTCGACGCATGAGAATCATAGTAAGCCTTGTTAAGTAAGGTGGCACATAAAAACATTATGTGGTTATGTGATTATCCATTATTTGCTTATTTGTACACACATATGTTTGCATAATATTTACATTACAAATCCAGCATAACATAGTGCCATGCAAAACAATTTCTATACAATGATCCTCGTAAATTCCTCAAAATTATCAGCACCAAACAATGATTTGATTAGCTTTCTAATCATTACAATTATATTCTACGGTCTCTTCCGAATAAATTTCGGGACGAAATTTTCTAAAGTAGGGGAGACTGTAACCACCCTGGTTTTCACACTCGCATTTGTTTTGACTTGCATTGTAACAAATACCGTATTTGGAATAAAACTTATTTGAACATACTTACTTTGTGCTTATATATGCTTATACCAATACAAACACGTGAAACAATTTCAAATTTGTTGAGTTTTATGCTATTAAACAAGGTTACATAAACTATAAGGGCCTATTGTGACATTTTGTGAAACTACAATCTAAGGGATCTATTTGTCATTCTTTGAAACTTTAGAAATACAAAGGTTAAAAGTGCAATTATTGAAAACTACAAGTTTAGGGTCCTTTTGGTCATTTTTTTGAAACTTATATTATTAAAAATAAACATATATATTTAGTTTTAAAAGTACAAGGTTCATTTGGTCATTCTTGAAACTTAAACTGTAGGGATTTATTCTGCCATTTACAAACTTATTTTAACTATAAATCCTAACCAAGTTAAAATTTGTATAGAAATTCTTTCTTTGAGAACTAACCCAGTTAGTATATCTAACTGAATAAACCAGGGACCATTTGTGACATTTTCCGAAACTTCAGGGAACATAGTTGCATATTTTCGAAACTTCAGGGTCTGTTTTGAATATTTTTCGAAAGTTCAGGGGCTGATTTTGTAAATTTCTGAAACTTGAGGGGCCAAAGTGTAAATATCCAAAAACCCGGTCAAAAGGGGGTCCTTCTGTATCGGACCGGCCCTTGCCGGGGATCGAACTCGCGTCTGTACGTTATAACCGAAGTGTCTTAACCAGTTTATCCTCCTATACAGGAGCTGAAAGATATGGAACTAAAATTCTTTTATATACTAATTAGTATTTTATTATAATTAATATTAATTAAGAAAATTAAAAAGGTTTCAAAATCCAACAAACCGGTTGGAAACGGGACTCGAACCCGCGCCCAAACCGGCTGGACTAACCCGCCACATGTGTTATATTTAAGATCGTATAATATATATATTAACTTTAAAATAAAGCTGAAATATATACACAACTCCGCAGTTACGGGATTTCGACCAAAAATCCACCAAAACCGTCCAAAATCGAATTATTTCCACTTTAAACATCACCCAATAATTCCCAACGACTTTGCCAACTTATTGGACCAATTATTCGACATTATTCCATGCCAAATTGAATGTAAATCGGAAATTTTTATAAAAAAAAATAAAAAGTAGATCCAACCCACTATTTTGTGTCGAATCCGAGATCCAAACTTCGTGTATTTAAGTTCCCTAAATTCCTAGCAACGTTCCACACCAATTCACAATCACTCAAACATCCGAAATCGCCGGAATTCGAACCTGTAACTCGCCGGAAGTTTCAAAATCGCCGGAGTTTAACCGATTCGTCATTTCACACATTACCGGTTCGTTTTTATTGTTCCAATTAGTTCGTTTATGCTTATAGAATGTTTCCCCAAAGTTAATTTAGATATAACATAGGTTACCCGTAGAAATCACGAGTTTGACTTTTAGTTTGACCGGGTCTTCTGACTTTGACTTCTCTTTGGAGAAGATGACCAGGTCCTGTTTGGTTATAAGTTTAGCAGTCCTAAACCAAACACGAACAGAAGCTTAGCCTAGTGGTTAAGACTCTGTTTGGTTACAACACAGACCCAAGTTCGAACCTTGGGGTCTGCTTTTGTTTTTAATCGTTTTATTTTTAATCCTTTTAACCTTTTCATAATTTTTATAACTTTATTATATATTGTTACCTTTATTAAAAATATAAAATCTGTAAAAATTATTTATAAAACTAAATTTTATAATATTAAAACAGTTTAATAATTAATAATTCATAATAAATCCGTTTTTATGAATTAAATGCTGAAATTTTTATACAAATTATTTTAAATGATAAACTTTACAAAAATAATACTTTTACTGATATTTTATATAATTTTGATATTTATATAATTAAATCAGTATTGTTACTTATAAATATAGTTTAATTCAATGTAATTACATTATATAACTATATAATTTTTTATTCAAAATTATTTTTATGACAAAATATGCATTATTCTGAGTTTATATAAATTAAAATCTGAATTTTTATTATATTTAATTATTTAGATAATTAAACTTATATAAACTTATTTATTGTTATTAAATCATTTTAATTTATTTTATTTGTTTAAAATGATTTCAAGATCATAATGATTATTTTAAATCAGTAATATTAAAGTTCAATAATTAAAAATGTAATTTTTAATTATTCAGATTTAATATAATTATTTTGATAATTAATCATATAATTATCATATTTATTCTTTTAAACAAAATATTTATTATTTATCAAATAATATATATTTCAACCATCTAAATTAATTTATAATTTTTATAAATTAATTCTATCACTTGTACAATATTTTACCAATAATCATTATATTTAATTACGTTATTTAATTATACTAATTAATTATATTTGATTTATTATTACAAATGTTTATATTAAAACAATTACATATCTTTGCAATTTTATTATTTATGTTAAATTAATATTTTTCATAAGTAATTCATTTACATCATATTCATTTTCCGAGTCCTCTTGTTAGGTTATCCAAACCACATAATTACCATTTAAACAAAACACTACCGAATCCTATAGATTTAGGATTTCCAATTATCCAATTAAACATTATTGTTGATACATATTCCATATTGTTGCATGTTCAATCAATTAGAGTGACGTGGAATCTTAATTCCAAGAACTCTCACACTTTGCATACTTATTGGACTTACCCGAAATCAATGTGAGTTCATAGTCCCTTTTTACATTTTTTTTGGGATGAAACATATGATTCATATGTATCAAAACGATTTCAGTATTTTAACGATGGTTTCAAAACGATTGCGATGGTTTATACAAAACTAATAACGATTTCGATAATGTGAACGAACTTGTTGGTGGTAGTTACATAATGAATGACATTCATTAGCATTGATCAAGCCGACCAGTATTAGGTTATGGTACCATAGGATCCGACAAATCCTGTTATCAGACTGGACCCATGGTTATGTGTGGGTTAGGTGGGTAACGACTGAATCTGATGATTGTTAACTTACCATTTGGAGGTTTGTTAATGCAAGAACGGGTTGAACGATGGACGAGTCACAAAGGTTTGAATGTACCACCAAGTAACTACTTGTATTACTCTTTTTCTTAAAGACATATCGCATGCCACAGTGTTAACTCATTTTCAGATCACATTATTATTTTTGCCTAACAAAACCTATGAATTCACTCAACCGTTTGTTGACCCAAATATTTTCCCTAACATATGTTTCAGGTGACAATGTTTGATGACATGATTTGCAAGAATATTTACATAGGATTGATCAAGACTTTTGCCTTAGATTAAATCCGAACTTATCATTGTGAAACAATTTATGATGTATGTGTTTATGTACTCTTATATTCTCAGATATGAATGCAATATATTGAATTGAACTTAAATTATATTTCAACTTAATATAATCTCCATGTGCTCAAATGCATTCTATCAAGTTTCGTGACACCTTTGGCTTTTTCGCCTCCGCCCGGGGTGTTACACTGCCCAGCATCCATCTTCGGACACGACCTGTGTCTGGTGGACACGGCCCTGTGCCAGTCTTCTGTTCTTGCTATTTTGTGGTTTGGATGTGAATCGGGGCTTGGCAAGTTGCAACAATTCCTCCTTCTTTACATTGATGTTGAATTTTGCTGTCTTTTTGCTCTTTTTGCAAATGTATGCTCTTTTAACCCTGAAAATCAAAAAGGATTGAAAACACGATCTTTTTCCAACATTAATACTAAAAAATGGTTGCTTTTACACCGTATTTGATATAATTTATATGTTGTATTTTAATCACATTAGCTGTGTCTTCAACTTTGTCCTAGGAGACATGCATGACAAATTGAAGGCTACTACAGGTGGAGAATAAAGTGTCGGGTGGAATGTATAATTTTAAATTATTCTCCATCTTGTAGTATAAGAAATTTTAAATACAAAAGAATATAAAGAGGAGAAATGGTTGTATAATTAGTGTGTTAAAATAGCATGTGAGATATGTATTTAAAGATGGAAAAAATAGGGTCCTAATAATTCCACATGGTATCATCTTATTCTAACATGGTTGATACGGCCGTATAAGGTTATAGGGCCCGTATAGAATAAAATGAACCGACAAAGGTTGTGCTAGAAGCCTTTGTCAGTTCATTTTATTCTATACGGGCCGTAGAACCTTATAAGACCCGTATACACCATGTTAGAATAAGATTTTTGTGTGGTCATATATATATTATACGATGATGTTATACGGGTCGTATATAGTTATACGGCCCGTATACATTGAATTTCGTTTATTTTATTGTTTTATTACTATTTGACGTGGCGTATTATTCCTCGATTCACGTGCGACTAGACGTAAGCTTCTCTGATTCGATGTTATATTCCTCGATTCTCGTGCGAGTTTTGTGATTAGACGTTAGATTCCTCGATATTCGTGCGAGTTATTTGATTCGACGTTAGATTCCTCGATTCGCATGTTAATCATTTGAAACGATGTAGTATTCCGTAAAATTCTCTATATAAACGACACTAATTTCATTCATTTTCATTCAACTTCTATTCGTTTCTTCTATTTTTCTCTGTATTCAAATTATTTACGCTATAATGTCGGATTGGCGTGAATTTTTCAGTGTGTTTGATAACGAGGCGAATAAGGGGAGTTATGAAAACAATCAAGATAACAACCCGAGCGTGTTTGATCTGAATGCTCCATTCGATCCCAGTCTTACGTCTGATGCAGGTCAGGATACTTGGGGTTTCGATGCCTTTCAACCTAATTAGGCTGGTTATTATCCATTACAACACCCCGTTAATTTTGAATCCTCTCCTGGTAGTGGTGGACCACCGACTGGTAGTTCCCATTCTCCTCCCATAAGTGGTGGACCGCCCGAGGGTCCAAATGCTGACCCGGAATCTAGTGAGTTTCAAAACAAGCAGGTATAACATTTAATTATACGTTTATTTGTTGTACGTTAACTATTTTAGTGTTTTTACGTTTGATGTTGTTTTTCTTAAAATCTTAGATCATCTAAAAACTATAATACATAGCATCCTATTTAGGGGTGCTAAACGGGTTGTGTTCGCGTGTTGACGGGTCCAAGCCGACCCGAACCTAAATTTTATATTAAAATTAAATTTTATAATAAAAATACGAATGTATATAAAATAATTACATTTTATTTAAATACCCAACTAATCTAACTTATAACATAAAAATACATTTTCAAAAATAAAATATAATATAAGTTGGTTAAAAGGGTCAACCCGCCAACCCGATGGGTTCGACCCGAACCTGATCATATTCATTTGAGTTAATCATTAATTCACACATATAAGTGTTTTCGTTAGAAATTCGCTAGCATAGATGAATTGGTAGAGTGGTGTAGAGACGTCGAACACGAAAATGGCTACGCCATCGTCACCAAACGCACCATCTATGATAAACCCCTAAGCGGTCATCCGTTATAAAATTGGCTTATGTGCGATTGTGGCGGCGAGAACAAATCAACAGCCACTGTCAGACGCAGTGGGACCAGGAAAACCGGTTGCAAGTTCCAACTGACCAGGACATACAGAAAGAGGTTTTATTGGGATCTAAGGGTTGACGAAGCTAAACATAACCACGAACCATTTATGTATCCAGAGGGTCATCCGTCCCTAATGAGGCTGACTCCAGCGGAAGAGAGGACGGTGGAGCAACTTACGCATCAGAACATAAAACCACGAGACATTCTTGCTGCCATTAAAGAACAGAACCCCCATAATGTCTCAACAAGAAACACCATATACAACGCTCGGGCCAAATTGGGTCGAATGGAACAAGTCGGCGAGAATCCAATGCAGATACTTTTCGACCGGTTGGAGAAGGTTGGGTTTGTTTTTTTACCATAGAACATCTGAAAACGATGAACGGGTCGATGATGTTATCTTCATCCACCCGGACTCGAACATGTTGTGGCGCACCTTCCCACATGTGTTGCTTATAGACTCCACCTACAAGACGAATCGGTACAAAATGCCGCTAGTTCAGATTATCGGTGTTACATCCACGTTGATGTCGTTTTGCATTGCTCATGCGTTCGTAAGCAACGAGAAACAGGAAAACTTCACAGGGGTTCTATAAAGGTTGAAACACTCATTAGACGGTGTTATGGAACCCCGTGTAATAGTAACAGATAGAGATTGCGACCTAATGAACGCATGTGCAACCGTATTTCCCAAGGCTAGACATTCATTGTGTAGGTGGCACATACAGCAAAACATTGCCAAACATTGCAGGCAAAGCTTTAAAACCGAAGAAAGCTGGGAAAGGTTTCTTTATAAGTGGGGCAAGCTAATTAACTCAACGACCAATCTTGACTACAACTACTGGTACGAGCGAATGCGATCAAAATTGCCAAGAAAAAAAGCGACGGTAAGTTTTATATTATTTTTGTTTAATAATCGTACTTATTTGACTTGTCTTAACTGCACTTGACTTTGATTACAGAGATTATGGACTATTTGTATTCAAACTGGTTACAACCATACAGAGACCGGTTTGTTTCGTTCTGGAGCGACCAACATCTGAACTTCGGTCAACATACAACGAACAGGGCAGAGGGTCAACATGCCCTTTTGAAGCATTACCTAGGCGACTCTAATTACATGCTGGATAAAGTGGTACCACTTATTGATAAGCTCATAAGAAACCAGGTGACAGAAATAAAAAGCAGCATTGAAGCAAGCAGGAGCCGAACATTGGGTCCACATAACGAACCAATATTTGATCTCCTACGAAAGAAGGTTTCACATGCCTGCCTAGACTTGATATCCGCCGAAGTAAATGCTATAGAAACCTTAAAGTTATCTAACGGTACATGCGCGCGCCATTTGCATACAAGGTGTGGGTTGCCGTACGCGTGTCGGTTGCAACTATATACAACGAATGGTAATACATTATTCGACCAACCACATTTTATAATCATAGCATTTCATCACGCAAAATCTTATTCACGTTTTATGTTGCTTGTTGGTATGTTTCTTAGGTAAAATGATTCCGTTGGAGTTGATAGACCCCTTTTGGAAAAACTTAAATTTGGACTCCATACTGAAACCGAGCGAGGAGGATTGTTTCAACTTAGACGACGAACTTGCGCTTCTCAAACAACATTTAATGGCCCAGCCGAGAGAAGTTAAGAAAAACCTGGTTCAAAAGATGAAGGATTTGGTACAACTCAATAAGACGAAGCTCAAACAGCCAGTTGTGCAAAAAAACACACGGGGTCGTCCAAGTTTAAAAGCTCAGCAACAAAGGAAGGATGATTCGTTTACGGAGCCTTCAAGACACAACTTTTTTACATCGGCAGACGAGTATAGTGATTCACCCCTTGGGTTTGGCACACAAGATTCATTCAACGAACCTACCAGGCACAGGTCGTTTGTCGAGTCACAAAGTTATTGTGCTGAAACAACTTGATTCTTCGGCGAGATTGCGAAAGGCGCTAAGAATTCAAAAACGAAAAAGAAGGTCGCAAAATCAACGGAAGAGCGATCACGCTTACCTTTGCTGCTTGCCGCACAACTTAATATGTTCATGCACTTCATACCGTTCATTCCACCTTGCTTCTATCCATACCTCAGTCACATACAAAGTGTGCAGGGTTATGGTAATTGTGGGTTTCGATCTATAGCGGTCGGCTTATCGCTTCCTGAGGGGCAGTGGCCGTCAATACGGCGGTAGCTTGTGGCTGAGTGCAACCGGTACTACGACTTATGGAAAACGATAGAGTTTCAAGATGTTCTGCAGTCATTAGATTGGCCTGGTATAGGCACAGCACCTAGCCATAAGTGGCTACAAATTCCTTTCACGGGGCTTATGATACCAAACCGGTGGAACGGAATTTGTCTCTTATTAAGTGACAGTGGTTGTGCTTCATTTTTTCCCATGTTCAGAACAACCGAAGATAGTATTCCGCATCAAACGGTCGCGCTTGTACATGTAAACAAGAATCATTTTATTCACGTCAGATTAGAAGGGGAATATCCAATGCCAACCCCATCAGGATACTGGCGACAACCGACACGGAATACGCCAGCAGAAAGTTGGTATGACTATTACCAGGAACATATTGACCAATATAATATGTTCGTTGATGAATACAAGACTAGGGAATACGTGGATTTAGGTTGCCTATAAATTTAAAATGTTATTTCATGTTTTGACAATTTGTAATGATGAACATACACGTTATATAAATGTTTTGGCAACTTGTTGAAAATGAACTTGAAAGAATGTTTAAAACGAATCAACGTTAACACATACCGACTGTATCTTCGTCACTTCCGCATATAGTAGTTTAAGAAAAATGAAAAATACTCAATAGTATACGGGCCGTATACGTGTATACGCCTCGTATACATGACGAAAACATGGATCGTATATGATGTATACGAATGAATTAAAAAATAATAAAAGTTTGTATACAGGTCGTATACATGTATACGGCCCGTATACATATACAAAAGGTCGTATAACATGTTATACGACCTCATTTCCACCATACGGCCTCAACATTCTCTAAAAATTCTCTCGGTTTTCTCTCGGATCGTTCTTGGATAGCGTTCTTCGGCGTTTGTGACATTTTCTTCTCGTTCTTCCTATACGGTACGTTTTTGTATAGTATACTTTCAGATTCCGAAACATGTTAGATTATGGTCTTGTATAGTAAAGGATCGAATAGCGTACATAGGCGTAAAGATTAAGATTGTATGATTGAGTTTGAAAAAAAAATTCAAACTTTAAATTGTAACTAAATATTCATGTGTATACGGTCGTATACAATTTATACGATCGTATAACCATTGAATATTCAAACTGTATATGATCGTATACACTATATACGCTCGTATAACGTTTGAATGTTCAAACTCTATACGATCGTATACGATATATACGGTCGTATACATCTTGAATTTCAAGCTGTATACGATCGTACACATTGTATACGACCGTATAAACTTATATTTTATTCCCTGTTTGTTATATTTTTAGCATATACGGGATGTATAATACGTGCGTATAGGAAACGTATATCTGAGGTGTACGTAGCGTATACGTGCGTATAATACTTGCGCGAACGATACGTATACTTTATGTTTACGGATCATGTACGAGATGTATAATACATGAGTATAAGAAACCTATACTTGATATGTACAGAGCGTATGTGAGATGTACAATACGTTCGTATACAAGAACAGTAATCGTATAATACGTTAACGCTAATCGTATAGTGATTTCTAAGTTGTGATTGTTATTTTTACAGACGATATGGCTGAGTCATCAACAGCTGCTGCGGCCTGTAGAGGTCGAGGTCAGGGTCAGGGACATGGACGCGGACAGGGACGTGGTCAGGAGGAGGAGGTTGTGCCCGATTTTACTGAGACGGGGCAGTTTATTCGCGAAATCCCCTTAGGTACGGCTGCCTACAGGTTTTTGGGCAAATTACGAGAGATGACGCTGGATGCGCCTCGGACCATTGATATTCAGTTTTTGACCGATATTGGATCGATTGGTCCGGTCCGGGAGTTCATGCCAGCTAACTCAACGTGGGACCGCTTATTTGATGCCGCCGTAGAGCGGGCCCACAGGGAGATTACTTTAGAGTTTTTATGTACTTTTTTATTTAAGAACACCCAGGGTGGGGGATTACAGCATTTTTTTGACGACACCCGCCGTAGCTTTTACTCTTTGCAGCATGACTCAGAGGATGACACTTCCCGAGTTCGCTGTTTCCTTGGGTCTGTACTCACAGGAGTACTTAGTGTCCCAGACATTTTTGGATGCGCCCATCAGCACGTCCAATGACGTGTTGTGGCCTTGGTGGCGCACTATTGCGTCCAGGGAGTTCGCGACACCCAGTTCGCGATCCCCGAAAGCGCGGGAGAGTTGCCTTTACGACCCCTTACACCGATACCTACATCGGTGTATCATCGTGACGATCGCCGGTCGTCATGATAGCAGGGAGTGGGTCACCCTAAATGACCTATTCTACTCGCACGACTTACTTACGGAGGGGGGGAGCAACTTGGCGTACAAGTTGGCCGCATACTTCGCCGAGTACGCTTTTAAGCGTACTTCTACCCACATCAGCTGTGGGGGCTTCGTCACCCGTCTGGCGAAGAATTACCCTCGCCTCTTGTACCCGCAGGTGGCAAAGGATATGACCCTAACACTCCAGCTTGACAGGGTTGGGAGGGGCACAGCCCAATCGATGGGTTTGGCTCGTGAGGTCGAGGGACAGGGGCTGGTTTGGGCGTATGGTGGGGATGAGGGAGAGGGAGCCGAGGGAGAGGGAAGCGGGGGAGAGGGAGGCGACGGAGAGGGAGGCGGTGTACATGAGGGGGTTGATCCTACCGTCGATAGATCACAGGTACCTGCGGAGGATGTACACGGTGATCGCCCGTACGATCGACGGAGCGTGAAACAGCGTGTGATGCCTCCACCGGGGGTGGAGGAGAGACTCGCTCAGATTGAGTCGGATGTAGTTGCCGTCAGGGGGGATGTACAGTGGATGGTCGAGGCGATTGTGGCGCCCCTACATCCACGAGCTGGCGCTGCACCACCACCACCACCGTCGTAGCTGCTTATTGTGTTTTTTTTTTTTTTTTGTTATTTTACGTTTTAAACATTGTAAAAATTTAACTTTTTATTTGTTTTAGATGTAAAACATTGTAAATATTAATCTTATGTTTTGATGTTAAGTTGTTTGTTTAATAATTGTTGTCGTAGTTTATCATAATCATATCACATATTTTTCGTTTTACAAAGTGGAAACTTATTAAACATTATTAATACGTTTAACTACAAACTCTTAACATAATCTGATATATATAACACTATTTAAAAATTTACTAAACTTATTAAACGGTTTTCCGATTGCACCAAAAAAATAACTTTTCTATACGTGTTGTACGGGTCGTATAACATTATACGGCCCGTATACATATTTCAAAACTAAAAACTCTTATTAAACCTGTGAAACAAAATTATGCAGGCCGTATAAAGTTATATTGCTCGTATATTACTGTATACGGCCCGTATATAACTATACGCCCCGTATACATATAAAACAAAAAAAAATTCCACCACATTAAATTATGTGCTTAAACATTCTATACGGGCCTGTATAAGACTATACAGCACATATACTAATTTTTTTTTTTTTTGAACGGCAAATTTGGATCACTGACGGACCACTAGAGTATCATCGTGCCACCAGCGGAACCACCCGATCATATCCATCTCCACTAGGCATAAGGCCTATACACCAATTCAGGAGGAAACCCAATAAATATGGGAAAAACCCCCTTGTGAGAATCGAACCCAGGACCTATTGGTCCAAAGTCTTATCCCACCCCCAAAATACCACTAGGCCATAAAGCCATGGGTCAGCACATATACTAATAGGGATGTGAAAATAAGATTATAGGGGTGTGTAAATAAAGGAACCCAAAAAATATCTATTTATTAATTTCTTTTACTTTGGGGTCAACGGTCACATTTACAACCTTTCATCGATGACCTCTACCAGACGTCATAAACCGGCTAGTCTACTTGAGATGGTGGCGGCGGCGTTCCCGTGGTACCCGCAAGAGATACCCGAGTGGCGAGTGGTGTCTTATCCAACCTTATAAATAGTTTGATATAACTAATTTACTTGGTATGATTAGTCTCTTAGAAAACTTACTACAATTAATGCTAAAAAAGCAATAGTAATATTAATAATGTGAGCAAAATATTTACACTTATAAAAGTAATATGAATAACAATGGGTGATTGCCAATGAGGTAGTGGTGGAGTGGTTAGCAAAAAACTCGGTGTTACTTTTGATCCAGGTTTGACTCCCAATCTTCCCATTATTTTCTGCGGCATCTAGGTGAAGAGCAAACACGGGTGGCGTCAGTTCGTGTGACAACCCGAACTTTCAAGGTTAGTGTCGTCTAATCTCATAACTCTTAATCTAGTATTAGTCCTGTTACACTGCGTTTTAACACACGTTACGGTGAATGCTTGTCATTCGCAATTTGTTAAACCCTAACGTAAACGAGTATCACTGTTAGTATTGTGGGCCTTAGACAAATGTAGGTCAAGTTAATTGAGCCGAGGCCCAAACCAAGTGGGATTTCACTTCGAAATCATGTTGGGCCGGACAAAGCCATGTGAGTTAACTGTTGGCTAGTGGGCCGCTTTCCCCTTTCTTTTGTTACCTTAACTAGTGCGGCCCAAACTAAGAAGCCCAAAAGCAAACCTACCTAAACTAACATAAGCAAACTTAAGCCCAACCGGTTACTTGAGCCCAACCGGCTATTGAAGGTTATATATGGGCATATTGTATGCCATAATTCACGTAAACAAACCCAGAAGCCCTAGGTTTCTCTGATCGCACGATTTCAGTGGACGTACCCCCCCCCCCCCCCCCCCCACTTCGAAGCCTTCTTCTTTAAGTCAAGCCATCCGGTTAGTAAAGTCACTTATATGTTGATTCCTATGTGATAACCTTGTCTATGTGATTATGATTGTCTTGTGTGCTAGTAATTTCAAGATGATAGGATTCTTGACAATTAGTTTGTAGTATGAAGGTTGTTATGATTAGTCTGGGGACATGATGATATAGGTTTGAATTAGAATATCACTAGCAAGATATTTGACCATGTTTAACTCGTAAATATATGTCCCTACTTTGACTAGGGATTGCCTGTGATACATAAAATAAAAGTAATCTGCCATAGAATATGATTAACTTTTAGAGTTATACGTGCCCTTATTAAATTGATTGAATTGGCTTTCTTGCACTGTGTAACTTGTATTTGAAGAATAAAATTGTGGGTTGTATTTGTTCTTGATGGGCCGCATAGAATTGGGGAAACAAACATGTGTAAATTAGTTCTTAAAAACTGGACCATGCTATATGGCTAAATTACTGATTTATGGACTGCTACTGTATTTGGGGATGCACCAGTGGGCCGGAGCATCAAAGATACAGGGGTGTGATTGGCCGTAGTCTAAAGGCTTTCAACGAATCGGATCCAAGCTTGGGGTGGCCCGGCTCGGTTGTAACGGATTGGCTGTAGTGGACCGGGCCATCATGGTGCACTGGGCCGCACAGTCGTCCATGATCCGCTGATTGGGCTTAAGCCCAACTGTGTTTAGTAAATTTGAATGATAGGGTTATTTTGTGTTAAATTCTGGTATAAACTAGTATGGGCCGGTTGGTTTGGGAAATTAGTTTGGGTCTGCAACACATAAAATCTGTTGGGGCGTCACACTTAGATTCGGGCCGAGTGCTTGAACAGATTTGTATATGTATGTTAGATGGGTCACCACTGTGTACATGGATTGCTTCAAATAATGGTATTGGGCCGTAGACTGCAAGTGGGCTGGATTGTTTAGTTAATATTGGATTAATTTACTAATGCAATAGATCGGATGGGATTTTGGGTGGTAACCGAATGGCATATTAACTGTTGGGGCAATAGCTCTTATAAACATTTCGTTTCATGTTGTTTTATCCCGATTTTTGTGGGGTTGTGATTTAGAGTGGGCTGTGAACATATCATATTTTGTGCATATTGTTAGGGATTGTGAATTTTGAATGGGATTATGCAAACATCTCGATAGTGGAAGAGTTAAAATTCAAATAGGTGATAATGTTCATGAAATTTGATCAAGTATGTGTGGTTATATGAAACGTGATCTATGTGCTACTTGAATACGTGATTAATGGTATGTGAATCTGATTAGACGTAAATACCTATGATAGGACGTGATTGAATAGAGTATATTGGCAAATAAATTATCTGCCGAGCAAATCGAGGTGAGTTCACACTTTCAACAAGGCATGGGATTCCCGGTGGTTTGGGAATGGGTTAATAAACTAAAACGGAACCTACATATCATCCTTGGGTAGGATATGTACGACCATCCTCCTTGGGTAGGATGCCACCATAAATCCTGCGTATTCTCCTTGGGTAGAACTACGTACGTTCGTCCTCCTTGGGTAGGACAACAACCTTAAACTTACTAGACAAAACTCTATCATGAAGTCCCTCATTCTTATATAGACTTAATCGCCGAGGCCGATGGCGAGCGGGTCATTAGTTAATAGCGCTATTAGGTTTGACAAACCTCACACCGTGTCGTTCGAACGGGCGTGTACTAATGGACTATGGCAAACTGTCAGTGATGATAGACACTGATGTAGGGCACAACTTATTTTCGTTAGTAGTCGATATGGTATGGTCTAGTGATTCACATGGGAAGCCCCCACTGATTATGGTTATGGTTTGGGAAACAAAAGTACTGGTTAACTTGTGGTTTACGAAAACAACTTATGATTTCAAAACAAACTGGTAAAACTAAACAACCAACTGTGAACTCGCTCAACTTTGTTGTTGACTCGTTGTTACATGCCTTGCAGGTCGTTAGGTACTTCTGGAGCTTGCACGGAGAGGCGTGATCGTTGTGGGATATGGACTGTTATGTCCTACACTTAACATTTGAACGTTAAACTATGTTTTGGTTATTTACACATTACTATGCTTCCGCTGATTTCTTAAACATGTTTGGTTTATTTTGAAACACCAATTATATTGGGTTTGGTTTTTATTTACTTAATGGTATTGTTCAATATGATTGGTGGCTTGATCCTGGTCAGTCACGCCTCCAAGCGGTGATACTCCGCAAGTGGATTTTGGGGGTGTGACAGATTGTTATCAGAGCCATTGGTTATAGTGAACTTGGTTATAAAAAAAAAGGGAAAAGCTTTTTGGTAAAACCAGACTATAACCTGTACAGTGATCAACGATCCACAACGACGCTTCGCTCCACGTGCAAGGCTCAACACTATAGGTGATATGGTTTATGTTTATATTGCCTACTTGCCAGTTACATAGAACTTTGCTTATGGTATGTTTAGATGAATGTAACAACTGTTGTTTGAAAACACATGTGTGCTTACTCTCTGCTGTCATCGCACTTTCGCGAACCTCTCTCACCCATGTTTCTTTTGATATGAAGATCATGAGTGGACGCGTTAACCTAACTCAAGCCCAGCTGACGGCTCTAATCAATGAACAAGTTACTGCAGCACTGGCAGCCGCTCAGGTGGGAGGTATAACCTGCCATCGCAACTTACTCTAGGGTCTTTAGATCCTACTTTCACAAACCAACACTTGTGCTTAACTTTGTTTATTCTTACACACACGACAGGTCAACACACTCAGCCTCCTGTGTGTACTTTCAAAACTTTTATGGACTGCCGACCTACTACTTTCAGCGGCACTGAAGGAGCTGTAGGTCTCCTCCACTGGTTTGAGAAGCTCGAGTCTGTCTTCGAGATGTGTGAATGCCCTGAGGCACGTAGGGTGAAATATGCCATTGGTACTCTCGAGGGCATAGCGCTCACGTGGTGGAACGCTCAGGTTCAAATGCTAAGGATAGTTGCTGCTAATGCCACCCCATGGAACGATTTCCAAGAACTGATCAAAGAAGAGTACTGTAATCGTTATGATATTCATAAGTTGGAAGTCGAGTTCTTTAACTTGAAGATGACAGGGTCGGAAATTGAAGCGTACACGAAAAGATCAAACGAGCTGGCAATCTTGTGTCCTACTATGGTAGATCCTCCTATCAAGCGCATCGAGCTGTACCTCAAAGGTTTAGTGCCAGAGATCCAGAGTCATGTGACCGTAGCAAACCCCGCCACTATCCAGCAAGCTATTCGTGTGGCTCGTCGTATCACCGATCAGGCTGTCGAGCAGAACAGACTGCCCAAGCGCATTGGTACTGCTACTACTTCTGATGCCCCCAGTGACAACAAGCGCAAATGGGATGGAGTCTCAAGCAAGGGTTCGACATCAGCTCAGTCTCAGTCTTAGCAGCGAAAGACTGATGACTACCAGAGTCCTGGTCAGCAATCCTCTGGTAGTCAAGGGCAGGGTGGATACAGGGGAAACCACCCCAAGTGCAACCGATGCAACAGGCATCATAGTGGGCAGTGCAACAAGGTTCGTTGTTTGAGGTGTAACAAGTTTGGTCATGAAGCAAAGGATTGCAGGGGCGCACGACCCATGAATCAGAATCGTCAACAGCAATAGCAGGCTCCACAGAATCCGCCGCAGTAACAGCAGGGTAACAGGGGATGCTTTCAGTGTGGTGCTGAAGGTCACTTCAAGAGAAACTACCCCCAGTTGAACCAGAATCAGAATAACAACAACAATCAGGGAAACGGAAACAACATTGGGGGTAACAACGGGGGAAACAATGGAGGGAATGGTGCCAGAGGGCGAGCTTTTGTGATTGGTCAGGGTGATGCAAGGAATGATCCCAACGTCGTGATGGGTAAGTTTTTACTGGATGACTTTTACGTTAATGTTTTATTTGATTCGGGTGCCAATACCAGTTATGTGTCTCTAAAAGTTAGTCAAATGCTTAAACGTACCCCAACACTTTTAAACACCAAGCACATGGTAGAACTAGCAAGCGGTAAAAGTCTTGAAGCCACACACATAGTTAGAGGTTGTAATCTCATCTTAGCTGGTCAGACCTTCTCTAACGACCTCATTCCTATCGTTCTGGGTAGTTTCGACATCGTTATTGGTATGGACTGGCTATCTCAATGTCGAGCAGAGATCCTTTGCAAGGAGAAAATCGTTCGCATTCCTAGTTCAAATGGAGAACCTTTAGTGATTCATGGCGACAAGAGTGGTGCTGTAGTGGGCATCATTTCTTTTCTTAAGGCCCAGAAGTGCTTACGAAAGGGCCACACTGCTATTCTAGCCCTCGTTACTGACACCCCGAAGAAAGAGAAGAGGATTGAAGATTTTTTTATTGTACGTGATTTTCCTGAGGTATTCCCTGAGGAACTACCTGGTCTTCCGCCTCACCGACAAGTTGAATTTCAAATCGAGCTAGCCCCTGGAGCAGCGCCAATAGCTCGAGCACCTTATCGTTTAGCTCCATCAGAACTTGAAGAACTATCCACGGATAAGGGTTTTATTCGTCCTAGTTCATCGCCTTGGGGAGCTGCAGTATTATTCGTGAAGAAGAAAGACGGTACCTTCAGAATGTGTATCGACTACCACGAACTCAACAAGGTGACCATAAAGAATCACTATCCACTTCCACGCATTGATGACTTGTTCGATCAGCTGCAAGGGTCGAGCTACAATTTGAAGATTGACCTGAGGTCAGGCTACCATCAACTAAGAGTCCGAGACGAGGATATCTCCAAGACAGCGTTCAGGACTCGTTATGGGCATTACGAGTTCCTGGTTATGCCTTTTGGATTGACGAACGCGCCTGCAGTCTTCATGGATCTTATGAACAGAGTGTGCAAGCCCTATCTGGATAAATTTGTTATTGTATTCATCGACGACATCCTGATCTATTCTAAGAGTCAGGAGGAACACGAGCACCATCTACGGCTTATCTTAGAACTCCTTCGAACAAAACAGTTATACGCCAAGTTTTCGAAATGCGACTTTTGGCTTCGTGGATTCCACTTTCTAGGCCATGTGGTAAACAAGGATGGGATTCATGTTGATCCATCCAAGGTAGACTCGATCAAGAATTGGCCTGCACCTCGTACACCAACAGAATTCCGCCAATTCTTGGGTTTGGTGGGCTACTACAGAAGGTTCATCAAGGATTTCTCCAAGATTGCGCAGCCTCTCACTTCACTAACTCAGAAGGGTGTCACCTATCGTTGGGGTAATGCACAGGAAACAGCATTTCAGCACATAAAGGATAGACTTTGTAGCGCACCTATTCTCTCATTGCCAGAGGGCACAGACGACTTCGTGGTTTATTGTGACGCGTCAATTCAGGGTCTTGGTTGTGTCTTGATGCAATGGGATAAAGTCATTGCTTACACCTCATGCCAACTTAAAGTTCACGAAAGGAACTACACTACACACGATCTGGAGCTGGGAGCTGTTGTTTTCGCGCTTAAGATATGGAGACATTACCTGTACGGTACCAAGTGCACCATTTACACCAATCACAGGAGTCTTGAGCATATCTTCAAACAGAAGGAATTAAACATGAGGCAACGTCGCTGGGTCGAGCTCTTGAATGACTACGAATGCGCGATCAACTACCATCCGGGCAAAGCCAATGTTGTGGCCGACGCCCTCAGTCGAAAGGATACTACACCTAAACGCGTGCGTGCGTTACAACTTACCACCCAATCTAGTCTTCCTACACAAATACGAGATGCTCAGGTTGAAGCGTTGAAAGCAGAGAACGTCAGGGCGGAGTCCCTACGTGGATCAAGGAAACGATTAGAACAAAAGGAAGACGACGCTTACTACGTTACATGGCGCATTTGGGTCCCACACTATGGAAACTTACGAGAGCTGGTGATGGACGAAGCACATAAGTCTCGATACTCGGTACATCCTGGTTCGGATAAGATGTACCACGACATAAAGACTACATACTGGTGGCCTAGCATGAAAGCACACATAGCAACCTACGTTAGCAAATGTTTGACTTGTGCGAGAGTCAAGACTGAATATCAGAAACCATCGGGCCTACTCCAACAACCCGAGATACCACAATGGAAATGGGAGCAAATTTCCCTGGATTTCGTTACTGGCCTGCCTAGATCTCAACGTGGAAATGACACTATTTGGGTGATAGTGGATCGATTGACTAAGTCTGCACACTTTTTGGCTATTAAAGAAACAGACAAGTTCTCTACTTTAGCATACGTCTATTTAAAGGAAGTGGTTTCGAGGCACGGGGTGCCAACCTCTATTATTTCCGATCGTGATGCGCGTTTTACTTCTGAATTGTGGCAAGCAATGCATAAGTCCTTTGGCTCACGTTTAGACATGAGCACCGCTTATCATCCACAGACGGATGGGAGTCTGAACGCACCATCCAAACCCTTGAAGACATGCTTAGGGCATGCGTGATTGATTTTGGGAATGGTTGGGAAAAACATCTCCCGTTAGTGGAGTTTTCGTATAACAACAGTTACCACACCAGTATTCAGGCCGCTCCATTTGAGGCATTGTACGGGCGTAAATGCCGATCACCTCTTTGCTGGGCAGAAGTTGGTGACAACCAGATCACGGGTCCAGAACTTGTTGAAGACACAACGGAAAGGATTGCCCAGATACGACAGCGAATGGCGGCAGCTCGTTACCGTCAGAAAAGCTACGCTGATAAGCGCAGGAAACCACTCGAGTTCCAGGTTGGGGATCGGGTGCTACTCAAAGTCTCACCTTGGAAAGGTGTAGTTCATTTTGGCAAACGAGGCAAACTTAACCCGCGATACGTCGGACCTTTCGAAATCGTTGAGAAAATTGGTAAAGTCGCTTACAAGTTGAGCCTATCCGCAGAACTCAGTGGAGTTCACAACGTATTTCATGTGTCAAATCTGAAGAAGTGTCTGTCAGATGAGACCCTCATAGTTCCTCTCAAGGAGCTCACTATCGACGATCAGCTGTGATTCATCGAGGAACCAGTAGAGATTACTGACCGAGATGTTAAGAATCTCAAGCATACCAGAATCCCTCTTGTTCGAGTTCGTTGGAACTCCCGTCGTGGCCCAGAGTATACCTGGGAACGAGAAGACCAAATGAAACTCAATTATCCCCAGTTGTTCAAGAACAGTGCAACAACTGCTGAGGCTGAAGCTACTGCGGAATTTCGGGATGAAATTCCAAACTAACGGGGGAATGATGTGACACCCCAGGAAAACCAGGAAACAACACAACACAACTAGCTTCCTCAGTAACCACGTGCTAAATTTTGGGACGAAATTTCTTTCAACTTGGGGATGATGTGACAACCCGAACTTTCAAGGTTAGTGTCGTCTAATCTCATAACTCTTAATCTAGTATTAGTCCTGTTACACCGCGTTTTAACACACGTTACGGTGAATGCTTATCATTCGCTATTTGTTAAACCCTAACGTAAACGAGTATCACTGTTAGTATTGTGGGCCTTAGACATATGTAGGTCAAGTTAATTGAGCCGAGGCCCAAACCAAGCGGGATTTCACTTCGAAATCATGCTGGGCCGGACAAAGCCATGTGAGTTCACTGTTGGCTAGTGGGCCGCTTTCCCCTTTCTTTTGTTACCTTAACTAGTGCGGCCCAAACTAAGAAGCCCAAAAGCAAACCTACCTAAACTAACATAAGCAAACTTAAGCCCAACCGGTTACTTAAGCCCAACTGGCTATTAAAGGTTATATATGGGCATATTGTATGCCATAATTCACGTAAACAAACCCAGAAGCCCTAGGTTTCTCTGATCGCACGATTTCAGTGGACGTACCCCCCCCCCCACTTCGAAGCCTTCTTCTTTAAGTCAAGCCATCCGGTTAGTAAAGTCACTTATATGTTGATTCCTATGTGATAACCTTGTCTATGTGATTATGATTGTCTTGTGTGCTAGTAATTTCAAGATGATAGGATTCTTGACAATTAGTTTGTAATATGAAGGTTGTTATGATTAGTCTGGGGACATGATGATATAGGTTTGAATTAGAATATCACTATATTTGACCATGTATAACTCGTAAATATATGTCCCTACTTTGACTAGGGATTGCCTGTGATACATAAAATAAAAGTAATCTGCCATAGAATATGATTAACTTTTAGAGTTATACGTGCCCTTATTAAATTGATTGAATTGGCTTTCTTGCACTGTGTAACTTGTATTTGAAGAATAAAATTGTGGGTTGTATTTGTTCTTGATGGGCCGCATAGAATTGGGGAAACAAACATGTGTAAATTAGTTCTTAAAAACTGGACCATGCTATATGGCTAAATTACTGATTTATGGACTGCTACTGTATTTGGGGATGCACCAGTGGGCCGGAGCATCAAAGATACAGGGGTGTGATTGGTCGTAGTCTAAAGGCTTTCAACGAATCGGATCCAAGCTTGGGGTGGCCCGGCTCGGTTGTAACGGATTGGCTGTAGTGGACCGGGCCATCATGGTGCACTGGGCCGCACAGTCGTCCATGATCCGCTGATTGGGCTTAAGCCCAACTGTGTTTAGTAAATTTGAATGATAGGGTTATTTTGTGTTAAATTCTGGTATAAACTAGTATGGGCCGGTTGGTTTGGGAAATTAGTTTGGGTCTGCAACACATAAAATCTGTTGGGGCGTCACACTTAGATTCGGGCCGAGTGCTTGAACAGATTTGTATATGTATGTTAGATGGGTCACCACTGTGTACATGGATTGCTTCAAATAATGGTATTGGGCCGTAGACTGCAAGTGGGCTGGATTGTTTAGTTAATATTGGATTAATTTACTAATGCAATAGGCCGGATGGTATTTTGGGTGGTAACTGAATGGCATATTAACTGTTGGGGCAATAGCTCTTATAAACATTTCGTTTCATGTTGTTGTATCCCATTTTTGTGGGGTTGTGATTTAGAGTGGGCTGTGAACATATCATATTTTGTGCATATTGTTAGGGATTGTGAATGGGATTATGCAAACATCTAGATAGTGGAAGAGTTAAAATTCAAATATGTGATAATGTTCATGAAATTTGATTAAGTATGTGTGGTTATATGAAACGTGATCTATGTGCTACTTGAATACGTGATTAATGGTATGTGAATCTGATTAGACGTAAATACCTATGATAGGACGTGATTGAATAGAGTATATTGGCAAATAAATTATCTGCCGAGCAAATCGAGGTGAGTTCACACTTTCTACAAGGCATGGGATTCCCGGTGGTTTGGGAATGGGTTAATAAACTAAAACAGAACCTACATATCCTCCTTGGGTAGGATATGTACGGCCATCCTCCTTGGGTAGGATGCCACCATAAATCCTGCGTATTCTCCTTGGGTAGAACTACGTACGTTCGTCCTCCTTGGGTAGGACAACCACCTTAAACTTACTTGACAAAACTCTATCATGAGGTCCCTCATTCTTATATCGACTTAATCGCCGAGGCCGATGGCGAGCGGGTCATTAGTTAATAGCGCTATTAGGTTTGACAAACCTCACATCGTGTCGTTCGAACGGGCGTGTACTAATGGACTATGGCAAACTGTCAGTAATGATAGACACTGATGTAGGGCACAACTTATTTTCGTTAGTAGTCGATATGGTACGGTCTAGTGATTCACATGGGAAGCCCCCACTGATTATGGTTATGGTTTGGGAAACAAAAGTACTGGTTATCTTATGGTTTACGAAAACAACTTATGATTTCAAAACAAACTGCTAAAACTAAACAACCAACTGTGAAATCGCTCAACTTTGTTGTTGACTCGTTGTTACATGCCTTGCAGGTCGTTAGGTACTTCTGGAGCTTGCACGGGGAGGCGTGATCGTTGTGGGATATGGACTGTTATGTCCTACACATAACATTTGAACGTTAAACTATGTTTTGGTTATTTACACATTACTATGCTTCCGCTGATTTCTTAAACATGTTTGGTTTATTTTGAAACACCAATTATATTGGGTTTAGTTTTTATTTACTTAATGGTATTATTCAATATGATTGGTGGCTTGATCCTGGTCAGTCACGCATCCAAGCGGTGATACTCCGCGAGTGGATTTTGGGGGTGTGATAGTTCGTCTTGGATAAGAGACGAGGTTTTACCGCTTATTCCATTGTTGTGCCTTCGGGCGGGTGGAGGTCAGGTTTCTGCGCATCTGGGAGAGCCAACAGGCTGTCGGCGGTCGAGTAATCGACCATGGCCACAGCGTCCGGTGTCACGATGGTTGGCACGTCGTTCCTTGTCGTTCAAAAAAATGTAACAATGGGTGATTCATTGGCAAAAGTAAAACTTTTAAACACCATGGGAGGGGGAGGTCATGGGTTCAAGTATCACAGATTATAGGATTAGACCATGCGTAATGGTTAATGCCCCTAAGAGACATTTTTCGCCACATCAGCATAATAATGCCCCTTAAAAAAATGTGTAACGGTTAATGCTCATTTAATGTCCATTTCATTCATTAATTTCCATTTTTTTCTCCTCTTTGTGCATTATTCTAGAAATGTTCGTCCCTATTTATGCCCCTCTAACGCTCAAAGAAGTGGTATTGAGGGTGTTATCAAACCCTTTCACGCCCTTATAATGCCTATTACACAAGCCTTATTTTTAAGCAAGGACTTATACAAAATTTTCCGTTAAAAAAATAGTAACCTGAGTTGTTGAAACTGTTAAACACTGTAAAAGCATCCATGTTAAGGTTATAGGGTGTGGTCATGACCCTCATGATCGCCATGACCCTCCACATCAGCGCCATGTCACCTACTTCTAATCCATCATCCAAAATCATTACCCTAATGGTGTGGTCATGACTCAAACCACTGTTATCTTATTTTATTTATGTTTGTTAAAAGGAAAGGAAGTATTGAATAAGGAAAGGAGGCTCATGGTTGGCATGGTTTAATTCATAGGAATCATGGTGGATGAGACAAGGGGGTGGTTTAGCAATCCATTAATGGTCCTACGTTGCTATTAATGACCCAACCATGCCCCTCACAACCTATAGCCTAAGAAATATATGAAAATCTAATAAACTAGATGTTGCCACGCCCGCGTTGCGGGGCGATTACCGAATAATTCTTAACCAATTAAAAAAACAGTACCATAGTTTTGCTAGAAAAAAAAAGTAAAAAGAGTGTTAGGAAGCTCCTTAACACGATTTTTAGTTGGGGGCAAACTCATATTTTTATTTTAACTTGGGGAAAAATTAAATTTTTTTTTCCGAGGGTAAAATCCTAATTTTTAGCTAGGGGAAAACCATATTTTTATTTTATAAAGGGGCAAAAAAACATAATTTTGAATTGAGGGTGATATCCTAATTTTAAACAGAGGGGAAAATCGTAAATTTAGCTGAGAGCAAAATCATAATTGTATTTTGAACTGGGGCAAAGACGTAATTTTAAACTGGGGAAAAACCGTAATTTTAAAATGGGTATAAAATAATAAACTGGTGTAAAATCATAATTTTGAGCCGGGGGAAAAACAAAATTTTATTTTGAACTGGGGCGAAAACGTAATTTTGGCTGAGGGTAAAAGCGTAATTTTTTTACCGAGGGCGAAATCGTATTTTCGGTTTAGTTGGGTGTAAAGTCATATTTTTATTTTGAACCGGGAAAAATCATAATTTTGAACCGAGGGTAAAATCGTAATTTTAAGGTAGGGAAAACCATAATTTTATTTTTAGCGGGGGGCAAAAAAGTAATTTAAATTGAGGGTGAAATCGTAATTTTGAATCGAGGAAAAATCGTAATTTTGAGCTGCGGGCAAAAGTATAATTTTATTTTGAACTGGGGGCAAAACCGCAATTTTAAAACGGGTATAAAATAAAAAGCTGAGGGTAAAATCGTAATTTTAGAACCAATGGCAAAATCGTAATTTTAGCTGCTGGCAAAAGGGTTATTATATTTTTTAGTTGGGAGGAAAGCGTAATTTTAATCTGGTGGCAAAATCGTAATTTTAAATCGGAATAAAATCGTTAATTTGTTGGGCCAATAGGAGATTGCTAGACAGCTGCCTGACACTATTGCTCTAGCCTAGCCGCCCATTTGACCCAATCATTGTAAAACAATGTTCCCGTATCTTGAGGCAATAGGAAAAGCAATTGGTTGGCTAGGGGTGGCGGCTAGCTTTATCTTTTTTTTTTTCACAAAATAGGTATCACCCTGCCATTTTGAAATGGGTGGCCGTCTCTCCCTCATTGGATAAACCATTTTATTATTTTATACACACTTTAAAATTACGTTTACTGATGTATGAAAAATGCAACATATAAATTACATCAAATGAGGCATAAAACTAACCCTTTTTAAGTATTAATATTGGAAAAAGAGTGTTTTTGTCTTCCTTTTGTATTTTCAGGATTAAATGAGCTCAAAAACGCAAAACAAGCAAAAAGACGGCTAAATCCAACATAAATACAAGAAAAGGAATATTAGTGGAGTGCCCGACCCCTCAACGGCACCTTCCAAAGCAAAGTAGAGAAATCAGAAGACTGAACACGCCCCGTGCTCAGCCAGCACGGGCCGTGCCCAAGAAGCAGCAGAAAAGACAAACCTATAGAAGCTTCTATTGCCCACCACGGGCCGTGCTCAGCGGACACGGGGGCGTGTCGAAAGTACAGCAGGCGCATTTATTGTAATTGCGAATTACAATTAATGAGGAGAGAGATTGTCAGACGGACACGGGGCCGTGCCCAGCGGACACGGGGCCGTGCCCAGCTCTCTGTTCAGCCTATAAATAGGAGAGCTTGGATTCATTTCATCTCATCCCTTGGCACACCACCTCTCTCACACTTCATCCACCACCCACCACCATCACAACACCATCATCCACCACCATCATCCATTGTCCATCGTAGAGTGTGTGAGTCGTCTCGGGATCCAAGATTGATCGTAAGAGTTCTTGACAATCAAGGCCATGTTTGCCTAAGTCTCTTACATCACTTGGTGAAGACAAAGTGTCTAGTATAATACTTTTTATTTCTAATCTTTTGCACTTTTTATTTGGTTTTGTATTAATGACTTTAATAACTAGTTACTTATGTTGAAGGTGATCTTTCCTTATCGTTTGTCCGTGGTGTCTTGGCATTATTTTACTGTCTATATAAAATAAAGGTTTTTCACCATTCATATCTCCACGGTCTATATGGAGATATGTTGGCTACCTGTTCGGGGGTTAAGGGAACGGTTTGGTAAAGGTCTTGCCATTGTTCAGCGTTTAGAGGTCCTGCAATGGACCTGGGTCAAATTTAGTAGGACCTCCTTCAATACTTCACGGTATTGGATGGCGGGGGTCCAAACTCTTTGATCCCCTCATAAGTTAACTACTATTAATACTATAACCCGGCTATTTAGGACTGTATCCCTACTGACTCAGACTACTTAGCCGAGGGTAACGTCACCGCCAAAAGCGGGGCCTACCACAATACTGCATTAATAACTTAATTCATTATCTTCCAATAATCCACCCTTTTAGGATTGTATCCCTGCTGACTCAAACTACTAGGGTGAGGGTAACGTCACCTTCAAAAGAGGGGCCTACTACAATAACTAAGATAATCTCTTAATTATGTGCAAAAGTGCGGAAATAATCAAAGGTTATACTAGATACGAGTCGGAACCAAGTGATTCATCTTGTCTATCTGTTTTTCTTTTATTTTTATTTTCAGCATTTTAGTTAGTTTTTAATTTTCTTAGTTTAAAACATTTTTTTCTAAACTTTTATTTTGGTTAGACGTTGAGGATAAACCGGTACTAAAAGCTCTTGTGTCCTTGGACGACCTCGGTATCTTACCAACGCTATACTACACTCAACGATGGGTGCACTTGCCCATATGTGTGTTTAGTGTTAGTGAAATATCGTGTTTTATAAACTTAAAACTTGGCTAAAATAAGTGTTAAAAAGGGCTTAAAATACACACCTAAAATAAGTAACACTTCGCACGCATCAAGTTTTTGGCGCCGCTGCCGGGGACACAAGGATTTTAAGAAAGCTTAAAATCGACGGCCTAATCAGTTTTTCAAAACCTTTTTAAAAGCGCGCACTTTTTTCTGCATTTTAGTTTAGATTTGCATTTACAGTAACCTGTACACGGGGCCGTGTTCACTGAACACGGGGCCGTGTCCAGCATTTTCATAAAAACACCCAGTAACAGAACCTTGAACACGGGCCGTGCTCACTGAACACGCCCCGTGCTCAACGAAATCAGTAACTTTAATTAAAACGCCCAGATACAGATCCTGACCACGGGGCCGTGCTCACTGAACACGGGGCCGTGTCCAGCCTCTGTTTCCGTTTTTCTTTTTGTTTTCTGATCTCGAGACTCGGTTGTAGTCTGCTGAGTGATTCTTATGGATCAATACTCAGGAGCTTACAACTACACCTATGATGAGGATGATTATAGGGGTAATTATTGCACTAATTGCCGTAATGCACGCTCGATTCAAAATAATCACTCATATCAACCATCCAATTCATACACCTACTATGAGGAGCCCAGGTACGAGCCATCAACTTCATACACATCCTATGAAGACCAAAGGTATGAACCTCCTCCCTCATACTCATATTTTGATGAACCAAGGTATGAGCCTTCATACTCATACTTTGAGGAACCAAGATATGAGCCACCACCTTCATATGTTTATTATGAGGAACCATGGCGTGAACAACCCACCTCATATGAGTATTATGAAGAACAAAATTACGAACCTTATCCATCATATGCTTACAATGAAGGACAATGGTGTGAACCATCAACTTCATATGGGTATTATGAGGAACAAAGGGTCGAACAATCGGATTCAAGCTTAGAAAATAACGATTCTTTTTCTATAACCGAAGTGACCGATAGGATATTAGAACACATTAGAGTTATCGATCGATGTATAAAAGAAGCTCGCGCAAGGGAAGAGGAGTCTCGCGCAAGAGAAGAATTAAAAAAGGAAGAGATAACTAAAAATGAAAAAATGGAAGAACAAATAAGTGAAAAACTGACACATGAGTTAAACAACGAAAAAGGTGAGTCCAACAACGTTAAAATCCAAGAAGAGTCTAATTTTGAAGAAATTAATCTCTTGACACCTTCTTTCGAAAATCATTGTTTAGTACCCACCCATGCTAAGTTTTTAAAAGAGTTTAACACTAACACTAAAATTGACGAAACGGTAAGTGTTAAGTTAACTAATGATCAAACTTCGCTAATAAAAGAAGACCCATTTGAAATTAACATCACACCGGTTCCATGTTTCTTTCAAAATTCGTTTATTAGTAATGTCACAATCGATAAAGATCTTTATGTTAACATAATGCCTAACTACATTTTCGAAAAATTAAGTATTAGTGATTTTTCTCCACTTCAAATACCCATTTTTCTATCCAATCGGAAAGTAATAAAATCAATCGGTATAGTTGAAGATGTTTTGGTTCAAACAAATCAAATGGTAATCCCAACCGACTTTGTCATCCTCGATGACGCTCCTCTAGTGTTGGGACGACCGTTTGTAAAAACTCACGAAGCTTTGAAAAACCGGAAGTTCAATAATCTACCTCTTCAATTAGGGGCATTTAAAAGAAGTGTCGATCTCGAACGATCAATGAAATATCCATTCGGCAATAATGACCCCCTAATTGAAGATGAAGATGAACCACCCGATACAAGTGAAGAGATTAACCACTTTGTTGAAGAAGAGGTCGCCATAGAACAAACTTTTAAAGTTCTTGATCGAAACGAGCAACCAAATAAGGAGTCTCCTAAAGACCCACCACTTGAGCTCAAAGAACTTCCAAAAGGTTTGGAATATGCTTTTCTAGACAAAGATGGTAAGTTACCTGTAATTATTTCGTCTAAATTAGATAACTTAGAAAAAGAAAAACTAATTAATCTTTTGAAAAAACACAAGAATGCAATAGCTTGGAAACTTGTTGACATAAAAGGAATTAGTCCTTCTATGTGCACACACAAAATTTTGATGAATGATGACTACAAATCGGTCATACAACCACAACGTCGAGTAAATCCAAATGTTCAAAAAGTGGTTAAAAACGAAGTCATCAAATTACTTGACGCCGGACTTATCTATCCTATTTCCGATAGTCCTTGGGTAAATCCCGTCCAAGTAGTTCCAAAGAAAGGAGGTATGACGGTAATTACTAACGAAAAGAATGAATTAATACCAACGAGAACCGTTACAGGATGGAGAGTATGTATAGATTATAGACGATTAAATGAAGCAACAAGAAAGGATCATTTTCCTTTACCCTTCATTGATCAAATGTTAGAAAGATTATCCGGTCATAAATTTTACTGTTTCTTGGATGGTTTTTCAGGTTACTTTCAAATCCCGATAGCACCCGAAGACCAAGAAAAGACAACTTTCACATGTCCCTATGGAACTTTTGCTTATCGATGCATGCCGTTTGGTCTATGTAATGCCCCAGCAACATTCCATCGTTGCATGGTAGCCATTTTCCATGACATGATAGAAAAGACAATGGAAGTCTTCATGGACGACTTTTCTATCTTTGGGGATTCATACGACCAATGCCTCGATAACCTTGAACGAATGCTATCCCGATGTGAGGAAACTAACCTCGCCCTTGATTGGGAAAAATGCCATTTCATGGTAACGGAGGGAATAGTACTCGGTCACAAAATCTCAAGCGAAGGAATGGAGGTGGATCGAGCCAAAATAGATACCATTTCTAGATTACCACCTCCATCCTCCGTAAGAGCTATTAGAAGTTTCCTAGGGCATGCCGGATTTTATAGGCGGTTTATCAAAGACTTTTCAAAGATCTCAAGGCCTCTAACAAAATTACTTGAAAAAGATGCTCCTTTCATCTTTGACAAGGATTGCAATCAAGCATTTCTAACCCTAAAGTAAATGCTAGTCAATGCACCTATCATGATAGCACCTGATTGGAAATTTCCTTTCGAAATCATGTGTGATGCTAGTGACTTTGCAGTTGGAGCTGTCTTGGGACAGAGAAAAGAAAAGCATTTCCACCCAATATATTATGCTAGTAAAACACTTAACGATGCACAAGAAAATTACACAACAACTGAAAAAGAGTTACTAGCTGTGGCATTTGCTTTTGATAAATTTCGTTCTTATCTTGTTCTTTCTAAAACCATAGTCTATACAGACCATGCAGCCATTCGATATCTCTTTAAGAAGCAAGACGCAAAACCACGTTTGATTAGGTGGATTCTACTCCTCCAAGAATTTGACATTGAAATCAAGGACAAAAGAGGAGCAGAAAATACCGCAGCAGATCATCTTTCATGCTTAGAAGACCCAGCTTTGGAGGCAACCAGGGACGAGCAAATCAACGAAAAATTTCCAACTGAGTCCCTGGAAATGGTGGAATATAAGGAAGAACCATGGTACGCCGACTTTGCTAACTACCTAGCTAGCGGTATAGTCGCAAAAGGATGGCCACATCATCAAAGAAAAAAATTCTTTGCCAATGTGAAACACTACTTTTGGGAAGATCCATATCTTTTCAAAATGTGTGCCGACCAACTCGTCAGACGATGCGTACATGGTAGTGAAGCACGAAGAATTCTCCGCCATTGTCATGAAGGTCCATACGGAGGACATCATGGTGCTGCCAGTACCGCACGAAAGGTATTCGATTCAGGATTTTATTGGCCAACCATTTACAAAGATGCTCAAAATCTTGTAAAGACATGTGATGCTTGCCAAAGAACAGGTAATATTTCTTCCAAAAACGAAATGCCACAAAATGGCATTCTTGTTTGTGAAATTTTTGATGTATGGGGACTCGACTTTATGGGACCTTTCCCACCATCGAAAGGAAACAAATACATACTTGTGGCAGTAGATTACTTGTCTAAATGGGCCGAGGCCGAGGCACTTCCAACAAATGATGGAAGACTAGTGGTAAGATTTCTGAAAAAATTATTCTCTCGTTTTGGCACACCTAAAGCTTTAATAAGTGATAGAGGTACCCATTTTTGCAACCATCAACTTGAAAATTTTTTAACAAGATATGGGGTCTATCACCGGGTTTCGACAGCATATCACCCTCAAACAAACGGACAAGCCGAAGTGACTAATAGAGGGTTAAAACGAATACTCGAAAAAACCGTAGGGTTAAATAGAAAGGAATGGGCTGATAAATTAGATGATGCTTTATGGGCTTTTCGAACTGCTTATAAAACAACGATAGGTACAACCTCATATAAGCTAGTCTATGGAAAAAGTTGTCATTTGCCAGTAGAAATTGCACACAAAGCCTACTGGGCAATCAAAAATGTAAACTTAGATCTAGAATTTGCTGGTAAAAATCGATTTTGTCAAATAAATGAATTAGACGAGCTTAGGAATTATGCATACTCAAACTCCGAGATTTATAAGGAAAGAATGAAAAATTTGCATGACAAACATATTAAACCTAATGAATTTCGGGTAGGAGATTTAGTTCTTTTGTTTAATTCACGACTTCGATTGTTTCCTGGTAAATTAAAGTCTAGGTGGTCAGGACCTTTTTCCGTCACCCATATTTTTCCACACGGTGCAGTAGAAATTAAACCTCGAAATGGGCCACCATTTAAAGTCAATGGCCAACGGCTGAAACTCTATCAAGGATTTATTGAGGATGAGGAAGAAGAGATCTCGCTTCAAACCATGGAAGAATAAAAACATCATGCCTGGTAAGTTACGAACGATTGAGACGACAAAATAAAGCGGTAAGTTTTCTAAACCATAGCTTATGGGAAAAAGGGCACTCACACGCGCACATCAAAAAAGAAAAAA
The DNA here is from genome assembly GCA_030545235.1 of Helianthus tuberosus. NCBI lineage: Eukaryota > Viridiplantae > Streptophyta > Magnoliopsida > Asterales > Asteraceae > Helianthus > Helianthus tuberosus. The sequence goes on along the minus strand of CM060357.1, from coordinate 151,860,877 downwards.
AAAACTGCTCGGCACGAGGCCGTGTCCGCTGGACACGGGGCCGTGTTCGCGCTGCAGACGGGATAAAACCCATTTTTCAAAACAGTTTCTTCATTCCACACGCCCCGTTTCCCCACAAAAGCTCTGGTGCAGGCGATTTTTTCGCGAAATTTCGACGTCTCTTACCGGTCTAACAACGTCAAGGTATGATTCTATCACTCGTAGTAGTTAGATTAGTTACTTGCATGTAGTTAAAACACCACAAATTTGGGGAAAAATCTAGGGTTCTTGATGTTCATCCGGATCGAACCTAAAATTTTTGCCTAAATCTGTTTGCATTTAGTTAGATTAGTGTTAAGGGAAGTAAATACACTTAGATTGTTCATAGATTCACCCGATTTCTTACAAAAACCCCAAACCCTTGTTCTTGAACCGAAAAAGATAAAATTGATAAGGTAAACGGGATATTTTGGGAAAAACGGTGTTTAGGGTTTCATTTTCGGGAGAAACCGCACCTATTGGACCAAAAATTTTCAAGTTTTCGAAACCGGGTCGAAAAATGAAGTTTTTTAGTAACAGACCTCTGGACACGGGGCCGTGTCCGCTGGACACGAGGTCGTGTCCAGCCCGCTGTTTGCAGTTTTGTCCGAAAACATTTCTGTTTTGTGCTAATTTTTGGTGTATTCTTTCAGATGGCAAAGTTCACAAGGTTCAATGCAAGTGAGCTTGATGCAAGGGCAAGGTATGAGGTTCTTCAAACTAGACCCGAAGAGTACCCCAGGAGAGCTTGCACGGATCTGTTAACCTTGGTAAACCAGCTGAACCGATTCAACAACATCGTTACGGGACCACTAGCTGTTGCATTAAACACTAGGCTTCGGTCGGTGTATCAATGCACCATGGAGTTCTACAGTACCTTCAACTTCAATTCAAGGTGTGACCCATTCGACAATGAAGGGGTTGTATTTCGGTGTGGAGGGACAATGTACTCGATCTCCATGGCACAGTTTGGAGCCATAATAGGTCTATACCAAGAAGAGGAATCGGGAAACGAAGAAAATACCGGGGGATTACGAGACTTGGAGGGAAATGAAAGACAAGCCGCATGGGCTCAAATCGGTGAAGGAATCTACGACCCTCGTAGCACCAAGAGTACGAAGCTAAGGGATCCGTTCTATCGCTACATTCACAGGATCCTCACCTACTCTCTAAACCAACGCCACGACAGTAGCGGTGTTGTAGGGTTGAAAGATTTGGTTGTCCTCCACTGTATCCACAACCAAAAGCCCCTCGATGTTCCGTATCTCCTGTTAAGAAACATGCATCTCAACCGCCTTGCTCGAGCTCCAACGCCTATCTTCTTCGGAGGATGGGTGTACCGTCTTTTTAAGCATTACACGCAAATTCCAAGAGCCTTTGAAAGAAGCCCATGGTCGGGACGAGTTGACTACCACATTTGCCGAGCCATGAACTTACTTTATGAGGCGGAAGACGGAACAGTGAGTTTCCAAAGAGCGCAAGGCTATGCATGGAACCCACAGGAGGCCCTAGTTCTTCACGCACCACCTCCCCACCACCAGTATCCACCCCATGGTGATCCGGGTCAATCCTCCTCACAAGGAGGTGGTTTTCCTAACTTTCAAAGCTTACATGATCTTATGCAGGAAAACCTCATGTGTACCAGGAACGCCTACAACCTCGCCAATAACACATACCACCGGGTCGGAGCTATTGAACGCAACATCAACGATATACAAGACGATATCAGCAGCATCCGGGAGTACATGGCGGGGCATGGGGATGGAGGTGATGATAGCGATGAGGATATGGAGTAGAGGGTTTGGAGGAGCAGGAGCGGGTTGATGACGAGCCCACAGGTTTAAGTCCCTTTATCTATCGAACGATTGGTGGCCTGCGTGCCAGAAGTTGAACAATTTACTTTCCTTAAACACTTTTATTTTTCGTTTTATTTTTCTTTTACTTTATGCTTGGAACAATTAACTGTGGTAATGTAGGATGTTTGTGTTGCTTGGTGTGGTATTAAGTGATGAAACAGGTACAAACCAAGGCTTGGGGTGCTAAGCCTCAGCACTTATAAAGCCAGGATGGAAAAACCGGGGGAAGAAACCTGTTTTTCAGGCTTTCAGACTGTCCACACAGGGACGTGTCCAGCCAACACGCCCCCGTGCTCACCTCCCAGACCTGCTGTTTGGCTTCTGTTCTGCAGAATTTTGTCAGACACGTGGCCGTGTCCAGTGGACACGGGGCCGTGTCTACCTTCTGTAAGTTCTTGTTACTGGCACCTGAACACGGGGTCGTGCCCACTCAACACGGGGCCGTGTTCAGTGCCCAGTAACACAAATTTTTGCTTTTTAAACACTATTTTACACATCTAATCACCTAAAAATTTATTTTTGGGACACATTGAGGACAATGTGTAATTTAAGTGTGGGGGGGATGCTAAAACCTTGAACTTTGCAAGTCCTAAATACAAGCCTTACACAAAACTCTATTGGAACCGCTAATCACCCCAAATTTTTTTCAAAAATTTCATTTTTTTTTACTTGTCTAGGTTTAACTCGGAAAATTCAAGTTCTCAAAAAGGTTATATTTTTACAAATTTACAACCGATAGCGTAGTGATAAAAAGAACCAACATAAGAAAATTATGAAAAGGCATAGCAAACTTATTTAAAATTTGAATATATATACTTGATCACATAAAAACCCATTCCCACAAAAGTGAGTTTTGAGCCTTTATTGAGCACACAATTACATATCATTTGACTAAATGCTCATTTTTCGTTTCTTGTGTGAATAGCCGCTTGGTTCTTACGACTCTAGAACTTGCCATGACAATACATTCCCGGTCCTTATCAACTTAAACCCGAGTAAGTAAATGATGGAGGCATTAGGACTAACCCTTTTTATTTCTACACCATTATTTTTCTTTTTCTTTTACCACCTACCCAAAAATCCCCCTAGTTAGCCCCTTTGAGCCTAAACCTTTTCGTTTCATCACCCAAACAAAAACCCTTTTACCCACCAAAACCTTTTTCATTTTTAACCCTTTATTTTAGTAACAAGTTCGGTTCTTCGAAAAAAAAAAAAGTGTGATAATGATGAAGCAAAAAGAAAATAAACAAACAAGTTAATCAAAAATAACTTAGTTTGAATAAAAGCTTCATCAAAATAAAAAGTTGCAAAAATACGAAAACCGACACTTGTTACGCTTTTAGCCCTTTTTCTACTAACCACTAACCCAACCACCTACCTTTAACCCTAGCCTAACCCTTAACCCACAAAGTCCTCTTGATATCTACAAAGGTATAAAAGTTAAAAAGGAGGAGGATTGATTTCTTGGCAAGCCTATGGTAGGAATAAGTTTCATGCCGCTCTCGAGTGATTCACTAAAAATACACCTTCGGCCGAGTGTGAGTGATTTCCCCGTGAGGTATGTGAACTTGTATATAAATAGAATTTTAAAAAGGCATGTTATGCCCAAATAAGTAATTTCTTTTATGAAAAGTTCTAAATAAATCATTACGAATAGGAGTGTAAATAAATAAAAATAAAACCCAAAAAGATCTTGGAAATCCCGACACTCTACGACAAGCCCAAAACCTTCTCTTCTACTTATTCCATTTGGGAGTGTAAGCCACATATTAAAGAGTTTTGCTTGAGGACAAGCAAAAGTTCAAGTGTGGGGGTATTTGATGTATGAAAAATGCAACATATAAATTACATCAAATGAGGCATAAAACTAACCCTTTTTAAGTACTAATATTGGAAAAAGAGTGTTTTTGTCTTCCTTTTGTATTTTCAGGATTAAATGAGCTCAAAAACGCAAAAGAAGCAAAAAGACGGCTAAATCCAACATAAATACAAGAAAAGGAATATTAGTGGAGTGCCCGACCCCTCAACGGCACCTTCCAAAGCAAAGTAGAGAAATCAGAAGACTGAACACGCCCCGTGCTCAGCCAGCACGGGGCCGTGCCCAAGAAGCAGCAGAAAAGACAAACCTATAGAAGCTTCTATTGCCCACCACGGGCCGTGCTCAGCGGACACGGGGGCGTGTCGAAAGTACAGCAGGCGCATTTATTGTAATTGCGAATTACAATTAATGAGGAGAGAGATTGTCAGACGGACACGGGGCCGTGCCCAGTTCTCTGTTCAGCCTATAAATAGGAGAGCTTGGATTCATTTCATCTCATCCCTTGGCACACCACCTCTCTCACACTTCATCCACCACCCACCACCATCACAACACCATCATCCACCACCATCATCCATTGTCCATCGTAGAGTGTGTGAGTCGTCTCGGGATCCAAGATTGATCGTAAGAGTTCTTGACAATCAAGGCCATGTTTGCCTAAGTCTCTTACATCACTTGGTGAAGACAAAGTGTCTAGTATAATACTTTTTATTTCTAATCTTTTGCACTTTTTATTTGGTTTTGTATTAATGACTTTAATAACTAGTTACTTATGTTGAAGGTGATCTTTCCTTATCGTTTGTCCGTGGTGTCTTGGCATTATTTTACTGTCTATATAAAATAAAGGATTTTCACCATTCATATCTCCACGGTCTATATGGAGATATGTTGGCTACCTGTTCGGGGGTTAAGGGAACGGTTTGGTAAAGGTCTTGCCATTGTTCAGCGTTTAGAGGTCCTGCAATGGACCTGGGTCAAATTTAGTAGGACCTCCTTCAATACTTCACGGTATTGGATGGCGGGGGTCCAAACTCTTTGATCCCCTCATAAGTTAACTACTATTAATACTATAACCCGGCTATTTAGGACTGTATCCCTGCTGACTCAGACTACTTAGCCGATGGTAACGTCACCGCCAAAAGCGGGGCCTACCACAATACTGCATTAATAACTTAATTCATTATCTTCCAATAATCCACCCTTTTAGGATTGTATCCCTGCTGACTCAAACTACTGGGGTGAGGGTAACGTCACCTTCAAAAGAGGGGCCTACTACAATAACTAAGATAATCTCTTAATTATGTGCAAAAGTGCGGAAATAATCAAAGGTTATACTAGATACGAGTCGGAACCAAGTGATTCATCTTGTCTATCTGTTTTTCTTTTATTTTTATTTTCAGCATTTTAGTTAGTTTTTAATTTTCTTAGTTTAAAACATTTTTTTCTAAACTTTTATTTTGGTTAGACGTTGAGGATAAACCGGTACTAAAAGCTCTCGTGTCCTTGGACGACCTCGGTATCTTACCAACGCTATACTACACTCAACGATGGGTGCACTTACCCATATGTGTGTTTAGTGTTAGTGAAATATCGTGTTTTATAAATTTAAAACTTGGCTAAAATAAGTGTTAAAAATGGCTTAAAATACACACCTAAAATAAGTAACACTTCGCACGCATCATTTACGACCTGCAATAGTGTTTCTCTCCCATTGGTTCAAATGGGCGGCGAGCAATACCTTTTGGAACACCCAGTTTATTATTTTACATCCACTTTAAAATTACGTTTTTGCCCCCAGTAAAAAAATACGGTTTTGTCTCAAATTCAAAATACATTTACCCTTTTGCCCCGATCTAAAAAATACGATTTCGCCCTCGGTAAAAAAATTACGCTTTTACCCTCTGCCAAAATTACGTTTTCGTCCCAGTTCAAAATAAATTTTTTCCCCCGGCTTAAAATTACGAATTTACACCAATTTATTATTTTATACCTACTTTAACATTACGGTTTTGCCCACAGTTTAAAATTACGTATTTGCCCCCAGTTCAAAATAAATTTATGCTTTTGACCCCAGCTAAAATTTACGAATTTCCACTCGGTTCAAAATTACGATATCACCCACAATTTAAAATTACGTTTTTGCCCCCAGTGCAAAATAAAATTATGATTTTGCCCTAGCTAAAAATTAGGATTTTACTCTCGAAAAAATTTGATTTTTCCGTCAAGTAAAATTAAAAATATGACTTTGCCCCCAGCTAAAAATCGTGTCAAAAAGCTGCCTAATTAACACTCTTGTTACTTTTTATTTCTAGCAAAACTATAGTATTGTTTTTTTAATTGGCTGAGAATAATTCGAACATCGCCCCGCAACGCGGGCGGGGCATCACCTAGTACAATACATAAGTATTATATATAAGTATTATATATAAGTATTATATGTCATTGCGTCAATCTTAGTCATGATTTATATAAGAGCATTCATATCTCATTCTGTATTTTTATGTGCCCGCGTTACGGGGCGATGACCGAATAATTCTTAATCAATTAAAAAACATTACTATAATTTTGCTTGGAAAAAAAACGAAAACGATGATAAGACCGTAATTTTGGGCTCAGGGCAAAACTGTAATTTTTCAGGACTAATGAGGCAGTCTTAGGCAGCTACTTGACACGAAAAAAAATTAAATCGAGTAAACCAATAAAAACAAAAAACCTAGATAGTTTTGCTAAAAAAACTACAACAATGGGAAAATCATAATTTTAATTGAGGGATAAAATCATAAATTAAATGGACCAACGAGTGAGTGTCATGCAGCTGCCGGCATGACTGTAATTTTACCCCGAGGGCAAAATTGTAATTTAACCAGGAAAACAAACAAAAACGATGGAGAAAATGTAAATTTAAGTTGAGGGCAAAATCGTCACTTGCCTGTGAGAAAAAAAAACTAATGGCAAAACTGTAAATTTAAACGGGGCAAAGTCGTAATTTTGAACCGAGGGGGAATTGAAATTTTTACCTGAGAGCAAAAGCGTGAGTTTATTTTTAAGTAGAGGTAAAAACATAATTTTGAACTGATGTTAAAGTCGTAATTTTAAGGAAAAAAAACTAATGGCAAAAGTGTAAATTCAAACGGGAGAACATCTTAATTTTGAACCAATGGCAAAATTAGAATTTTTAGCTTGGAGCAAAAGCGTGAATTTATTTTTATGTTAGGGCAAAAACATAATTTTGAAGTGATGGCAAAATCGTAATTTTAAAGCAGGATAAAATCGTTAATTTTTTGGGCCAATAGAGGAGTGGCAGGCGCAGCTGCCTGGCACTATTATCCTAGCCTAGCCGCCCATTTGACCCAATCATTGCAAAACACTGTTACCGCATCTTAATAATGTAATATAGTAAATGCATCACCAAATTTTGAATAATACCATGATATCTAATAAATGCATTACCAAATTTTGAATAATACCGTGATATACTTTAAATGTTAATAGTAAATAGCCAACTACTTTGGTGAAGAATATGGTTGGTGATGGTGATTACTTTATCTTCGTTCGATTATGATATGGTTCGTATTTACTATATATATATATATATATATATATATATATATAGGGGAACGTTTAAATGAAAACGCTAAATATTTGTGAGAACCGTGAGAACAAACGAAAAAACCGCGAGAACTTGGTCAAAAACAATTCAAATTCAAATTTTTTTTCTACACTTATCATTATTATTCGAATACAATGTTATAAAGTTAATTTACATGTTTAAATTTACGTGAATTCGTAAATAAAGAAAATTTACACATGTGTAAGTTTGATATTTACACATGTGTAAATTTGTTATATTTACACATGTGTAAAAGATCTAAAAATAGTGATTTTGAAAGGAGAAATGAATTATTTAATGTTGTAAATTCTTTTTTTTGATGTTGTATCTTAATTACAATGAGGTTTGTATTAAAAAAAATTGGTTTTGATTGGTTTTTTCATTCGTTCTCACGGTTCTCGCAATATTTAGCGTTCTCAAGATAACCCTCCCCTATATTTATAAGTATCCGCTAAAATGAGAACCACCTCGAGTTGTAAGAACCGCGAGAACTTTTTGATCCGGGGCGAGATGGACAATTTTTTTTTTCAGAAACGTAGATCCATGTATAAAAACAACATTTGTAAAAAAAAAATTCAAAAAAAAAAATATTGTGGGTGTAGTTTTGAGCACCACAAGTTTGTGTTTACGAGACCCGTAAATTTTCCGGCCAGATTTACGGGTCCCGTAAACACAAACTTGTGGCGCTCAAAACTACACACACGACATTTTTTTTAATTTTTTTTTACAAATTTTGTTTTTATACATGCATCTACGTTTATGAAAAAAAAAAAATTTGGTCCACCGCGCCCCCTACGGTGTAGTTCTCACGGTTCTTACAACTCGAGGTGGTTCTCATTTTAGCATTCCCCTATATATATATATATATATATATATATATATATATAGGGAGGAGATCATGCGAGAACCACCCTTATTGTGAGAACCGCGAGAACCAATGTGAACACAACCTAAAATAGCTAAAAAAACATAAAAAAAACCCCAAAAACCTAACCCCCACCCCACCCCCTCCCCCCCCCCCCCCCCCCCCCCCCAAAAAAAAAAAAACCTAACACCCCCCCCCCCCAAGCTAAATGCTAAAAACTAAAACCCCCAAAAAACCTAAAAAAAACCTAACCCCCCCCCCCCCCCAAAAAAAAAAAAACCTAACCCCCCCCCCCCAAGCTAAAATGCTAAAAACTAAACCCCAAAGACCTAAAAAAATCTAAAAAAAATCTAAATTTTTTTTTAACATTTTTTATGCTCAAATCGCTACTTTTAGTAGCAAAATTTTTTTTTTTTTTTTTTTAAATTTAATATTTTTTTTTTAAAAAAAAATTAATATTTTTTTTTGCTTCGAAAAGTAGCGATTTTTATATAAAAATATTAAAAAAAAAATTCTGTGATTTTTAGCTATTTTTTGGCATTTTTGGTTGTGTTCACATTGGTTCTCGCGGTTCTCGCAATAAGAGGTGGTTCTCGCATGATCTTCTCCTTATATATATATATATATATATATATAGGGTAAGGTTCATGCGAGAACCACCCTTTTTACGAGAACCGCGAGAACCAATGTGAACACAAAATAAAATCTAAAAGAAAAATAAAAAAAGCACTCAAAAATATTTTTTTAATATTTTTTTAAAAAAAATCGCTATATTTCGTTACCATAAAAAAACTTTTTTTTTCGAGTAACAGTTATCCATGCACATGTGCATATGTATCGTTACTTCGACAAATTCGGTAATACGTTATCAGGAATAGACAATTGCACTTTAATTTACAATACCATTAGTAGTACACTACTTTTTACATTACCAATATTCAAAATGCACATGTGCATCATTAGGTATAACCATGATATAACGTGTTTTGGTACAAAAAGTTTGTGATTTTGAATGGAGAAGTAGGCCTATATACATGTTTTTTTGTTAGTTATATTTAGTGGTTGATCGTTTGGTTATAATTGTCAATTTATGATATAATATGTTGATTGGATGGTATAAATGGTGTTTACATACGTGTAATAAAGTGAAAATATTGTTAATGATATTGTATTATGGATGGTAAGAGATAATGGTATTGTATTATGGATGGTAGGAGGTAATGGTAGTGTATTATGGATGTTATGATAGATGAAAGGGAAAGTGTATTCAAAGTAGTGTACCAAAACATCTTATTTCATATTGATACATTTAAATGCGCATGTACATTTCTAATATTGGTAATGTAAAAAGTGGTGTATTACATATGGTAGTGTAAATGAAAGTGCAATTGTCTAATATGTGTAATGAATTACGGAATTTGTCAAAGAAATGACAAAAATGCAAATGTGCATGCTTGTGTATTATGGAAGGAATGATAGATGAAAGAGAAAGTAGTGTACCAAAACACCTTATTTCATGTTGATACATATAGATGCACATGTGCATTTCTAATATTGTTAACGTAAAAAGTAGTGTATTACACGTGGTAGTGTAAATGAAAGTGGAATTGACTATTATTTGTAATGAATTACGGAATTTGACAAAGAAATGATACATATGCACATGTGCATGGATAACTGTTAATCGAAAAAAAAATTTAAATTTTTTTTATTAACAAAATATAGCGATTTTTCCAAAAAAAATAGTAAAAAAAAAAATTAGGTGTTTTTTAGATTTTTTTAGGAATTACTGTTTGTGTTCACACTGGTTCTCGCGGTTCTCGCAATAAAGGGTGGTTCCTAACGAATCTTTGTCCTATATATATATATATATATATATATATATATATAGGGTAAGGTTATTGTAAAAAAGACCAAAAGTGTCAGAAAGGTATGAAAGAATCTCAGCCATTAGATCTAAATTAATTGAAAAGGGTAAACAAGTAATTTTATCATTAATTCAATTAATTAAACACTTCCCATAGCCGCCACCTTAATTATAGAAAGTATATAACACCATTCAGCAAGTATATAACACCATTCAGCATTCAGCAAGTATATAACACCATTCAGTAAGTATATAACACAATTCAGCAAGTATATAACACCATTCAGCAAGTATATAACACCATTCAGTAAGTATATAAACCATTCAGCAAGTATATAACACCATTCAGCAAGTATATAACACCATTCATGGACTAAACAGCCATTAGATCTAAATTAATTGAAAAGGGTAAACAAGTAATTTTATCATTAATTCAATTAATTAAACACTTCCCATAACCGCCACCTTAATTATAGAAAGTATATAACACCATTCAGCAAGTATATAACACCATTCAGCATTCAACAAGTATATAACACCATTCAGTAAGTATATAACACAATTCAGCAAGTATATAACACCATTCAACAAGTATATAACACCATTCAGTAAGTATATAAACCATTCAGCAAGTATATAACACCATTCAGCAAGTATATAACACCATTCATGGACTAAACATCTGATCGAAACATATTTTTTTCTCTATATAAGTATAGCAATATGGTACTCATATTAAAGATAAAAAAAACGCTCGTTATTACGGTGTAATTTTTTTTTAAAAGTTACGTATAAAAAGTTATTGACGTTTAAAAAATACGGGGGGAAGTTACATGTGCATTACCTAATTTCTAGTGGGTTTAAAACACTATATTGTCCCTAGATATTTCAAATCAGTCCAAATTAATGAAAATATTTTACAATTTGGTCCCTATTGATCTCAACCATTAGATCAAAAGATCTAATTGCTGAGATTCTTTCTTACCCTTCTCACACTTTAGGCCTTTTTTACAGGATCCTCTACCTATATATATATATATAATGTGTATCGTATAAAATACCTTAACGTACGAACTGTACGCGATATCAATTTCGCATGTTATGTTAAAAAAATAGAATTTGCATGTTCCACGTAAATTGTAAATCACATGTTACAATTTAAAATGGAAAATCGCATGTTTGAACAAAAACAATTTTCGCATGTTATTTTAAAAACATATTCGCATGGTGTAAAAATTTTCCAAATTCGCATGTTTATAAAACAATTTCGTATGTTGATTCGGAATCGCGTACGCAAAGTACGTTAAGAGATTTTGACCGTTAAACTGCCTCTAATATATATTCGACCCCCCCCCCCCCCCCCGGTCGGAAATCTCAAGCTTGCCACTGTATATATATATATATATATATATATGAGTAGGAGTTGGGTAGAAAGTGTATTTTTCCTAGAAAGTCTAGGAAGCAATGAGAATTGGACATGTGGCATTGAGTTATTTTAACTAGAAGGGCAATTATGTAATTTCACATTTTAATTTTATTTTTGGAATTTATATTTCATTAACTAACATTGCATGATCTCGAAGGTAACTGATTATGTCCATGATTTTCGGAATTTTGGTTGTGTTTCGAATCCAAATCTCATCCAACTCTCATTCAAATCATAAGTATATACAATTCTTTCTATCGTTTTCTTCTTCACCATCAGTATTCGTATTCAATAATTTTTTTAGAGAGAAAAATCATGGCTTCAAACACACTTGTTGATTGTGGAGATGGTTATTAACATTTAACTGCAAAACCATCAGCTTGTTCTTGGTGATGTGTTTTAACAGCAAACAGATTCATACAGTTGTGTTTTATCATTCAGATTCATACAGTTGTGTTTTAGCATTCAGATTCATACAGATGTGTTTTAACAGCAATCAGATTCATACAGTTGTGTTTTAGCGTTCAGATTCATACACTTGTGTTTTAACAGCAAGTAGATTCATACAGTTGTGTTTTAGCATTCATGTTGGTAATGCTGGAGGATTTCTTGACGCTGTGTTTTACCATTCAGATTCATACAGTTGTGTTTTAACAGCAAGCAAATTCATACAGTTGTGTTTTTGCATTCAGATTCAGATTCATACAGTTGTGTTTTAACAACAAGCAGATTCATACAGTTGTGTTTCAGCATTCAGATTCAAACAGTTGTGTTTTAACAACAAGCAGATTCATACAGTTGTGTTTTAGCATTCATGTTGGTAATGTTGGAGGATTTTTTGACAATGTGTTTTAACAGCAAGCAGATTCATACAGTTGTGTTTTAACAGCAAGCAGATTAGCAAGCAGATTAATACGATGTGTTTTCTTGATGTGTTTATTCATGAAGGATAGAAGGAAGAGAGTGAGAGAAAGGGAGAGAGAGAAAAAAAATCGCAAGAAATGTGGGGTGGTTATGGAATGACAATTATTTCCATATTTAAAAAAAGCTACATAACATATCTACCCCTGATTAATTAAATAATCCTATTTTTAAGAAACACATATTACCAAAATGTCACCAAGATGATCTCAACCATTAAACACAACCATTATATTTAACAAATTACAAGTTTCATAATGTTTTCCAAACCAAACAAAAAAACATATAATTACAACTTCCAGTTTCGTAAAAACAATAAACCCAACATAATCGAAAAAACAAAAAACATAATCTTTTACAGCTATTAGCCACGTTGTATGCTGAATCATCCTTATCGACCTTCCATCTCCGCTTTTCTCATTAACGACATCCCCTATAATAGCACAAAAAAACTCAGCAACTAATACTTTGCATAATTCACAAGTCTACATCAACAACCTGACACATTCAATACACAAAACATTATGAGATATCACAAAAACAGACGCTATACACATGTGTTCATCGCGTTAAAATCAGAATACACATGTGTACATCGCATTAAAAACAGAGCAAAATCAGAATACACATGTGTACATCACGTTAAAACCAGAGCAAAATCAGAATACACATGTGTACATCGAATTAAAAACAGAGCAAAATCATTAAAGCCAGTTTATAATTGTCAAACAAATAATTAAAGCC